>JANAVB010028820.1:19444187-19631687 GCA_029216955.1 Iris pallida | reverse complement strand
TTTTTGTCTTTTCATTGTTTAAGATCTATCCTCTTTTTGGTTTTTTGGAATATTTTCTATTTTTTATTTTTTTCCATATTTTAATAGTACTTTTTTTTTGTTTTTTATTTGGTAGTTTTTTCCCAGTTTTCATCATTTCTATTTTTAAGAATTGTTTTTTTTTGTATTTATCAGTTTGTTTTTCCCAAAAAATATTTATATATTTGTTAAATAAAAATAATTTATGACAAAATAATTTTAAATAATCTTTATCCACTTTTTGACGGAACTATCCGTTTTAACAAGTTAATATTAATTAAAATAATTTTAAAAAATAATTTTACTAGCAAAGACCATTTTTCCTTTGTTAATATTTATCCACTTTTTAACAAGTATTTTTGCTTAAACCGTTTTTAAAAAAATAATTTTAGAACTAACCGTTTTTAACAAGATAATATTAGATAGCCCAGGGGTAAAATGGTCAACACATCCCCATTTTACTCCGTTAACAGAAAAGTTAGTAGGGGGTGATTTGAGCATTTTCGTAACCTTTGGGTTTTTCAGATCAGGGAGTCTTTAATTGCGTTTTCGTCAATCTAAGGAGGGTTTAAATGCACTTTACCCTATATATATAATTATTTTTTTTTTTTACCCTATAATAATATCTAATTCATATAATATATGTGTGTGTGTGTGTGTGTGTGTGTGTGTGTGTGTGTGTGTGTAACAAACCTGTATATAGGATTACTGTGAATAGCTTCCTTCCCATCCGAGCATGGCTCTGAACAGAGTATTCAAACTCTGACTTTGGCCGATCAAATCCATTTCAACTCTTGGCCAAATTCGACCAAATCTCTTCCTAACTAAATCTCATATGATTCTCTTCCGGATAGACTCAAATATAACTCGAAACCATTTTTTAAACCAACACCTAATTCGAATGTAATTCGTGGTATAAACTATCGAGAAACCAATCGGGGACTTCGCCAAAAACCATTAGACTCTTCCTCGAGACTTTGCAGACGACCCCGAGCGTAGCCCTAACCCTTGATGAACTCCCCAGCCTCGACGACCACCTCACGGCCGCCGGACGGTCGTCGCGCGCACCGGAGATGGCAACAGCCGCATTCAGATGCAGCAGCAGCCGATCCAAACACCCATCTTTGAGGCCGAAGTTCTCCCTCCTCGGTCGACGAAACTTTGTCCCGATTGCGCAGGTGCGATTACAACATAACAAAGTGTGAATTTTATTAATTAGACTGTCAAATCGTTATCAAACCCTGTGAAGAATCGATCCAAAAGTATCTCGAAAAAGGCTTGGTTCTGAGTTATTAAATACAACAACAACGTGAGTGCAGACCAAAATTGGAAGAAGAATTGTAGGCAAAATATTAGAAATTCTCGAAATCCAATTAAACAGTGCTATAGACAACCTATACATGATTAAAATCCCCTTTTTAGTTTTTGATTTCATTAAGTTTATGCAACATTATTTGGCTTTGAGAATAAAGAAAAATAAGTTTTCAAAACAGTAATTTTAAAGAAAACTCTCCGGTACGACGTGCGTCCTGCCAAACCGGGCGACATGGTCGCGAACTGAAAGCATCGAAAGGTGCGTATCGACTTCGCGGACGTGTGGAGTTTGACGGAATTCAAATTGGTTGTGTGTGTGCGACGAATTTGATACATATCCGTCAAAATTCACCATATCGACCTATTTACAAATTTCTCAATTACTTTTTGTATGTTCGTCAGATCGAGACGAAACTTACGCCAACAGGATTGTATTGTTTTTCTGGTCCTATATGTCAAGTTCGGTCCGATTCTAAGAAAGTTGATCGGATCGTCGTTTTGCGGGCCCCACGATCCGACTCAACGGGCAATTTTATGCACGGTCCGCCAGAATCCAACTTTGGACTGTTAACCCAATGATTATATCATGTTTTTGAATATGGCTAATCAATTAAGTTTAACATATCGACGTCACTAATATTCATGTAATCACTATTATGTTACTACTTAAACTTAGCATTGTCCGAATGTTAGCATTGTTCTAAATATTCTATATCATATTGCTATGCTTGTATCATGTTGTTTTGTTTGCCTAACATGTATTTGTAGACATGCTATAAGCATGATCAAATATGATCAAACCAGGACATATGCAATGGACCAAAGACGACGTCATACAAGAAGATTTCTCTGAACCGCCTAACGACCTATCCGGGGCCTCGCATCGGGGGTTCCGCGAAGCCCCCGAAAGGTATTCAGATTTCAGATCTGTTTATCTTTGGACGATTGCCGTCAAGGAAAAATGCGTCTTCTATGTCAGGAAAAAGACGTCATCAAAAGGGCTATTGGTTTTCATATTTATTCTGTATTTTTCCATTTATTGAGTCTAGGAAAAATGTGAGATTGATCGAATCGGTACTGGCTTAGGTTTTTCTCAGTCCACAAACAAAAATAAGCCTACCTACATATTCCAAAAATCCACAATTCTAAAAAGCCCAAAACCTATGCAAATTTGGTTTATTCCTTACTGTTCTGAACCAGCAGAACTCTGACAGAACTCTGACCGAGTTCGGTTCGAGTTCGGTCCGAGTTCGGCCCGAGTTCGGTCTGGGTTATTTGAAATACAGTTCCCACCAAATCTGCATCCAACGTTCGTATGCGAAATCCTAGCATCCGAACTCTGCCCGAACTCTGCCCGAGTTCAGTTCCCCAAAAACACTATAAATAGAGTTGAGATTATCATTCATTTCAACAATCCAATTTTATCTCTTCTCTTCTCTATCTAAAGTGTTCTGAGCTTTTCCTTTTATATCTAAGCCTTTACGACTCTTAGCCAAGCCAGTACAGTTTCTGTTTAATCTAGAGTTTGGTATTGAAGAGTTGTATCGGAGGTTGTATTCAGAAAACGTTCCAGTTTTCCAATTGCCTTCTGGAGCCGGTCGTGCGCTCGTCACCAAGCACGGTGTTGTGAAGTCGATCGTGCACTTGTCGCCAAGCACGATGTTGTAAGAGTTGCAAGCACTCAGTTAAAGCTTGTGTCATAGTGGATTAACATCGAACAAGAGTACTCGAGACTGGATTAGTCCTCTGAGAGGGATACCAGTATACATCGATGTGTCACTGAGTTTGAATTCTTGACTCTTACTTTACTGTATTTATTTACTGTCTCCTATTTACTGCCATAGTTATTATTAAGTTTTTAATTGGTGATTATTTTTTGCTGCACACACACACAATCTATTCACCCCCCCTCTAGAGGTGCTCAACGGTCCTACAATTGGTATCAGAGCGGGTTGTATTCTTATATAACACTCTAGAGAGTATAAATATAGCAGCCGTGAATTCAATATTCAACGGTGAAGGGCAATCCACAAATAGACCCCCACTATTTGATGGAACAAACTATAGTTATTGGAAAACACGGATGAGCTTGTACCTGAAGTCTCAAGACTTTAACTTATGGTCAATTGTTGTCAATGGCTACCAAAAGCCTACTATCACTTCTATTCTCACATCCTCTATTATTAACAAGCCTTATTATAGTTACACAGAGGAAGAGAAGAAGTTAGCTAGCCTTGATGCAAAAGCAAAGCATGCTTTCTATTGTGCTGTAGATTTTAATGTATTCAATCTCATTACTACTTGCACAACATCTCATAAAATTTGGAAACTTCTTGAAGCTACTTATGAGTGCAGGTACGAAAGCAGTGCTAGCAACTCCAGAGAGGAGGATAGTCTTCATAATGATTCAAATATGTGCATGATTGAATTAGGATTTAAGGTACAACACAATTTCTTATACGAAGAAGAGCTTGTATGTGACAACTACAAGAAGATAGACCACATCCAAGATGATTGTAATACTACAAGAAAGGAGAGTCACTACGAACAATCAAATAAAGGAAGATCATCGGGCATATGGTGTGAAAGTGAAGCAACAAATTCTGAAGAAGAAGAAAGACCTCATCAAGCTGCAAATTTATGCTCAATGGCATTATCTAACGAGGTACAGAATAATTCCCTTCTTGAAGAGAATGAATTTTCTTATGATGAGTTATCTGATGCTTTAAGTGATCTGTTAGAAGAACACAAGAAAGTATTAGATAAGTATAAGCAAGCTAGAAAGGATATTCTATCCTATAAGCGTGAGAATAAAAAGCTTACTTGCTTATTGAATGATGCTAGAAATACTTCTACTTCTAACAATTCTACTGAGATTTTCACACTTGAGTTTAGATTGCATGAGGCACATGAATGCATTGAGAAAAACACTCAAGAAAATACTAAACTTAAGGAGGAACTAGAATCTGAAAAGAAGAAGTATTCTATTGCTTCATGTAGAATTGATGCTCTTTCTGCTAAATATGATGAGATCTGTGCTAACTCTAAAAAGTTAGAGATTAGACTGGAAAAGCAGGTAGTACAACCTATGACTCAGTCTAACACAAGACACGTGACACATCACAAAGTCACACACGACAGATCATCTAGAAAGGAAGCAAGCAAAGCTAAAGCTTCACACAACCATGCTTTCTATTACAAGTATCCACGCACATCATGTCATCCCACTGCACGTTCTCATACTGCTGCACATAGCACTAATGTTAATTCTTTATGTCATTATTGTGGTATGAATGGACATATTTCTAATTATTATCAGATTAGAAAACTTGTTGATATGAACTTGTGCAAATGGGTTCCCAAAGCTAACAAATATGGATCCAAGTATTGGATACCAAAGACTTCACCTAATTTTGCAGGTGAAGCTTCTCATATCAAATAGAACCATGGAGCATGTTGGTGATTGCAAAGCTACAATGGTCATCTTCCAAGCAATTGCACCAACATAAGTGTGGTCACTAGAACCACTTTGGTAACATGCTTCCTAAATAGTTTTTAATGTCTAGCATGTTCTTATTGATGTATTGATATTAGCTCTCATTGATATATTTTAATTGTTTATCTTTTATGTAAGTTATAATATTAGCATGACTAGCTGTTTAGCTTAAATAATTATTTCACACTATATAGTCTTTCTTTTATTAGTGTGACACATCTATCTAGGTATGCTCTTTACTCGTAGTATTCATCTATGAAGATGCATACCACTCTAGTCCATAGAAGCTTTTGTTGTTGGTTTATGTTTTTTGACTCTTTGCCTTTAAATATTTTTAATGGTCACTTCTTATCGATTTGTCTTTAACATGTCACATTTACTTTGATCGGTATTTTGTGAGTATGTGTGTTTAGCACAAGTCACCTATTTACTTGAAAAGTATATACATATACTTTTATGTTAACCTTGTGCTTGCATAATATATTCACTATTGATTCTCATATTTTATTTTGATTAATTTTATTATGAATCAATTACATCTTTGTCTGATAAAGTTTATTTATGCATATTTTTGATCTTGTGATATTTTTTATGCTTGTTAATGATATATGAATAATTTATTATCAATCATATATTGCTCACATGTTTCTTATATTGTATAAATATCTTTATGGAGATATATGAGTTTAGTTCAAGTTCTATATTATATTATTTTGAAAAGTAGTTTCAAACTTGTGCTTATTTCATATGTATGCTAATTTTTTTTACAAATTCATGTACTTCTCTTTATTAGCATCTTCCTCAAAGCCTCTTTTTAAATGATGTATTTTTTTGGTTTTTTGGTTGACATTTTGTATACATGATGTTTTTAATATCTTGATCTTGATAAACCATTCTTTGGGTATTTACTTTTAGGAATTCTGGATTTCGACGATGTTCGATGATACTGCATATATTCCTTTGAATCTAAGTTCTTAAGAGTAGAAATCATTTTAGGAACAAGTCGAAAGGGTCCTTCTGTCATACAGGTGTAAATAGCCTGAAGAGATACGGTGTACTAGTCTTCGGACTACCGCTAGCTGGGAACCGACCCCTACAGCTAACCCGAAGTGATCAATACTTTATAGACTTAAGATTTATTAAGGTCTAAATGCAACTATTATCTAGTTCTGGATCCAAGGTACTGAACCCAGTCTCCTAGATTCCAGAATACATAAACGTATCTAGGTCTTACTTTTTGATTTACAAATATTTTATATTTTATTGTTACCCAATAATTTTGTAGCACATATGGATTAATGTAATTGATACATCTTATGCTGTTTACTATATTGTTCTAAGATTTTTAAGTCCATAGAATATAATTTATTTCTTATTGCACTAATTCTTTTTAAATCCTCGGTTATTAAAGAAGAGATTTATTTTGGGTACAAGCCTACAAAAGGTCTGTCTGTCACCACGACTACGGTCGAAGCGAAGCGGTACTTAAGTGTTCCCCGGTGAACCTCCGTTAGCTGGGACAGTATCTCTACAGCTAATCCAAGATTGATCAATGCTTTATAAACTAAAGATTTATTGAGATCTAGTTGCAATTGTTATCTGATGGATTTTAAATTTTAGATTTGATGGATAATATTCTCTCTTTATATTTTTCACAAAAGGTAGCATATGTTGATCTATATACGATTATTCATCATGCTAATTTAAAATATCTTTTGATTATTTTTATTTTTAAATGTTCATTTAATGGATATTTCTTCTTTTGTCTAAAGACGATTGTTTTTCGTATTCGTGACTACTCATTGAATATTATGATCTTGTGATTTCATCTTTAGCTTGTGTAATACTCAATGATTTTGAGCTTTGTATTATTATCTTCTTATTCAAGTTACTTACTGTCTACAACAGTGACTCTTTGAAAGGGAGAAGTCAAGCATATTGAATGTCTCTCTCTCAAAGCATTTCTTTTCTTTAAACCTTACGGTTGTTAGGTGGACACCGTGCTAAGGCTTTAAAAGGGAAGAAATGAACTTTGGTAAGAAGACCTTATATTTTTGAATTAGTTTCCTACTTTCTAAAATATGTCTCTGAATTATATTTTAAAATTTTATCTATATTATTATTTTGGATATAACCATGTAAAGGTGGAGCAGTTAATTATTTCAAGTCAATTAGCCCCTTGACATGCCATATATCTAGAATACACTTTTCTTTGGACATATATCTAGTTTTTTTTTGTTCAAATGGATTTATTTATGATTTATGGATTCTTTTATTGACATTGTTTTTGTGATTCGAATCGTCAGCTTTCAGTCTAAAGACTAAATGGACGCATTCGAACATTTACTAAGACAGTTTTTCATAATAAATTCCACATTTTTGAAAAGTCTTTTTGATTTTTTTTTTGATTTATTGAATTTGTCTCGTACTCAATGTTATTATTAAAGACAGCCTTCAAAAATCTTTTACTTACATGAAATGATTTGTGTTATATTTTTTATTGAAGACATAGTTTTTTCATCTTTAAGCGTTTATTTATTGGATATTTCTTTTTCTTGCCTAAAGATGTTATTTGTTTTGAGTTTGAAATTTTATATGTATTTGATCAAAGGAAAGAAAAGATGCATATCTTGGATATCCCTTAGATCTTGTGATTATTTATTTTATCTATTTTATGCATATAAATTATTTTTGAACTATATACGCATAATTTAAGGGGGAGCAAATTAATTGTTTCGATTCCTTTATGTCCTTAATATGTGGTATAACTAGTTCATCATGGGCATATTTTCTTTTACCTAACATATCTTGTTGAGTTGTTCATGATATTTAGATTTGTATTTTATGAGAGAATATATGATTATTATAATCTATTTTTAATTCTCTCATTCGAGTTTTTATTTTTTTAAATATATTGCCAAATATAGTTAATTATCCTTATTAATGATTCCTTTGAGCTTAAATTGATTGGGCATTTCTTATTGAGATTTTATCTCAAAGTTCATGATTATCTATACTTAGACGTTTCATACTTTGTGGGGGAGCATTCAAGTCGACTGGATTTCTCCTTCCCAAGTATTTTATCTTCATTACCTTCATGTTTATCTAATGGATATAATATATCATGCTAAGGTAATTGAATTCAAATGCATGTACTTTGGTATAAATTTTGCATAGATTCTAGTATACTTATTTTGATCTCTTTTCAATGATTATACGCTTTATGGAATTGACTCACTAATTTGTATGGGCAAATTATGAATCATATTCTTTTGTGATCATTGTTAAAAGTTTCATTATTTTTTTTTATTTGGTATATACTAGATCTGTGAATTTCTCATGAATTATTTATGACCAATGATTGATTTCTGCTATATTGATATCTATTTCTTATTGAAATCCTTTATTGGTATATTTCAAAACTAGAGTTATATTTATCATAATATTTAGTTTTGAATATCATTTTTGGATTTCTAGTTGGTAAACTGGATTTCATTATTCTTTGTTTAAGTTCAACCAACTATTTTGACAAATTTTTCTACTTTAGTTATACAATTTTCTAAACATGTCGTTTCACTGTTCTCCTAATCCTTGATCATGATTATTATTATTTTTCCTTCCTCCTATACTTATGCTTGAGTTCATTTTATCTCTTTATTACGGGGGAGCTTATTTTTTTGATCATGTCAAAGGGGGAGAAATAAGTTTAAGTCTGCATACAATCTTTTAGTATTATGTGTTTATTAGTGATACATGCATCTATTGTATATATATTAAACTTAAAGGATTTGCCATAATCAAAAAGGGGAAGATTGTTAGCCCAATGATTATATCATGTTTTTGAATATGGCTAATCAATTAAGTTTAACATATCAACGTCACTAATATTCATGTAATCACTATTATGTTACTACTTAAACTTAGCATTGTCCTAATGTTAGCATTGTCCTAAATATTCTATATCATATTGCTATGCTTGTATCATGTTATTTTGTTTGCCTAACATGTATTTGTAGACATGCTATAAGCATGATCAAATATGATCAAACCAGGACATATGCAATGGGCCAAAGACGGCGTCATACAAGAAGATTTCTCTGAACCGCCTAACGACCTATCCGGGGCCTCGCATCGGGGGTTCCGCGAAGCCTCCGAAAGGTATTCAGATTTTCAGATCTGTTTATCTTTGGACGATTGCCGTCAAGAAAAAATGTGTCTTCTATGTCAGGAAAAAGACGTCATCAAAAGGGCTATTGGTTTTCATATTTATTCTGTATTTTTCCATTTATTGAGTCTAGGAAAAATATGAGATTGATCGGATCGGTACTGGCTTAGGTTTTTCTCAGTCCACAAACAAAAATAAGCCTACCTACGTATCCCAAAAATCCACAATTCTAAAAAGCCCAAAACCTATGCAAATTTGGTTTATTCCTTACTGTTCTGAACCAGCAGAACTCTGACAGAACTCTGACCGAGTTCGGTCCGAGTTCGGCCCGAGTTCGGTCTGGATTATTTGAAATATAGTTCCCACCAAATCTGCATCCAACGTTCATATGCGAAATCCTAGCATCCGAACTCTGCCCGAACTCTGCCCGAGTTCGGTTCCCCAAAAATACTATAAATAGAGTTGAGATTACCATTCATTTCAACAATCCAATTTCATCTCTTCTCTTCTCTATCTAAAGTGTTCTGAGCTTTTACTTTCATATCTAAGCCTTTACGACTCTTAGCCAAGCCAGTACAGTTTCTGTTTAATCTAGAGTTTGGTATTGAAGAGTTGTATCGGAGGTTGTATTCAGAAAACGTTCCAGTTTTCCAATTGCCTTCTGGAGCCGGTCGTACGCTCGTCACCAAGCACGGTGTTGTGAAGTCGGTCGTGCACTTGTCGCCAAGCACGATGTTGTAAGAGTTGCAAGCACTCAGTTAAAGCTTATGTCATAGTGGATTAACATCGAGCAAGAGTACTCAAGACTGGATTAGTCCTCTCAGAGGGATACCAGTATACATCGCTGTGTCACTGAGTTTGAATTCTTGACTCTTACTTTACTGTATTTATTTACTGTCTCCTATTTACTGCCATAGTTATTACTTAAGTTTTTAATTGGTGATTATTTTCGCTGCACACACACACACTCTATTTACCCCCCCTCTAGAGGTGCTCAACGGTCCTACATGGACATACGGTTGGGTTCATATCATCAAAAAAATCCGTAGACATGTAGTTTGATGACTTTAAAGATCACTGACTCTGGCACACTTTTTGGTACAAAGCGGATCCAATAACGGACATCGTTTTGGCCCGAAATGACTGCTTTATCCCTATGTCCAGAATTGGACTTATGGACATACAATCTTAACTAATTTGACTATTCTGAAAATGTTGGTAATGTCTATTTTTGCTTTCGAAGACAGTTGTGGGATTTGGACTTTATGGCTTACCAGTTGACAGTATATTGTTGGTTCTTCGTGCTACCATCAGGCAAGTATACCTTGCCTCCTTCTACAGTTTATTTACATGCTTATTCCTATTATTATCTAGTTTTACTAGTTGATTATTGACATGTGATTTGTACACCATGTATGCTAGTATATATATATATATAGCTCTTGATCATATTTAGCTTTGTAGTTCATATTGGATCTGTTCTTCCGTGTATCTGGACTGAGTCGTGTCGTGTCATCACCTGTACTTCGACTGAGTCATATCGTGTCATAGAATGAGTAAGTCATAATGGAACTGATGTACCTTGATTCTTGAAGCTAACCTGCGAGTCCACATTAAGGACGAGGGTTAGTAGTTATTTGCACCTTGATTCCTAAGCTAACTTGCGAGTCCACACTAAGGACGAGGATTAGTAGTTATCTTTCCACACCTGCGAGTTCACATTAGGGCCGAGGGTGATTCTTGAAGCTAACCTACGAGTCCACACCAGGGGCGAGGGTTAGTCGTTGTTCAAACCTACGAGTCCACACTAGGGGCGAGGGTTTGAGTATTCGATTGGTTATCCGTTGACTTCGTGACATTGTGTTCTCTTATTCTCCTCCAGCAGTTCGTTTATGCGTAGTGGTTCTCCCAGTCGTCTATAGTCATATTTTTGTGTTGATTTGTCTTTTTCTATTTATAACCTGTATTTTCTTTATTGCATGATAAACTGTTAGATAGACATATTTTTATGTATCTTACTATGTCCCCTGAGGACCTGATGATCTCTTCAGGTTTAGTGATTACATAGAGTTAGTTAGCAGAGCAGGATGGTGGATGATTACGATATACTTGTGGGATTCAGGTATTGATATTATGTTTATTGTCTTCTCGTGCTGTTATTCCTTATCATGAGATATCCTGCTTGTTAGCCTAGTTTATAGACTCACATTATTGTTCCTTGGAGTCTTATCGGACATATATGCTAGTGGGCTGCAGACCACGACCCATAGTGTTCATTCGTGTTTATATTACTCTTGTGGATTTGAGATATAGCTTTGCCTTGCCATTAGTTGGCAGTTTACCACGCTCTTGACAGCATTTACGTATTCGAGTCGGGCTGGAGTCCGCTCGATATGTAGCTGGCTTACTCACGAGCTCGCGTCCGAAAAGCGGGTGCGGTTCGTGACAGATGTCAAATGCCGTTGGTGGTTCTAGTTGGTTCAAACAATCATGCAATGACTTGTGTGTTTGGGTTTGCCTTAATCCATAACGAGTCTGCAGATACATATTCTTGGGTTCTACAAAAATTTCAAGAGTGTTTGGGAGGCAAATTACCAGAGTCGGTTATCATGGATGGTTGCAGATCCATGAATAAAGCAGTTGAGGACTTAATACCCCGTGTACCACATAGAACGTGTTCATGGCATATCCTACACAATTCAATAAAATATGTAGACAAAGAAGGTTTTGTAGAAGAATTGAGGAATCTGATTAAAAGGTACATCTCATTCTTGGTAGTTTAATTTGAAGCATGTTGTTACAATTTTTTTTAATAATCAATTTTAAAACTTTTGTTGTTGTCCATGATTTTTAATCAGGTATTATTGAAAGAATGATTTCAAAAATCATTGGCATAAGATGCTACGGGATTATAATATAGAGAACAATGAGTGGACAGAAGCATTGTACAGTACGAGACATCAATGAGCAGACACATTCTTTCATGGAAATTATTTTGGTGGGTCTACTGCAGCAAATAGATGTGAATCAATGAACTCTTTTCTGAAAAGATTTTTGACTGAGAAGCTACCACTATGTAAGACCCTTCGACATATTGACCATGGTTTAGCTTCCTTACATTACGGTGAGATGAGTAAGCAAACCATTGATAAACTCTCGACACCCAGTTTGAATCAAACTAGCATGGCCGTAAAAGAAGATCAATTTGCATCAATTTACACTAAAAATGTGTTCTTAGAGGTAAGAAAGAAATCACACTTTCTGATAAATATATTGTTGTCCAGCATGAGAAGATAGGAGATGAAGAGGTCTACACTATCGAAAAATATTTGTTGAAGGACTATCCTAACCACAAGATTACATTTTCTGGTAACGAGAACAAAATAACCTGTGACTGCTTATGAATGGAGAGCAAAGGGATTCCTTATAGTCATATTTTTCAGCAATAAAGAGTTTACATCTGTCAGAGATTCCAAAGAACTTAATTAAAAATCGTTGGTTGAAGGATTGCAAAGACATATATCTCTCCGGACCTGGCGTAGAAAGAAAATTCATCCACCCAGACAGGATTGAGAGCACAAGCTATGGTTATATTAATGAACAAGTTAATCTATTTACGTATTATTGTAAAAATCAAACAAAATTTAAAAGAAGGGAACCGAGTTGATGTCAGCTGTGCTGATTGAATTGCAAAAAATGGTTACAATTGTTGGCGAAGAAGAAAAATACGTAGCTGATGCAGTTCGTCGAGGGCATGAATCTTTTAAAGGGCCACACCTGATAGCAACAAAAGGAAGGCCTTCTCAAGGGAAATCAAGCTAGATAAAAGAAAGTCAGACTAACGCCAAGCCTAGAATCTGCAGAATTTGCAAAAAATTGGGTCACGGTTACCGTAATTGTAAAGTACGGATGGGTTGTTACGAGGAAGGGTTAATGGAATCAAATCATATGCACGACTAAGTGAATATTTTGTTGATTTAGTTCTCGATAGTCGTTATGTCTATTTTTTTTTCCCTTCATTTGGTTGATTTAATTAATGATTACCGTAATTGCAAAGTCAGACTAAGTGAAATTTTGGTTGATTGAATTCACGATTACCGTAATTGTCTAATCTTCGGACGTTTATATGACATCAAGGATTCGTCGATGGCAGCGTAAGCCTTTATAATGCAAGCAATATTTTTTATTACAACGAAATTTTCGTAAGAATTAGTATGTTATATATTGTTTATTCCTTGAAGATTCTTTGATTTGTAAAACTTCATCACTTGCTGTAATTCTATATTATATATTACCAAACATATCCTAGGAGACATCTTGATATAAATTTTATCGCACATGCTAAGAACGTTACAAGTCCGAAATTTTTTTTCGCATAATTTATGACCATTTGTTACAAAACAAAAGTTTTGATACAAGAAACAAAATTTTCATCATCCGTGGTTGCACAATTTGTTTACTTCTGAGTTGTGCTGTGAAGTTGCAATCCACACAGCAAGTTGGTTTCTTTCAAATTCTAAATCAAACTGTAAATAACAAACATAACAGCAAAAATATTGCTCTAAAACTAGCGTAATTATTTGACTAAATATTTTTAGACTTACATGGAAAGACTGGGAATCAAATTGATCAAATCGGCCTTGCATAAATAAAATTACGAAAAGACCACCATCATCATTATTTTCTTGTTGAGGAACATCACGACGCTTTATGGAGAAGCTCGAAAAGTTGAATATGGCATTTTTCAACTTGTTAATCTTTTCCTCAAGAAAGAGATCCAAATTTGAAAGCTACAATACTAGAATATGATATATATTAATATACCACGAATCTATTAGGTAATTCATTAAAAATATAAACATGAGGTTACTATTGCTTTTATGACCCCTTTTTTATAAACCGGCTCATCCGAAGAAGAAAAGGAATCCCAAATGTCAACAGTCGTCAGTTGAATCTTAACTTTTGCAAGAATGTAATATTGAGCCGAAAGGATGGATATGTATATCTGACCAAAGAATAATCATTATAACAAATTGAACAATTTTGAGTAAATCATAATTAAAAATTAAACCAAAACAAATTCATACCTCATTACAAGTTCTTAGAGAACCCATATAATCCTCGAAATATTTGTGCTTCTTCCATTCTTCATGAATGGCTTTATTAGAAGTCTTTGCACTCTACATAAACATGAAATAATACATTATGAACGACAAATAAAGAAGAATAAATTGTTAATGTACAATCATAAAAGAATAAAATACTAACTCACCGTTTTATGTGTTGGTAAATACCATACACTAGCTTTATTGTCAATTCTATTCCTTTTCTCCTCGGTGAGAATCATAGACGTACACCATGGTAACATTCTGAGCAATTCTCATGTAAAAAAATAGATTGTATCGAAGTAAACTTTGATGGCATCGAGACCATGCTAATTATTTCTCATTAAAAATCACCGATCGCATCAAAGTAAACTTTGATGACATATCAGAGAAAAAAATTGTATCTACATGTCATAGCTCTAATGCTTTTACGTAGGTAAATGGACTTCATATCACCCCATGTAACATACTGATGCTTGCAAGTTGTTATTATTTCACTAAGAAAAGAAGAAAAAATTAAGTATGGTCGATTAAGAAAAAAAGTATGGTTGAAACAAAAAGAAAACTCATATTTCTACTTGTCACTTTCATCATAGCCAAAGGGATAGGCTTCGAGGTTGAAGCTCTTCTTTGACTCTTGAAAGAGGTGACCGGTACTAAATTCCTTTCCATTTTCCTCTTAGGACTATGGTCAGGTGCATTGAGACCCATAAAATCGACAATTTTATCGATCTTTTCTTCCACTACTCTCAAACTCTCATAATCATTGTCATCCTCCTCTTCAATATTAATCAGTACGCTGTTAACGGCTGATGATGCCTTACTATCAACAGCTCTAGATTCTTCTATTTTTTTCTAGTCGTCAAGATATACGCATTTGTTCAACTTGGATTGAATCCAGCATAGTTTGTATTGAAGAAAGTTGACTTGAAAGTTTTGATACCTGTTCTCCGAACTTATGCATCATACGTGGAATGAATGCTTCATTTAACGCTGGCATCCAATCTTCCACATCTTCCATATGGTTTGACATACTTCTTCACTAGTACTAGTTAAAACTTTATTGTTCTTTCTATATGGAAACTCCTTTCTATAACAGAAACAAGATAACTATTGTATAAGAAGATAAACTACAAGAAAAGTAAAAAGTGAGGGAGATGGAAAGACAAAAGAAGGTTGGGACTCACGAAGAAATAATGTCAAATCTCTTCCATCTTCCCAAATAGCAGTCATCTCCCAAGCGACGGTGATTATTTTTGCGATACTGATGACATCAAAATAACTCCCAGCTCCCATCTCCGATATTCTAATGTGACTTTAATATTGTAGATGATATTCAAATATTAAACTAATTTTTTATATCTAAACATATATCCAAAATTATAGATGATATTCAAATATTTATTATTGATAATTGCTTTAAATCAATCGTAATTATATTTAATTAAAATAGATGATATTCAAATATTAGATTTGCTTATATTGATAAATTATATTCAAATATTAAATATTTATAGATGATATTCAATTTAATCCCATTTATATTAAATTTGCTTATATTTTTAATAGACAATATTCAAATTAATCGCAATTATTTAAATATAATTCTAAAACTGAAAGAAAAAAAAATATTGATACTACAATAAAACATGTATTAACCTTAAATTAACGAATAGCTTAACTAACGAATATTCTAATAAACGAATACCCTAATTAACCAATATCCTACCTAACGAATAAGAGGTTTTCTTCCGCTTGATATGAACCATCCTGGCTCACCGATCCAGATTCAGATCCAAATTATTTTACAAGAATCCGAGAAACATACAAAACTAATTTCAATACTTAACGAATAACAGGTTCATGAAGGGTGTTAAATGAATTTTTTACCAATCGGTCATAAACTAAATATGACTTAATATAGGGACTTCATTGAAAAAATTAAAGTACACAATGACCTACAATAGTAAGTTTACCATCAGGTCCAAAGGGGAACATTGCATTAAATGATGTTTCTTACTCTAATCATATTACAAGAAAGCCCTTTTAATAAGAACCATTGGATCAATAATAAATGGTCCATATTTATCATGTATCGATACAATAAAATGGCATTTTGTATCGTAGAAGACCCCATATATATATATATATATATATATATATATATATATATATATATATATATATATATATATATATAAATATATATATATATATATATATATATATATATATATATATATATATATATATATATATATATATATATATATATACTTTAAAACCTTCTAGTATTACTTTAGGGGTTGTTTGGTTACATGAAAGTGAAGTCTGAATTTTGTACCCGATATGAGCTTGGGTTGGATTTATCAAATCAAGTGTTTGGTTTGGCCATAATTTGGAAGGAAAAGTTGGGAGCATAATTGCAGATCCACTTCCTATCGAGTCATTGTCCTCCGATCATTTTATCTTCTTACATCCTTTTTCTTTTGGATGTGGGTGGAAGTTACTGCTACCAAGATGAACGAGCGTAGGAAGGCAGCTAATGGTGGAGGGATAGAGGAAGATGGCGATGGCTAGATGACCCTGCTAGTAGGAGGAAGGAAATAGGGACGAGAAGGGTGAGGTTAGCTTCCTCAGTGCACGGCGGGTAGCAAGGAGGTCTCAACTATAGCAACGGATAGGACGGTAGGGTGGGTGGAGATTGAGCGAAGGAAGAAGTCGTAAAGGAGCACGGTAGAGTAGAGGTTGACGACGTGTGCAAGCTCAAACGCGACATTGCAATAGTCTCATACCTTGATCTGTGTCATGTAATGCCCCGTCCCATTTAGTTCAACCGGAGGAATCGAAATGCCAACAGCATTCGGACTTAGCCATGCAACGGCTTGCTCGAAGTCCCGCTCAGTCGAGGCGACTCCTCGCTCAGGTGGGTGGCTTCGGTGAACTTGCCTCAGCTTGGCCTTCACATTAATAAAACGAAAGTTTTCAACTACACTAGTAGGCTTGATAATAAAATAGACGAATCCACATAGCTAAGAGAATAATCATAAGTTAGGTCAGACTGAGTCAGAATATGGAAAGGTCCCACGGTCGGCTTAGAAATGTGCATGACGTGCTTTCAAAATGACACTCGGTCCTTCGTCCCGTAGCTTGGGAGAAGAAAAGTTGGTCTATGTTGCCACAAAGCTATGAACTTAGCATAAGTCATAGGCATCGCACGTATAAATGCTTGATAAAGTAAGCACTATCCAATGTTTGGCTTAGCAAAAGTGTCCCACAAGTCTGAATGCATGTTTCTACGATGCAAGGCTTGGCATAGCCTTTGCTCGTCCCACGGGTTAAGTTATTGCACGATTGAGTTTGGCAAGAGTTATGTCGGCCTATCGAATTCATAGCGAGCACTGTCCTGTGATTTCTGTGATTTTTATAGCCACATAGTCCCACGATCTCAAGGCTCATCATATAAAGTATGACTTGTGCAGTAGTGGGTATGAGCTCAAAAATAAATGGCCGCCACTCTTAAAAAGGCACCAGCATCAGATAGCGCCTGGTCACTAGGTTATGCGATACTCAGGATGCGCCAAAGTCAGGGTGCGCGAGTTCCATGTGGCAAGCTTCCTCGAGAAACTGTAACATAAGTCATGATTACTGACAGCTCGACAGTCGGAGAATATCTCTTCAAATCCCGGAAAGCACGGCACTCGAGAAGACTATATCAATTTTTAATAAATGCAGACAGCTGTCTTGTGCCAGTCATTAAGTGGCGCGAGGTAGTTAATGATGACTGAACAATAAGGGGCACTAATCATCAGGTTGCGCCCGGCGCAACCTATCAAACTGGCGCCACTTAACCAATTTCCATCCAGAAGCTAAATGACGTGGCACACATGCCACTAATCTCGAAGAACGTGTCCACTATGCTGCCCATAATCATGTGCATCTCACTCACAGAATGCCATGCATCCCCAGCAGTTTAAATAACCATTCGTGCAGCTGGATAGGTGGCGCGCAACACACAGTTCGCACAACTCAGAAACAGTTATTTCAGAACTCTATAAATAGAGTTTTAAATCAGTTCTAAAGCATCACTAATGATCATAATCTACTGACAAAGTGCTATTGCATTCTCCAGAGGCTTGCGTCTTCAATATTACATCATCCAAGGGATAAAGTAATTCTCTTTTGATCAGATTTCTACAGTTATACTTCCCCAGAATTCAAGTGTACTCATTGTACTTTTCTTCTTCTTAGTTTATAACTCAAACTTTTGTTTTTGTAAACAAAATGGCGACTCTGCTGGGGATGACTTTCTCCTCCGACGAGAAAGTGAGAACTCAATGTGATACCACGACGATCGGCATGTTGTAGAAGACCTTGGTCATAAAAGAACAAGGCACGCGCCGAATGGACTTCCAAGTCCTCAACAGCACCAATCATTGCTTCTGTGCAAGCTGCGCCTACTGCCTCTCTGGTGCAAAATAAGGGGAAACACTTTTAGCTAATCCCTCTTCTTCTCCAGTTCTGAACTTGGAGGAGAACCTATCTAGTGAGGCTACTAGACAGAACAAAAGAAAGCGCCCTTTGGCCTTTCTTCGTTTTGCGCAAGTTGCGTCTATTCCTTCCCTGGTGCAAAACAAAGTGAAACACTTTTTAGTTATTCCCTCTTCTTCCCCAAATCTGAATTTCTTTGGGAATCCACCTACTACTGCCCTGGCGCAGAACAAAGGAAAGCGCCCTTTAGCCTTTCTTCATTCTTTCCCGGTCCTTGACTCAATAGAAAATACTCCTGATTGTGCCCTTGCGCCAATCAGTCCTAAAGTTCTTTTGGGCAGAAACTCTACTCATCTTGACAAAGACAATTAAATTTCTGGCAAGAAAGTAAGTTCTGTTCAAAATGAACTTTCTGCTACCCAATTGTGCCACTTCAAGCACACAGGAATGGGGTGTGCATAGCAAAAAGCATACTGCCTATTTCTAAGAATTCAAGTCAGGATCTGCCAACCCTGCGCATCTTGAGATCCAAATAAGGAAAGCTAATGGTGTCTCAAACAGACACACAGGTGGCGCACCTATCTAATTTGGGTGACTATCTCAATAAGCGCCAGTCAGGATCAACTTCAGCAAGTCATAATGTTCGTCAGTTAGAGTCTGCGCCAGTAGCCAACTTGTACCAGAGGAAGACTTTTAAAGTCAAGAATCCTCTTACCTACGCCAATCAGCTCAGTACCTCCTTGTACACTCAGGGTACAGAGCACCTCAAGAACCAAAATGATGTTCTTAATATCATCAAGGAATATATACCTCCGACTTCTCCTTATCATGTCATTATAACCAATCTCTGTGAACTTCTTGTACAGAAATGGAAGATCGCAATGTCGTCTTGTCCATCTATAGTTCCACAATAAGAACATCATTGTAATCATCACCACGAAGTAGTCATCAAATGTTGCTTCTAGTCAGCTAAGCGGTCTGTCTTCGACCGTTTGAACTACGTTCAGACTTCTGAAACTGAGATGGTGAGTGAAGATGAATTGTTGTATGCTTCAGTCAACATGACATCTCGAAGCACTGGGGGTGGAAAGCGTCTGAGACGTAATACATCCCATAACCCCAGTCAATAATACTTGGATCGGATCCGTGACTTCGGCGAAGGAGTCTACCAACATACCAGATCAAGAAGCCGAGAAATAATCAGTCAAAGGAATCTTCCTTTCGACCGAGAAATAATCAGTCAAAGGAATCTTCCTTTCGACTAGGAAACAATCGGTCAAAAGAATCTTCCTAATTCGGACCAAAATTCTTTCAGTCAAAGGGATCTTCCTATCTCTTGTCCTGGGGGTAGTTCCTTGTATGACTTTGATGCCGACAGTAAAATCTCCAAACGGACCATCTTTTTCACCAGCTCTTCTTCACTGGCCAGAGAAGTGACTGCCTATGTCATTAACGAAGAATAAAATGCATCTAGCTCCAGCAGTCAGGAGCAAAAAATTGTCTTTTTAGAGGCTAGCTTTAAAAATATGGCTGAAATGATGGCAAGTATGCATGCTATAATCATGGCACAACACACTGGTCCGCCGGTTTTAAATCTAATTCCAACCCAAGAACAGGTAGCGGCATCTGCTTCCACCAATGCCGGTCAGGGGGTACAATCTCCTCACAATGCTACGGTACCAACTCCGAGTCTTTCTGGTTCTGGAGGGTGGTGCATATTATGCAGTCCCTCCTCCTAACACAACGAGTCAGTCCACTGCTCCTCAAGCATCGGGACAAGCTAATGAGGCCGTAAATATTTTGCGTACTCAATTCGAAGCCGTCAAACAGAATGACGGCCTACAGAAGCTTGGGATCAAACAACCTTATCCCATAGAGTAGAAAGAAGTCCAGTTTCAACCCAAATACAAACCTCCTACCATTATGCTATTTGATGGCAGTATATCCCTAAGTCAATACCTCAACCACTTCGAGGTAATGACTGATCAACTTCAGCCAAACGATGCTCTACTCACTAGGATATTTATTGGATGTTTAGCTGGTGCAGCTTATGACTGGTATCGCAGTTTACCAAACGGTTACATAACTTCCTTTGCTGGGTTCAAAAAAATGTTCTTAAAATAATTTTATGAGAGAACAAATGACATGACTATGTCAGCCCTCATCAAGATCAAATAGCGGCCTAATGAAACTGCTGAACATTTTATTGGACGCTTCCACCGTGAGGCACTCAAAATACTTCTGGGAACTCCAGATGCCCTGACTATAGACACATGAAAACCAAATTTGTTGTCTATAGTCAGCATTTGGACTAGATTCACACAGTTCCAGGACTGGCCTTCCTTTGTTGTGAATGCCAGAGCAGCCGAAGAGAGTGCTGACAAGTTCAAGCAATTAGGCATCCAAATGCCTAACCTCGACAGAGATGAACATTCTGTATCTAATACCAGTGGCCGTCAGAATAACTGCAAAGGTAATGAGGCTCTGGCCATTAATGTTAAAGGCAAAGAAACTCTAGCTGTCAACATAGGTCAATCAATACCTACTACGGTGGCACCACTACAAAGGGCACCGCATCCGAAGGAAGAATACTCCTTCGACGAGGATAATGTTATGAGCATCTTCGATTGCTTGATCAAGAGCAATAAACTTTAGCTGTCTGACACAAAGCGGCCAAAGAATGTAAGTAAAACTGATCATCCTAAATATTGTGTGTATTACAGGTTCATTGGACACCCGACTCGAGCATGTTATGTGCTCAAAGGGAAGATTCAAGAGATGATTAAAGCCGGCACAATCACTCTTTAGCAGGATGAGAAGACTGTGACTGCTAACATCGTCTCTACAGTTTTGTGACTTTTCTGCTCAACTTGTGCAGGATGGAGTCGTTCCTATGCAGAAAACTACTCTGGAGATTGTCAATCTCCCGTCCGCATGAAGTGATGGTTGTTCCTCTGTCAACTGATAAGGGAAAATATATGGATCCATCTAGATTTGGTGGCTGACTTTGAGACACCTTTTTCATCCACAAAATCCAAAAAATCAACCAAATACAAGTCATGTCATATGACTTCATTGGGTGATCACCATCTTTCACCTTTAACTGTAACCTTCATCTCCGTGACAAATTTTTATTCTTCTTCTGAGACGATGCTACCGAAGCTGGAGGACAGTTATCAACCAGCCTTCCATTTATATAGTCAATATTCCCGGGAACTAATGACGAAGATGGGATATGACCTTCTGAAATCCCCTGGCTTGAACCATGGAAGAGGATTTCCTATACCTCTTTCCTTACGCCCATAACACAATCAGTCTCATATTGGCTTGGGGTTCTGGACAAACTTTTTATCTTGTCAAAGGAAGCTTTCCAAAGGTAAGGCTCGGATGAAGGATTGCAACATGGTTTCCTTCGCAACAGCTTCAGAAGAAGAAGCCCTGACCGGTACCAGATCAGAGAGACTCTACCTTAGAGACTATCCAGAATGTCAAAAGGTCCCTATTCCAAGTTCTGATGCTCCTCCATCAGCTTCTCCACATGATGTCAATATTCTATCAGTTTTATCGCCTCCAGTGGAACCAACACCTCCCAAGCCAACAACGGTCGACAAAGGAAAACAGTCAGTTCACTTCGATAAAATATTGAAGAAAACTCTATTTTTTGGACTTGGGAGACCATATAACTTCGATATATTAGCTCAACTAGCCAACACTCCGGCGAGGTTGTCAATCTTCGAGCTCTTGCATCTCTCGAGGAAAACTTGGGAAACACTAAGCAAAGCTTTGATGCAAGCTGACACTTGTCTAGCACTCCTCAAGAAACCAGACGAGAAACCTGTGGCATGTTTTCACTGTCATAGTGTAATGGAGTTGATTCCCAATATCACATTCACACAAGATGACATGCTCCTAGAAGACAATCGGCATGACCGACCTTTATACTACACGGGATATGTCGATACAATGAAGGTTGATCGTATCATGATTGATCCTGGATCTGCACTTAGCATTATGCCAAAAACTTTACTAGATGCCTTGAAAATCCCAGTACATAATCTCTCAACAACAATCACGACTATTTTAGGATTCAACTCCGGGAGAAGTGAACCACTAGAAAAGATTCGCCTGAAAGTTCAAATCTGCAATCTTCGTACTAAAGTCACTTTTTATGTGATTGATAATCATGGCTCCTATAATGCTTTGTTAGGGAGACCATGGTTGCATGAGCATAATATCGTGCCATCCACTCTCTATCAGTGCTTCAAATATGTTGATGACAATGGATAAGTTAGGAAGGAAGTGGCCGATCATAATCCCTTTCGGGGTGTCGAGGCATACTATGCTGACTCCAGAATGTATAAAGAAAAATTCATGAAGGTTGTACTAGCCATGGATACCAAGGAAGATCAGAGGGATACGCCAGATGATGTTCTTGTGATTCCAGTTAAAGGACACACTTCTCGTCCTTTGTCTTCTCGGACGCTAACCATCCATCTCTCCTCTCATGCTAAGCCTCTTTCTGCTGAAAAGAGGGAACAGAGGGAGCTCACTTTTTCTGATCCTCTTGTTATCGACCTCCGTCGTAACAAGCCTTCTCATTCTCCTTTTTCTCCTCCTCTGGTTATCAACCTTAGCAAGCCATCGGCTAAGGTCAAAATCCCTGTTGTAAATGATGATGTACAAACAATAAAATAACATCTCCTTTGCAGTATACTGATGTTATTTATTATACTCAATGTTACTTAGAAATTCTAGATAACTTTGAACCACTCACAAAAGGAGCAGTCCAACCTCTCCAAGACGAAGTATCATTTAAACCAGCTCAAGATTCCTTCTTCCTAGTTCCTTCCAGGAAAAAAGATGAACTTGTTGACCCAAATCACGGTCAACCAAATATTGACAAATTAACAATATAATACTTGTAATAATTCAATATGATACATCAAGACAGAACTCAGTGCAAGACGGACGTCGTTTCTCTCCTGCAGCGTACTCAGTTTTTGAGTCTATATTATTTTACATTTATTGAGTCTAGCTAAATGTAAACTGAGTAGCACTGAGTATTCTGGGCTTAAACATTATCCTCAAATAAAACCCAAAGCTCCACCAAGCCAAACTAGCCCACAAAAGCCCATTTGAACTTTCTGTCCTATGGACACAAAGTTTGGGCCGAACTCTGCCTCCACACAGAGTTCTGGCCGAACTTTGTCTCCTAAATTACAGGACCCTAATTTTTAGGGTTTGTTGTATGCTAGTTGTCCAACGGCCAAAAATTTAAATTCTTGACACAGAATTCTGGCCGAATTCTGCCTTTCCCAACTAGTATAAATAGGCCTTAAATTCTCTCATTTTCAATCATCCAATTATCTTCTCTTCTCTTCTCTATAAGCCTCATACAAGCCTTAAACTTCTCATCTACTAGCCACAAGCTTCCTAAGCCTCAAAGTGCTCAGTGCTATTCAGTTAGGAGTTTGTCCAATAGTCAAGAAAGTTGCTTGGAAAATTCCAAGCATCACCACAGCGATCTTTGTAAGAAGTTGACGTGCTCTTCTGGAAAAAAAGGCACGGGATATAACTACTATTTCACAAATAGTGAATTTAATCCTGAGCTAGAGTTATCAAGCCTGGACTAGTCCTCCACGAGGGAAACCAGGTTAAAACAACTGTGTTTGCATATGCTCTCTTGATCTTTCTATTTCTGTATTTACTACTCAGATTATTTACTGTTGGTGAAAAAAGTTTAATTTCTATTTGGCTATTATTATTATAAACTCTATTCACCCCCCTTTAGAGTTGCCTACATGTTCTTCAATTGGTATCAGAGCTCTGTTCTCTTTACAAGGACTAACATCCTAGAGCTGATCCATGGCAACCACACAACCTATGTTTTCCAATCATGGTGAAGGACAGTCCACTCAAAGGCCACCCCTTTGATGGAACCAACTACACTTATTGGAAAACTAGGATGAGTTTCTATCTCAGGTCTATAGACTTCGACCTATGGACCATTGTCACCGATAGTTACAAAAAGCCCGCCAGAATAGTTATCGAAGGAGATCTCGTCGAGAAACCCAACGAAAAATATTCTGACGAGGAAAAGAAATAGACGAGTCCAGATACTAGAGCTATTAATGCTCTTTTCTGTACAATAGACAAGAATGAATTTAACAGGGTCTCGACATGCACCACCTCGCACGAAGTATGAAAGCTTCTAGAAGTGACGCATGAAGGAACCACTCAAGTCAAGGAATCTAAAATTAGTCGTCTTACTCAAGAATACGAGGCGTTCAAGATGAAGCCGAATGAGACGGTCACCCAAATATTCACAAGGTTCCTTGACGTCATCAATCCTCTGTCATCTCTTGGCAAACAATACTCCAATCATGAGAAGATTCGCAAGTTACTTAGGGGGCTACCGAAGATCTGGAACCCTAAGGTAACAGCTATTATAGAAGGCAATGATCTCACCAAAATGTCTATGGAAAATTTGATAGGAAAGCTGATAACCCACGAGCTCGACCTCAAAGACTTTGACGAACTTGCTCCAAAGGCAAAAGAGATTGCCCTAAAAGCTCATCGTCGAAGGGCTGATCCTGAAGAGACTGACGACGATAATTCTGAAGGTGATGATCAAGCTCTTCTAGTCCGCAACTTCAAGAAGTTTCTTCGTTTCAATCGAAGAAAGAAGGAACAACAAGAAGACGACGAGGAAGAATCAACGTGCTACGGCTGCAAAAAGACTGGACACGTTCGAAAGGAATGTCTCTTCGTAAAGAAAGGTAACAGATATGAGAAGCCCTACAAGAAGCCTTCTTTAAGAAAGTACGCTGTCACGACCCGTTACCCAAATTGTTGGGCCGGGCCGAGCCATGTCCAGCCTACGCTTGGTTAAAGCGTAGTAAGCTGTTCTAAGAGTAGACAATAAAGGATCTAAGCTGCTAACAGTTCTAATATCACAATTAAAGGTTCATCACAACACAGCATCTATAAGCAAAAGTAAAATAAGCACAGACTTAATAATACACTTTCAAAGTATCTAACTGGAGACAAAGTCCAGTAACTACAAGATATAGTCCAAATAGTTCAATAACTAAGCCAAAAATAATCTAAGCGAGGTTTCCTGCGGGGACTTCCTCGGGAGCAAAAGCCTGGTCCTATGTAGTGGGTCCATAGACAAGATCACAGAGCAAATCTTCCTCCAAAACTATTCCTACAACGTTATCCTGTCAGGACGGGAGCAAGTACTGATTCTACAAACTAAACATACTGAGCATGGAATGAAAAGAGATGTAGTAAATAAGAATCATGGCATCTATCTCATATCGTATCACAATCATGTCATATCACAGACCTATCATGTCAGATCATAATCTATCATGTCATATCACAGATCTATCTCATGTCCTATCACAATCATGTCATATCACAGACCTATCATGTCAGATCATAATCTATCATGTCATATCACAGATCTATCTCATGTCGTATCACAATCATGTCAGGAATACACTTTTCATGATGACATATGTATATCTAGAGTTTAAAACTGGAGCAGGTACGTGATCGTCAAAAGGTGTACAATGTGCAAGGGCACATAATGAAATATACTTTCGTATAAGTGTAAAGGCGATAGATGTACATACGCACAAATACAACTTTGAGAGTAAGGCCTACGACGCAGTAACATATAAAATAAAACTTTGCTCGGTACTGTAGAGGGGGCATGATCACGTACTCAACTATCAGTTTTCCCATAACCCATATTCTAACATGTGAGAGATACGAGAACAGAAAAAACATGTGGGAGATACGAGAACAGTAAAAACATGTGGGAGATACGAGAACAGTAAAAACATGTGGGAGATACGAGAACGGTATAAAACATATGAAAGATACTGGAAGCAGTATAAGCATGGCAGGTACTGGAAGCACTTTAAAACATGGTAGGTACTGAGAGCAATTTAATTAAAGTATGTGAAACATACGCTAGATATATAGAAACCTGTAAGATACGGTTTTCAGTTTAAATCACTGTATTAACATGGTTCATACGCAATTCATTATCATATGCAGTAAATAAAGTTTGTAGGGGTACTCGCCTCGAGCAAAGCAAAAATACTAGTACGAAGATATAGATGTCCGGTGTCCTGTCAATAATGATACACAATCTCAGTTCTAAGCAATGTTCAAGATTACACTAGTGGTGTGACACAACTCCTAACTGGATACTAGCTAAGGGATATCCTAGCATAGAAAATCAATTTGGGGTAACACTAAGCCTATAACCAACCATTAGAACCCTTAGAAACACAAAGATCATTTTAGAGTTTTTACAAAATCCAAACATATAAATATATACACTAATAATAATAATTAAATAGAAATTAAGGATGGCACATAAGCAAAATCTACAGATGTCGTCGGATGATAAAATAAATATCATCAACGCGTCCAGAATGGTCAAATTAGCTAGGATAGCCTACCTATAAGTCCAATTTGGACACAGGAATAAAATGGTAATTTCGGGTCAAAATGATGTCCGTCGTTGGACACACTTTGCACCGAAAAATGTGTCAGGATAGAAGTCTACAAAACCTAGTAAATTATATGTCCACGAATCTAGAATGTTGATACGAACCCAACGGTATGTCCAAAATAGAATTCCGATGACCCGATCACAAAATGGTCCGTTGACTTGGATATTAGTATCCGATTTGTACGAAAATGCGTGTCAAAGCCGAAGTCCACAAAATCTAACAAAGTACATGTCAACGAGTCCAGAATGACAACACGAACTCAACGATATATCCGGAATTGGATTCCGATGAGCCGATCTCAAAATAACACGTTGACCCGGACATTTGGAATCTGATTTACACCGAAATGCGTGCCAGAGCAAATGTCTTCAAAACTTAACAAAGTATATGTCAACGAGTCCAGAATGACGATACGAACTCAACGGTATATCCGGAATTGGTTTCCGATGAGCCGATCTTAAAGTGACCCGTTGACTCGGAATATGGGATCCGCGTTGCACCGAAATGCGTGCTAGGGCCCACGTTCTCCAAATCTAACAAACTTTATATGAAAACGTGCCAGAACGATGCCACGAGTCTACTGGTGGTGTCAGAAATTGAATTCGGAGTCCCTGGTTCAAAAATGGAATTTAATAAGTACAAATTAAAGAATTTGGACGGCCAACTTTGGCGTCGAATTCGACCAACTAAACGTGTTCACAATGAAACAAAACTTAAGGAACAGGAAGAGGGTTATACCAGCTGCACACAGGAACTGGTAGCGTGCCAACCGGAGCTACGATGGCGGAGTTACGAGCTGACGAAGTCGGCTCCACAAAACTGTCCAAAAATTATACCATTTAAAGTGTCAACTTCGTGGCCAGTTTTGATGCATCAAATGACAAAATTAACGGACAAAAATTGAGGGGAATGAAGATGGATATACCGAGATTGTGACGAAGTAAAGAGTTCGTCGATCCAACGGTCAGATCTCTCGAAAAACATGCACGAATTCGCTGCGATGGAATGCCATTTCCGAGTTCAAAACTTGCGCGTCCCGACGGGATTCCGACGTAAATGTAGGAATAGGCTATGCATCGTGTCGGGGAGGAAGGCGGCGCACCTCGGGAGTTCATCGGAGTACTCCCATCCAGGGGGGCCATGCAGCGGCCGTGCCGCGGCACGGCGGCGCACGACGGCGGCCCGCGCACGTGCGCTGCTGCTGCGTGCGGCTACTGCTGCAGGCTGCTGCTGTATGCCGCGCTGTTGGGGGGAAGCCAGGCCGGGGCACGGTGGTGGGGGTGCTCGGCTGTGGAGTAGGGGTGGGGTGAGAGAGAATTGTTGTGAGAGGGAGAGAAAGTGATATATTTAAGTGTGTGTGTGTGTGTGTGTGTGTGTGTGTGTATATATAATATAGAAAGAGTGAGAGAGAGTATTAGAATAGAGAGAGAGATTATTGAAGAGGAAGAGAGAGAGGTCGGCCGAATGGGGGGGTGTGTGCTATAAAGGAGAGGGTGAGGGGGTGAGGTGAGTAATAAGAGAGAGAGTGAGATTTGTATATATGTGTGTGGAAAAATAATGAGAGAGGAAAAATAGAGAGAGAAAGGGAATTCCCTCAACGTTAGGGCCGGCCACATGGAGGAATTCGAGGGGTATGTTGCCATATGGGCTAGGATTAAAATAGGAGTGAAATCAAGGGTGGGAATAAAATAGGGGATTACATTTATTTTAGGGATTTAATCAATGGAGTTATCATTGAATATTTGAAGTGGAAAAACTAGGTATTTAATATTTTCCAAGGGCAAGGAGAGTGAGGGTGTCATGAGAGAGGGTAACATGAAGCTTGGGTTCGGGTTCGGTCGAGCCGGGTTGGGTAAAATCGGACATGGTGAAATATTTAAATTTAAATTGATATTTATGATCATGGATAAATAAGTAACATATGGGGACTCAAATAAATAGGATACAACCGTCATGTGGGTAGTAGGCTTCATGTGGGCCATATTTCTACTTTGGGTCGACTAGGTTGGATCGATGTCAGGTCCCAAAATTAAATTGGAAATTAAATCAGGTTTTACGGTAGATAATTAATTGGCCTAAATTGACCCCAAGGTTGTGCAAAGCAAATGAAGCAGAAAATAGAGTGTCTGAGTAGGACACGAAGGTCATGGGTGTAGAGCGTCTCGAGTAGATCATTCATGAGGAGTTGGTTCTGAGAAAATGACTGGTCTTGTGCTCCTAAATTAAAAGTCATGGTAACGTGCAAACGATGATCAAAGATAAAAGTGGGAATAATTATTCAACGATTAATTGGTCTAAGTTGACCCAAAGTTGCGCGATACAAAAAGAGCACAAGGGAACGAGTTTAGGTGGGATATGATATATCAAAACGAAGATAATCTTGTCTACTACAAAGCTCGTAAAGAGAGTTTACAGAGATTGGCATCCCTGACGCTCCAGAAGTCAAAGTCACGGAAAAGGATATTAATGATCAAAATAATTAAATAATAATATATTTATCAAAAACAATTCATTTAGAAAATTTAAAATAAACCCTGAAATTCAGGGGGCTTACATACGCCAACACTAGTATTTGGCACGAAAGCGAAGGAAGTGATTCTGAGGAAGAAGATGACTCTCCTCAAGACACCGCTAATGTCTGTCTAATGGCAACATCCGAGAAGATAACTAACGAAACTCTTGATGACTTTACTTTTGATGAACTTGGTGATGCTTTTAATGACTTACTAAATGATCACAAGAAAGTCATTATTAAATATAAGCATGCCAAGGAGAAAATCAAAGGCTATGAAATAGAGATTCAAAATCTTTCTTCTTTACTTGATAATGTTAGAGACACTCCATCCACAGAAGTCACTAATGAGGTGTCCAAGCTTAAGTTAAGCTTATATGATGCCGAAGCACTTATTGAAAAGCAAACACGTGAGATCTCAGCACTCAACAAAGAGCTTGCTGAAGGAAAGAACAAACACAAGGTCTCTATTACTAAGATTGATGGTCTAAATGCTAAGTGTAATGAACTGAATGCTGTCTCTAAGAAATTAGAGATCAGATTGGGTAAACAGCTTGCTCAATGTCACGCTCCAGAACCAGAATACTGGAGAGCGGGGCAGACATAGCCAGCTACGTATATAAAAGTGCATCCCACCTCGCTATACGGTCACAGCTGTCTAGATACATGAGGGTTTAACTACAAGCCAACAGTCTCTTAGGGTCATGAACAAGCCTAGTGTCTCAATCACAAGCAAGTAAGTAAATGTTACAAGATATAAGATCACCAAATATACAATAGTAAGGCGTCCCAAACATTACATATTCAGCTGATCATGAAGCTAGTCATTACAAAATGTGAGGACTAGCAAGAGTTTAGTCATACATGAACAACCCTAGGATCTGTCAATCATGTTACAGCCCGTAGGCAGGCAGTAAGTAAAGGTGCAATCGAGCTAAACAAGTGCTCGTCGGCTAAACGCCTCAAAAGAATATTTTACAATAAAGTAGGAGAGCCAAAAATAACCCACTCGTTGTCTTGGTTACGTCTGGTGGTCACCATCGGGCTGGAAGGTCGGTAGATCCTCTGGAGCTGCTCCGGCATCTGGCCATACAAAACCAGCTGGGTCAGATCCCAGAAAGAGCAAGTGCCACAAAGGAGGCTTCACTTAGGAACTAAAACCAGCAATTAGCACAGAATATAATAAGTATATAGTAAAATTGGAGAGATAGAGCATCACGAGGATATACGGTCAGATAACCATGGAACCATTCAGATACCCAAGTTACAACCCTTAAACCAAACAAGGACCGGGGTTGTAACCCTTCATCTGAACAAAACTTGGTTTCTTCCATTTATCGGCAAGATAATATAAGAAAATCAGATCATGTAACAATCTTGTATAGGATCAAGACAAGACTAGACTGATTATGCCTCATCCAACAATCACGGCCAAGCAATAAGTACGGCTTGATACTTTAACTAACTAGGGTTATCATAGGCCTAGTTACTAGCAAGATGCAGCGAGATTATTCTACAGCCACAAACCCTGCAGACCATCCAGGTTACCCAGGTCGAATATTAGAGGTTAAATTCAGGTGGGTACATCATCCAGAAAATGCATGTACCCTTAAGTAGCTTGAATGGTGCAACACATGACAGTGTGCTGGAAATGTGCCCTACTCGACGGCAGGCTACAGATCCCAAGTGCACCCAGGTAACGGGATCGCCTGTAGCTGGAAAATCTCTTCATGACTACTGGATTATTCTAGTTATTAGCCATAGTCAATTTGGTAGGCACCCCTGACCATGGTACTCAGGGGTCCCTGCCCTAGACATGATGCAAGACAAGACTGGTTCATTTGTTCAAGCACAATCGCCCACGGTGTCCAGGTTATTTATATTTGTCATGTCAGGCTAGCTGTCGCAACAGCATATCAAGGTATATCATGTCAGGTTACTTGTCAGGAGTGCACCACGACGGGCTACTATCATGTCATGTTACTTGTCAAGAGTGCACCATTACGGATCACTGTCGTGTTCAGGAATACATGTACAAAATAACATAGCACAAGCATTCCATCAAGAGACCCAACTTACAGTGAGGGTCACAAGACATGAGCCTAATTAATAACAATTAAATCACAAAATACAAGGCAAGCTCGGGCACATGCGGCCAGGAAAGAAGTCCATACGACCGAAAAAGGGCGGGCATATGCGGCTAGGGGTTATTGGCACGTGCGGCTGTAAGGGGGAAAGGCTCATGCGGATGGAAGGGAAAATCGGGTTCATGCGGCTGGAGGAAGGAGGTCTTATGCGGCCGTAGGAAGGAAATCCATGCGGCTCGAGGGATTTAGGAGCTCATGCGGCTGAAAGGAAAATGGGCCTTATGCGGTTGGAATGGAGCGACCCCATGCGGCTGAGATGGAAGGTCTTATGCGGCTCGTGGGGAGCAAGTCCTTATGCGGTCAGGGAAGTACCATTCATATGCGACAATGGAATAACGGGGTCTCATGCGGCCAAGGAGATAGGTGCATATGCGGCTGGGAATTCACTGAGTCTTATGCGGCTGGAATAAGTCCATACGGCTCAAGGGTTCAGGGCACATGCGGCAAGGGAACCATATACGGCTCGGGGTGATCCATGGTCTATGCGGTCAGGGAGAAAAGACTTATGCTGCTGAGTCCAAGCAATTGCACATGCGGCTGGATCTAGTCAGGGCACATATGGCTGAAAAGGGAAAGGCTCATGCGGCTGAAAGAAGAACTTGCCGCATAAAGGCTATGCGGCTAAGTTCATCCAGCAAGGAATCATGCGGCAGGGAACTATTCTTCTTCTCTATTCTTGAGAAGAAGAACCATGCAACCATGGCTTTCAAGCTTCGTAAAATCTTCATCTAGAGTCCAAATCTGAACTTTCATAGATTAAAATTGAGCAAAACGAGATTCTCTACAACATGGAACCATCAAAACTTGAAAATAACAATGTTAAGTAGATCAAACCCAAAAAATCCAAAAATACAATAAACTTAGATCTACACAAATTGAACCATGGGGATTAGAAATGCTAAATATTAAAGTGTGTTAGAATCTCGTAGAGAAGGAAATAGAACAATAAAATTTGGGTTCCTCCATGAAGCAAGCTGCACTTGCCTAAGAGCTCTCTCTCTCTCTCTCTCTTTCTGGTAGGTAAAGAAGTAATGGTGGAGAAGAAGAAGAGTAATGAAGAGAGAGAGTGAGGGAATGGGTTAATAAATGGTAGTGGTGGTGGTAGGTAGGGGGGTTGGTTCACAACCGAACCAATACAAGCCACACCGAACCAAGATGAACCATGGCCAAGCAATAGAAAATACCCAATAAACCAAGCAAGGAGATATGCGATACGAGTCAAAATATGTACACGTATACCTAGATACGTAATATGAACAACATGCATTACAACTCTATCCACCTTAAAAGAATTCCGTCCTCGGAATTTAATTAAGAGGCTAGAGAGCTAAGGACAAGCTATCACAAGCAAGCTATAACTAGGCAATCAATCATTCATTCAAGCAAGGAACTTTAGAGCATAAGACATAAGAAAGACATTATACCTTACGAGTCAAACAGGTCAGGATATCGCGATCGGATATCATCCTCACGCTTCCACGTTGACTCACCCAAAGAGTGATGACCCCAAGCAACTCGGACTAACTTGATAGTCTTGTTCTTGAGTGTCTTCTCTCTCCGGTCCAATATAGACACAGACCTCTCCTCATACGAAAGGTTGGTACCAACAACCAATTTTGAATGATCCAGGATATGGCTCGGGTCTAGGATATACCGTTGCAATTGGGATACATGGAACACGTCATGCACCTCACGTAGCGACGGCGGGAGAGCGAGACGATAGGATACATCATCTACTCGCTCCAGAATATCGAATGGCCCTATATTCCTAGGACTAAGCTTTTCCCGTATGCCGAAATGAATGACGCCACGGTTAGGCAAAATCTTCAGGAATACATGGTCGTCGACCGAAAACTCAAGAGGGCGCCGATGAAAATAGGCCCAATGACGCTGACGATCTTGGGCAATTTGAAGGTGATCCCTGACTCTTCTGACCACTTCAACTGTCTGGGCAATCATTTCCGGACCGAGCATCTGCCTCTTTCCAACATCATCCCAGGCTAGCGGGGATCTGTACTTTCTACCATACAGTGCCTCGAACGGTGCCATCTGAATACTGGCCTAGAAACTGCTGTTGTACGAGAACTCCACCAGGTGCAAGTGATCTTTCCACGAACCATCAAAGTCGAGTGTACAGGATCGCAACATATCTTTAGTAGTCTGGATCGTGCGCTCCGACTAACCATCTGTCTGCGGATGATATGCTGAGCTAAACTGGAGATGAGTTCCCAGACTCTCTTGCAGGCTACACCAAAAGTGCGACGTAAATCTGGAATCTCTTTCCGAGGTGATACTGACTGGAACACCGTGAAGCCTGACGATCTGTCTGCGATACATCTCCGCTAGCTGATCCGTCGACTGACCAACTCTGAACGGGAGGAAGTGAGCCACCTTCGTGAGCCGGTCAACTATAACCCAAATAGCATCTCGACCAGCTGGGGATCTGGGTAATCCAGTCACAAAATCTATGGTCACATGCTTCTACTTCTATTCCGGAATCGGCAAGGGCTGAAGAAGTCCTGCTGGCCTCTTATGTTCAGCTTTAACCTGTTGGCAGACCAAACACCGAGAGACAAACCGGACTGTCTCCCTCTTCATGCCATTCCACCAAAAGTGCTGATGAATATCACGGTACATCTTTGTACCACCGGGATGAATGGAATACTGAGAACTGTGGGCCTCTGCCATGATCTCTTGTCTGATATCTCCACTGGGTACACAAAGACGATTACCATGTCAAAGTGTACCATCCCTATGGATGCATAACTCTGGTCTTCGCCCTGCCTCGCACTCTGCTCTGAGTCGCTGAAGCTTGAAATATGTTGACTGCGCCATCCGGATCCTCTCGACTAAAGTGGATCGAACCTACATACTGGCCATCAATGCCACACTGGAAGGGAGAATAACTTCTATACTCATCTTCTGAAGGTCTGCTAACAGCTCTGGTTGCGATGTTAGAAAATATACTCCGGCTCTCCTGCTCAATGCATCTGCGACAATGTTGGCCTTTCCAGGATGATACTGCAGGTTGACATCATAATCCACAAGTAGCTCTAGCCATCTCCTCTGACGCATGTTAAGATCCTTCTGGGTGAAAACATACTTCAGGCTCTTATGGTCGGTAAAAATCTCCACCCTATCTCCATACAAGTAGTGCCTCCACAATTTAAGTGCAAACACTACTGCTGCCAGCTCCAAGTCATGGGTTGGGTAATTCCTCTCATGATCATGTAGTTATCGTGACGCATAAGCTATTACCTTCCCATGCTGCATCAGAATGCATCCTAGGCCTCTGCCTGAAGCATTACAATATATTAAGAATCCTCCGGTCGCATTTGGAAGCGTGAGAATGGGTGCCGTCGTCAAGCCTCGCTTCAACCTCTCAAAAGAATCCTGGTACTCTGCTGTCCAAGCAAACGGCACATCCTTGCGGGTCAACTGGGTCAATGGCACTAAAATTCGAGCAAAGTCTGAAACAAATCGTCGGTAGTAGCCGACCAAACCATGAAAACTATGGACTTCTACAACTGTACTGGGCACTGGCCATGACTCAATAGCCACGATCTTCTGGAGATCCACTTCTACTCCCCCTCTGGTGATGATATGACCCAAGTTTGAAATGCAATCGAGCCAGAACTCGCATTTACTGAACTTGGCATACAACTGGTGCTCCCTGAGAATTTGAAGAACCATACGGAGATGCTGTTCATGCTCTGCTACACTCTTACTGTAGACCAAGATGTCATCTAGGAACACAATCATAAACTGATCCAAGTAGGACATGAAGATGTGATTCATGAAGTCCATAAATACTGTCGGCGCATTGGTTGCTCCAAATGGCATAACAAGGAACTCCCAATGCCCATACCGGGATCTGAAAGCTGTCTTCGGGATGTCCTGCTCTCTGAATCTGATCTGATGGTATCCTGCGCGCAAGTCAATCTTCGAGAATACTGATGCTCCTTTAAGCTGATCAAATAAGTCATCTATCCTCGGAAGAGGGTATCTGTTTTTTATTGTCACTGAGTTCAAGGTACGATAATCTACACATAACCTGGACGTACCATCCTTCTTTTTTACAAGGAGCATCGGGGCTCCCCAAGGCTATCCACTAATAAGAATGAATCTCTTGGTTCTAAGTTCTTCAATCATTATGTACAATATCTCTAACTCTGATGGTGCCATCCTGTAGACTCTCTCTGATACTGGAGCTGTCCCGGGGATCAAGTTGATGGTGAACTCGATCTTTCGCTCTGGCGACATCCCTGGAAGCTCTTTGGGGAAAACATCTGGAAACTCTTCAACTATCCGAGGTAACTGTACTACTGCGACTGCCATCCGCAATACTGGAGGAGAAGGTTCAATTTTGCCTCGGAAGAAGGAAAACTCTGGCTCGCCTGGAATGCTAAAAACAAACCTACCGATGTGGCATTCTATTCTAGCATACTGGTTCCTCAACCAATCCATCCCTAAGACTACATCATAATCGGCCATCGGGAACTCTATCAATCTAGCGGGAAATTTTCTACCGCTAACTACGATCTGACACGAGAAAAACACTCTATCTACTCTCATAAGTCCGTTACCAGTAAGTATATTGAGGCTTACTGATAATGACTCGGGCTCCAATCCTATCCGTGTCGCGAATCGTGCAGACATAAATGAATGTGATGCACCAGAATCAAATAAAGCTGAAGCAGGAAAGGAGTTGACGAGAATAGTACCTGCCACTACCTCTCCTGGTGCCAATCCTTCCTCTACGGTCATCACCATAGCCTGACCATGCCCTCGGGGTGCCGGTCCCCTCTGCTGAAATCCTCGCTGCCTGTTCTGACTCAGGGCTTAGGCTTGTACATATTGCTGGGGGTGTTGCTGCTGGAATGCCTGGGACTGGGGCGATAAGGGCCTCTGAGGCTGATACTGCTGCTACTGGACTGGTGCTGGCCCTCTCACCGAAGGACTAGAAAGGTTGGACGATGATGAACTACCCTTATTTGGGCAGGATCCAACCTTATGATCTGCTGCTCCATAAGCCAAGCACAATCCCTGCGCCCTGTGACATTCTGCCACCACATGTCCTGGCTTCCCGTAATAAGAACATCCCACCGCGGAAGAGGGCTTCTGTTTCTGCTGCTGAGGGTACGTCGAGACTGAATGTTGAACCGATGTCACTGATGTCGCCCGCCTCGAAGCTCCAATAGTCAAAGCCCTGGCTGCCGGGGCTGGTACTGAAGACTGATTCATCTGGCCGTGAGATCTCTTCCGACCTCCGGCCCTATCCACGATCCTCTGGGAGTTATACTCATGCCTCCTAGCTGCTCTCAAGATTGCATCGAAAGTCTGATGCTCAAACTGCTCAACTGCCAATAAAATCTCCAGGTGAAGCCCCTTGCTGGAATTGCTGGGCTCTATCAAACTCGGTCGCCACCAAGGTGGGAGCAAACCGACTAAGTCTCGAAAACTCGACCGCATATCCGTCGACCGTCCTGTCCATCTGCTTCAGATTTGTGAACCTCGTCTGTAGATCGTATCGAGCTACAGCATCGAAATACTTGGTCTAGAATCTCTCTCTGAATACTGCCGAAGCAATGGGTGCCACTAATCCCACGGCCTGCGCCGTCCACCAGCTGCGGGCAAGATCTAATAACTGTTGGCGCACTACGGCCACCTTCTCATTCTTTGGAGTCCTTGTTGCTTCTAGAATGACCTCAGTGTTCTGAAGCCATGCATCCGCAGCAATAGCATCTTCGCTACCCTCAAAGAATAGAGGGTTCAAGCGCTTGAAGCTATTGGCCGCGATGTTACCCTGATGACCTCCTCTGGTCAGAGCATCTGTCACTGCCTGGTACAAGGCATCTCCTCGACGATCTTGGGAAGCTATCAAGGTCCTTATGAGACCCACCAAAGGCCATCATCAAGCTCTGTAGGCTGAACTGGCTGGACTGGTGGCTCTCCTTCAATAGGTACGACTCTGGAGGCTACTTCCGAATGTTGGGCTTGATCTCCAGGTTGCAACTGGGCCATGGGAGGTGCTCCGTCTCGCTGATCGGCAGGGCCAGGTACAATACTGCTGAAGAAGACGACATAGGAAATAATATGGAAGGACCAAGACAGATCAACGATACAAACATGTGATCAGGACAAGAATTTCAGGGATTCAGAGGATACGAACAGAGATCAAGGGCGAGTACTGATTGAGACATCTATTCGGTAAACCCTCACATATCTTGAATTACAAGACCTGTATGGGCCACCACTTAAAACATGTTACGCCCCAGAAATAAAATATTGGAGAGCGGGAGTAGACATAGCCAGCTACGTATATAGAAGTGCATCCCACCTCGCTATACGGTCATGTTGTCTACATACATGAGGGTTTAACTACAAGCCAACAGTCTCTTAGGGTCATGAACAAGCCTAGTGTCTCAATCACAAGCAAGTAAGTAAATGTTACAAGATATAAGATCACCAAATATACAATAGTAAGGCGTCCCAAACATTACATATTCAGCTGATCATGAAGCTAGTCATTACAAAATATGAGTACTAGCAAGAGTTTAGTCATACATGATCAACCCTAGGATCTGTCAATCATGTTACAGCCCGTAGGCAGACAGTAAGTAAAGGTACAATCGAGCTAAACAAGTGCTCGTCGGCTAAACGCCTCAAAAGAATATTTTACAATAAAGTGGAAGAGCCAAAAATAACCCACTCGTTGTCCTGGTTACGTCTGGTGGTCACCATCGGGCTGGAAGGTCGGTAGATCCTCTGGAGCTGCTCCGATATCTGGCCATACAAAACCAGCTGGATCAGATCCAGAAAGAACAAGTTCCACAAAGGAGGCTTCACTTAGGAACTAAAACCAGCAATTAGCACAGAATATAATAAGTATATAGTAAAACTGGAGAGATAGAGCATCACGAGGATATACGGTCAGATAACCATAGAACCATTCAGATACCCAAGTTACAACCCTTAAACCAAATAAGGACCGGGGTTGTAACCCTTCATCTGAACAAAACTTGGTTTCTCCCATTTATCGGCAATATAATATAAGAAAATTAGGTCATGTAACAATCGTGTACATGATCAAGACAAGACTAGACTGATTATGCCTCATCCAACAATCATGGCCAAGCAATAAGTACGGCTTGATACTTTAACTAACTAGGGTTATCACAGGCCTAGTTACTAGCAAGATGCAGCGAGATTATTCCACAGCCACAAGCCCTGTAGACCATCCAGGTTACCCAGGTCGAATATTAGAGGTTAAATTTAGGTGGGTACATCGTCCATGAAACGCATGTACCCTTAAGTAGCTTGAAGGGTACAACACATGATAGTATGCTAGAAATGTGCCCTACTCGACGGCAGGCTTCAGATCCCATGCGCGCCCAGGTAACAGGATCGCCTGTAGCTGGGAAATCTCTTCATGACTGCTGGATTATTCTAGTTATTAGCCTTAGTCAATTTGGTAGACACCCCTGATCGTGGTACTCAGGGGTCCCTGCCCTAGACATGATGCAAGACAAGACTGGTTCATTTGTTCAAGCACAATCGCCCACAGTGTCCAGGTTATTTATATTTGTCATGTCAGGCTAGCTGTCGCAACAGCATATCAAGGTATATCATGTCAGGTTACTTGTCAGGAGTGTGCCACGACGGGCCACTATCATGTTATGTTACTTGTCAAGAGTGCACCATTACGGGTCATTATCGTGTTCAAGGATACATGTACAAAATAATATAGCACAAGCATTCCATCAAGAGACCCAACTTACACTGAGGGTCACAAGACATGAGCCTAATTAATAACAATTAAATTACAAAATACAAGGCTAGCTCGGGAATATACGGTCAGGAAAGAAGTCTATGCGGCCAAAAAAGGGCGGGCATATGCGGCTCGGGATGATTGGCACGTGCGGCTGTAAGTGGGAAAGGCTCATACGGCTGGCGGGGGAAATCGGGTTCATGCGGCTGGAGGAAGGAGGTCTTATACAGCCATGGGAAGGAAATCCATGCGGCTCGAGGGATTTAGGAGCTCATACGGCTGAAAAGGAAATAGGCCTTATGCGGTTGGAATGGAGCGACCCCATGCGGCTGAGATGGAAGGTCTTATGTAGCTCGCTGGGATAAAGGCCTTATGCGGTCAGGGAAGTACCAGTCATATGCGGCAATAGAATAACGGGGTCTCATGCGGCCAAGGAGATAGGTGCATATGCGGTTGGGAATTCACTGAGTCTTATGCGGCTGGAATAAGTCCATGCGGCTCAAGGGTTCAGGGCACATGCGGTAAGGGAACCATATGCGGCTCGGGGTAATCCATGGTCTATGCGGTCAGAAAAAAAAGACTTATACGGCTGAGTCCAAGCAATTGCGCATGCTGCTGGATCTAGTCAGGGCACATACGACTGAAAAGGGAAAGGCTCATGCGGCTGAAAGAAGAACTTGCCGCATAAAGGCTATGCGGCTAAGTTCATCCAGCAAGGAATCATGCGGCAGGGAACTATTCTTCTTCTCTGTTCTTGAGAAGAAGAACCATGCAACCATGGCTTCCAAGCTTCGTAAAATCTTCATCCAGAGTCCAAATCCGAACTTCTATAGATCAAAATGGGGCGCCAGAACGAGATTCTCTACAACATGGAACCATCAAAACTTGAAAATAACAATATTAAGTGGATCAAACCCAAGAAATCTGAAAATATAATAAACTTAGATCTACACAAATTGAACCATGGAGATTAGAAATGCTAAATATTATAGTGTGTTAGAATCTCGTGGAGAAGGAAATGGAACAATAAAATTTGGGTTCCTCCATGAAGCAAGCTGCACTTGCCTAAGAGCTCTCTCTCTCTCTCTCACTCTCTCTCCCTGGTAGGTGAAGAAGTATTGGTGGAGAAGAAGAGTAATGAAGAGAGAGAGTGAGGGAATGGGTTAATAAATGGTAGTGGTGGTGGTAGATAGGGGGGTTGGTTCACAGCCGAACCAATACAAGCCACACCGAACCAAGATGAACCATGGCCAAGCAATAAAAAATACCCAATAAACCAAGCAAGAAGACATACAATACGAGTCAAAATATGTACACGTATACCTAGATACGTAATACGAACAACAGGCATTACACCCAACCTCAAACCCAATCACACAGTCACAAAACGCACACAAAATACAAGACCACTCATAATAGTAAAACACGTCACCCACATGCAGCACGTAACCATGCTTATATGTACACGTATTCCCATGTAGCACGTAAACCACATGCACATAGACATCATTCTCAATCTACTCATAACTATTATCCTGCCGCTACACATAGTCTCTATCCTGCTAACTATCACCATGCTGTACATAGACATAACTATCATCTTGTTGCTACATACAGTTACTATCCTGCTGTTCCATACAATTATCACCATCAACCTGCTCCTAACATAAATAGGCATGCTACTTGCACATACTATAGATTACATGATCATATCTTACCATAGTATAGAATCAGGAAATTAGTTGATATTAATCTATATGTATGGGTATCGAAGACTAACATTTCAGGACCCACAAAAACTTGTGTACCAAAGGTCACATCTACTCGTGATGTAGGTGGACCTTTCTTTCTCAACTAAAAGCAAGTGGATTCTCGATAGTGGATGCTCGAGACATATGACGGGAGACGCAAATCTTTTCGCATCACTATCGATGAAAAGGGAAGGGTATGTATCCTTCGGTAACAATTTAAAGGGCTACATCATAGCTAATGGTACTATTAGTTATCCTCCTTCTCCTGTAATAAAGGATGTCTGCTTAGTGACCGAGTTAAAGCATAACCTGCTCAGCATAAGTCATCCTGCTGATCATGGATACGATATTAACTTTGGACAAAATAAATGCTATATTTATGATAGGTCAACGGAAGACATTGCTTTTGAAGGGATAAGATAATATAACATTTATACTACAAAAATTTGTCAGATTAGCGACGTTCCAAAATGTCGCTAAACTCGGCCAAAACGTCGCTAAACTAAATTAGCGACGTTTTCAACGACGTTTAATAAACGACGAAAAAAAGCGTGTCGCTAATCGAGAAAATATCGCAAAACGTCGCTAGGGCGACGTTAGTTAGCGACGTTTATAACGTCGCTAATTGGCGACGTTCTTTACGACGTTTTCAAGTGGTCGCCGATTAGCGACACATTAGCGACGTTCTTGCGACAATGTGGTGGCATCAGATTACTTGCCACGTCAAAAATTTAGCGACGTTTTTAGCGACCTTTATATTCGTTGCTAAATTTTAGCGACGAATATAAACGTCGCTAAAAACTTCGCTAAATTGAAAAAAATAAAAAAAAAGAATCCAGAATGCAAATGTACAATCCAAAATACAGAATCTAATCCCTGGGTTCGTCGACCCCTTCGGTGGAACACTCAACACTGGCCCGCACAATAAAATCCAGAATAGACCAAAAATAATTGGTCGTCTCCTCAAGCCTCTCGGAACATCACAATATGTATCACACATCACACAAACAAATATACATCACAATATGCATCACACAGCAAGCTATACCAATATACTTCACACACAAGAAAACAAATATCCATCACAACATCCAGATGAGATATATCCACCAAAATAAATCCAGTCAATATATGTATCTACTGTCGTCTATGCTGGGGCAGATAGAACTCCCTCAGCCAGTACACATAAGTAGAATCCGCGGCAGCCAGATCAATATCCAGAGGAGATGGATGACTGGAACTCCCGGTGGAACTGCCCTGTGGTGCCACCTCCTCCTTCACAGCTCCCTCGGCTTTAGAAATTACTTCTGGAGCAGCTCTCTCGGTGGAACTGCCCTCTGGAGCTGGAGCCACCTCCTCTTTTACAGCCATCTGTGCCTCCCTCAAGTGAGATCCTCGGGTCTTAGGTGCCATCTGTGAGAACGGGTGCCATCTCGTTTGAGTACATTTTCGAAAACAGATAAAATACAAAAAATTTGATTTTTTTTGCCAAGTGTGAGAACGGATGGCTCAGAACACAACCCAAAATTTATTCTAGCATACATTAGTATGAATCATCTATGTTCTGTACATATGGTGTAGTATATGTTCTTATCGTATCTAGTATCTGAAGAATGTAACAGAATCAAGATGAACTCACATAATGTAATACTAAGACATCATCTACTACTATATAAGATATAGTGATAGGTTATCATATCATCATTGTCGAGGGATAAGGGTCGAAGGACAGTCAACTTTATCTACGGCTACATAGTTTCTGCCTCGCCAGTCGAATGGCTGCAGGGACTATGTCCTGATCACCATGTCGAACCGTAGATTAATGCAAATAGAGCTGGAGCTGGAGCCAAAATACAGAATCCAAAATACAAAATACAGAATCCAATCCCTGGGTTCGCCGAAAATACAAAAACAAAGATTGACACACAGTATTAATTCCTATGTGTTTTAAGTGTGAGAACGGATGGCTCAGAACACAACCCAAAATTCATTCTAGCATACATTAGTGTGAATCATCTATGTTCTGTACATATGGTGTAGTATATGTTCTTATCGAATCTAGTATCTAATATCTGAAGAATGTAACAGAATCAAGATGAACTCACATAATATAATACTAAAACATCATCTACTACTATATAAGATATAGTGATAGGTTGTCGTATCATCATTGCCGAGGGATGAGGGTCGAAGGATAGTCAACTTCATCTACGGCTACATAGTTACATGAGCTAGTCGTCGCGAAACGTCGCAATGACATCGCTAATAGCGACTAATTTAGCGACGTTAGTATAAACGTCGCTAAATTCTAATTATATTCCCCCTGCCAATTCATTTTCCATTTTACTCTCTCACTCTCACTCTCTCCGGTGCTCTCACAGTACTAATTCATATCTATTTTAAGTGTGAGAACGGATGGCTCAGAACACAACCCAAAATTCATTCTAGCATACATTAGTGTAGATCATTATGTTCTGTACATATGGTGTAGTATATGTTCTTATCGAATCTAGTATTTGAAGGATATAACATAATCAAGATGAACCCACATAATGTAATACTAAGACATCATCTACTATAATAACAGAATCAAGATATGTTGTCATATCATTATTGCCAAAGGAATGAGGTTAATTGGAGGAAGTTACTACAGAAAGTGAAGACCGACATGAACTGATGCACGAAAATGAGAAGCTCTAAGCTGGAACAAGAAAAGTTGTGCTTTGGAAAAAGAACTCTTGTAAACTCGTTATTCACAAAGGAAGCTATAATTAAAGAATACAGAACAAGTATCGAGTTCATAACTCAAGTATAGAGCTTACAAGAGTTATAAACTCAATACTTGTTCTATATTCATTATATCTTGCTTTGTGAACAAAGAGATTACAAGAGTAGAACATCCAAAACACAACTTTACTTGTTACAGCTTTGATCTCCTCCTTTTCGTGCGTCAGTTCATGTCAGTCTGTACTTTCTGCAGTAACGACCACAAGTTTTATGTTCTTCAACGATATATTTCACATGCTTAATTGCCAAGTATGGGGACGAATGGCTCAGAACACAATCCAAAATTCATTCTAGCATACATTAGTGTGAATCATCTATGTTCTGTATATATGGTGTAGTATATGTTCTTATCGTATCTAGTATCTGAAGAATGTAACAGAATCAAGATGAACTCACATAATGTACTACTAAGACAACATCTACTACTATATAAGATATAGTGATAGGTTGTCATATCATCATTGCCAAGGGATGAGGGTCGAAGGACAGTCAACTTTATCTACGGCTACATAGTTTCTGCCTCGCCAGTCGAATGGCTGCAGGGACTATGTCCTGATCACCTATGTTCTGTACATATGGTGTAGTATATGTTCTTATCGTATCTAATATCTGAAGAATATAACAGAATCAAGATGAACTCACATAATGTAATACTAAAACATCATCTACTACTATATAAGATATAGTGATAGGTTGTCGTATCATCATTGTCGAGGAATGAGGGTCGAAGGACAGTCAACTTTATCTACGGCTACATAATTTCTGCCTCGCCAGTCGAATGGCTGCAGGGACTATGTCCTGATCACCATGTCGTAGTCCAATACAAACCAGAGATTGACCCAGTACTAATTCATATATGTAGTCTAATACAAATAGTCTAATACAAAAGCAACCCAATACAAATAGTCCAATACAAATAAGTACTAATAGCTAATGAGAACCACGCAGCTCACGCAAATGCTCAGTGATACGATCAAGCAACCACCTCGAATAAGTGGGATCGACGGCGGCAGGATAGATGTAGTCCATTGCAAGTGCTGGATGAATAGAACTCCCGGTCTTACTAGCTACCGGTGCTGGATGAATAGAACTCCCGGTCTCACTAGCTACCAGTGCCACTTCCTCCTTAACATTAGGAGGAGCCACCTCAGCATTCAGTGTTTCCCTCAAATGACGTACCGCTCCTCGGGTCATGGGTGCCATCTGGTAAGATCGATATTAACAAATAATATAATTGTAACATAAGCAAGCTAACTAAAGGAACCATCATCTCGTTTGAGTACATTTCAAAAGCAGATAAAATACAAAAAATTCAATTTTTTGCCAAGTGTGAGAACGGATGGCTCAGAACACAACCCAAAATTCATTCTAGCATACATTAGTGTGAATCATCTATGTTTTGTACATATGGTGTAGTATATGTTCTTATCGTATCTAGTATCTGAAGAATGTAACAGAATCAAGATGAACTCACATAATGTAATACTAAGACATCATCTACTACTATAAAAGATATAGTGATAGGTTGTCATATCATCATTGTCGAGGGATGAGGGTCGGAGGACAGTATATTTTATCTACAGCTACATAGTTTCTGCCTCGCCAGTCGAATGGCTGCAGGGACTATGTCCTGATCACCATATCGTACCATAGTTTCTGCCTCGCCAGTCGAATGGCTACAGGGACTATATGTCCCGATCACCATGTTACCAATTAACCATCCAATAAAACTACTTGTTACAAATATCGGCACTACCGGTGCGTTCGAATCAGAATATCACATTTTTTGGTGTCAAAAAACAAATAATTATTACTAAATTATTAGATTTTTTGGCACTATCGGCGCCCGTGACCAAGCCCCCCTCCCCTCTACACCATCCCGAACCGTAACCCGCCCCTCCCCTTGCTCCCCTCTCCAACCCCCCAACCCCCGCTCCCCTCCCCCCCCACCCACACATACCCACCCTCCCCCCCTACACATACCCACCCCTAACCCGAACCCTAACCCTCCCCTCCCCCCTCCTCTCCTCCCCCAGCCGCCCCCACCCCCCCTACTCTCCTCCCCCAGCCGCCTCCACCCCTCTGCTCCCCTCCCCCAGCCGTCTCCACCCCCCTGCTTCCCTCCTCCAGCCTCTTCCACCCCCCTGCTCCCCTCCCCCAGCTGCCTCCACCCCCCCTGCTTCCTCCCGTCCCCACATACCCACCCCTAACCCAAACCCTAACCCTAGCTCCCTTCCCCCAGCCGCCCTCGTCTCCCCTGCCCCACCCCCCCAGCCACCCCCACTCACCCCCCAACCACCCGCATCCCCCCTGCCCCTCCCCCCAAGCCACCCGTACCCCCCAACCACCAACAACTAAAACAGCCGGAGAGAGAGAGAGGAAGGGGAGAGTCACGTACCAGAGAGGGAGGAGAGTCACCGGAGAGAGTGAAAGTCACCGGAGAGGGAGGAGAGTCGCCGGAGAGAGTGAGAGCACCGGAGAGAGTGAGAGCGCCGGAGGGGGAGAGAAGAGAGAGTGAGAGAGTAAAATGGGGGGAAATTAATCGGCGGAGGAGAATATAATTAGAATTTAGCGACGTTAATCCTACCGTCGCTAAATTAGTCGCTATTAGCGATGTCAGAGCGACGTTTCACGACGAATAGCTCATGTAATTAATATATGTCATTGTTACATCGCTTATTTTGTCGCTAGTAGCGACTGTTAGCGACATTTCAGTAAAACGTCGCTAATGAACACAATTTAGTAACGTTAATCGAACGTCGCTAAATTTATGTCGCCAATTGAGTAGATTTTAGTAGTGTTATATTTTCTAGGGATATTTTGTAAAACCTCCCCTAAATAATGGACTAATTTGCGAAATACCCCCTAAAGATCTCGAATTGGTAAAACCTCCTTTCCGTCAAGACGGTGTTTAATTTTGGGTGACGTGGCAATTGTTGCATACGTGGCCACAACTCTGTTTTCCAAATTTTATGAAATTTCCAAATTACCCTTCCTCCATCCCCCTTCCCCTTCTTCCTCCTGGAGCCACGTCCCCTTCGAGCACCCGGCCACGTTCGACACGCTCGCGATGGAGCCCCGCCGGAGCAGCCCACGCCGACCCAGCGCGAGGAGCAGGCGTTGGGGCCGGTCCAGTTGGAGGCCAGGTTGCCGTGGGCGTCGACGAGGGCGCGGAAGGCGGAGAGGGAGTCGGTGTCGCTGGTGGACGAGGAAAGTAGTGCCGTGTTCGACAACAACAAGAAGAAGAATGTGTGTGAGAGTTTAAGTTTCAAAATAAAAAATGTCCAACAGCTTTGAGCTTGGCTGGGCTGACTTTGGTTGTCTTTTTCGCTTGCTGCTTAATTTGTGTTTTCTCCTTACTGTAAATAGAATAATTTGTGTTTCCTCCTTACTGTAATTAGAATAATTTGTGTTTCCTCCTTTAATGGCAGAAATTGCCTCCTTCTCTAGAGATGAAGAAACACCCCCATGCTTGTAGGAACCTGATCTTTGGTAGACAAGTTGTACGCTGGAAGAGGATCAAGTGAAAGATGAGGAAGATGATCGGTATAAATAGGTTAGAGGAAAAGTAAGAGAGGAAGAAGATGACCGTTAGAGAGAGAGGGGGAAAAGCCACGTACGCAGGGGTATTTTCGTCTGACTGGGAAAAGCCACACACGGATAGCCACGTCACCCAAAATTAAACACCGTCTTGACGAAAAGGAGGTTTTACCAATTCGAGATCTTTAGGGGGTATTTCGCAAATTAGCCCATTATTTAGGGGAGGTTTTACAAAATATCCCTATTTTCTATCTCTCTAGAAATACTAACAATACAAGAAGATATCTTTACGCCCACAAGGATGAAAGACTGTTGTGGCACCAGCGTCTTGGTCATGCCAATATGGATACTATATCCAGGCTATCGACAAAAAAGCTAGTAAGAGGTCTGCCCGACATCACATTCAAGAAGGACACGGTATGTGCCGAATGTGAACTGAATAAGGCAACCAAATCTTCTTTTAAATCCATAAATACTGTGAGTACTACTAGACCCTTGCAATTACTGCACATAGACTTATTTGGTCCCAGTAGAGTAGCCTGTCTTGGTGGAAAACTCTATACTTTTGTTATAGTAGATGATTTTTCAAGATTTACTTGGATTTTCTTTCTTTCAAATAAAAGCGATGCTATTTCAGTTTTTAAAATATTTGCTAAAAAGGTCTAAAACGAAAAAGGCTACATGATTACTCTAATCCGAAGTGATCATGGAGGCGAATTCGAAAATTCTAATTTTGAAAAGTTTTGCAAAACAAATGGTTTTGATCATGAGTTTTTTTGTCCTCGAACTCCTCAACAAAATGGTGTTGTGGAGCGGAAGATTAGGACTCTTGGCGACATGGCTAGAATCATGCTGAATAAATTTTCACTTCCGAAATATTTTTGGGCAGAAGCTGTCAGTACAGCTTGCCATATTTTAAATAGGGTGCTTATTCGACCTATTTCGAAGAAAACACCCTACGAGCTTTGGTTTGGTAGGACTCCTAATGTCTCATATTTTAGAGTGTTTGGTTGTCACTGTTTTATCCTAAACACCAAAGACAACTCAGGCAAATTTGATGCCAAAGTTGACGATGGTATTTTTCTTGGCTATGCTGCCAAGAGTAAGGGATATAGAGTGTTCAACAAACACTTAATGATTGTAGAAGAATCTACTAATGTGACTTTTAATGAGGAAAATATTACAGCAGCTATCCCCGACGATGATGTTGAACCATCAACTTCCACGCCGATGAATACTACCCCTGAAACCAATTCTCTGGAGGACTTACCGAAGAAGTTCGCGTTCAAGCCGTCATACCCATAAAACTTGGTAATAAGTGAGGTATCACACGGAGTAAGTACTCGATTATTGTTAAGAGATTCCATTGCTAGCACTGCTTTCATTTTGCAAATTGAGCCTAAAACTATTTTAGAAGCTTTTAATAATGAGTTTTGGATTTCAGCTATGCAAGAAGAACTCAACCAATTCGAAAGAAGCCAGGTCTGGGAACTTATTCCTAAACCAGCTAGCCATTTGATTATTGGTACTAAATGGGTTTTTCGTAACAAAGTAAATGAAGATGGTTCAGTCATTCGCAACAAAGCTCGTCTAGTAGCTCGAGGATATAACCAAGAGGAAGATATCGACTACGATGAGATGTATACTCCTATTGCAAGACTTGAATCTATTCGGATGCTTTGTGCCTTTACAAACTTTCAGAATTTTAAACTTTTCCAAATGGATGTCAAAAGTGCTTTTCTGAATGGTTTTATTAAGGAGAAAGTTTTTGTAAAACAACCCCCTGGTTTTGAAAATCACAAATTTCCTGACCATGTTTTCAAACTCAAGAAAATGCTATATTGCCTCAAACAAGCCCCTAGAGCTTGGTATGAACACCTTAGCAATTTCTTACTAGATAAAAGTTTTTCAAAAGGAAAGATTGACACTACACTTTTTATCAAAAGTTTTTAAGACACCATTCTTTTAATGCAAATCTATGTTGATGATATCATATTTGGGTCCACTAATGAAAATCTATGCCAAGATTTTGCTAAATGTATACAGAACGAATTTGAGATGGGGGAGCTCACCTACTTCCTTGGATTGCAAGTCAAACAAACTTTGCAAGGAATATTCATCAGCCAGTCAAAATATACAAAGGATATGTTGAAGAAGTTTGATCTTGATAACGTTAAACCAATCAGCACCCCTATAGCTACTACGACCAAGCTGGAACCTGATGAAAGCGACAAACCTGTTGACCAACATAAGTATCGAGATATGATTGGTAGTCTACTTTATCAAACTGCTAGTCATCCCGATATCATGTTTAGTGTTTGTCTGTGTGCTCGCTATCAAGCTAGTCCTAAGGAATCACACATGTCCGCCGTTAAGCGTATCTTTTGATACCTTAAGGGTACTGTTACAGTGGGCTTATGGTATCCCAAATCTATATCCTTTGACCTTATTGGTTATTCGGATGCTAATTTTGCGGGATACAAAGTCGACCGAAAAATTACGAGCTGCACGTGTCATTTATTAGGCAAGGCTCTAGTCTCATGGTTTAGCAAAAAGCAGAATTCTGTCGCACTATCCACAACAGAAGCTGAATATATCGCAGCTGGTCGTTGTTGTGCACAAATTCTGTAGATGAAGCAAACCCTTGCAGAATACAACCTATCTTTTATGCACATTCCTATATTATGTGATAACACTAGCGCTATCAACCTTACTAAGAACCCTATATGTCACTCACGTACGAAATATATTAAAATTCGTCACCACTTTTTGCGTGATCATCAACAAAATGGCACTATAAATTTAGAATTTATTGACACTGATCATCAGCTGGTAGATTTCTTTACTAAACCACTATCCGAAGAGCGATTCAACTTTCTTTGTCGTGAATTAGAAATTTTAGATGCAACGATTATTCATTAAATTAGCCTGCGTAAATATCGATTATGTCATGTCTCTTTATGATGACTTTGCTATGGGTACAAGACGAAAGGGTCCTTCTGACAACAAGGCGTAAAAGCCTAAGCGACACGGTGCACTAGTCTAACTACCGCTAGCTGGGATCCGGCCCCTGCAGCTACCCTATGACAGTTTCATCGTAATGATTTATGTCATATATGATTCAATTTCATTTATAACTTGCTTAATTCAAATTTTTTAACTTCATTTTCATTTACTCTATTCAATTTTTATTTTCAAGTTTCTATCTTGGAAATTTTTTAATCCTTATAACCCCTATCCATTTTCTCCAACTTAGCAATATTTTCAACCTATTTTTAAACTGTTTCCAGTTCTGGTCCCAGAACACAGAACTCAGGCCGAACTCTGCCTCACACAGAGTTCAGGCCAAATTTGGTCTGGCTATTCCAGAACTTCCAGCTTCTCTCAGCCATCCATCCGTTTTGATCCTACGGTCCAGGATCCACCCGACCAGTCGAACCCCCTTTCATATTCGGGTTCTACCTCTCTCTCCTCTCCATTACCTCATCTAAAACCTTTCAAACTTCATCCTCTCCAAACCCTAACCCTAGAATTATCAATCTAGTAGGGTTTTCTTCTCCATACTCAAGGACAATAGCTTTTGCATCATTCTCTTCCATATTCCACCACTCTCTTGAGGTATAATTCTTTCTTTTTCTCCATTTCAATTTCAAATTTCCTTTCATTGTTCAATGGCAACTAGTTTGTTCAATAGAGAAAAAAGGGCTAGAACCGAGGGTGCTTCCTCATCGAACCCTCCTCCTCGAGATGATCAATCTATTCATCCACTTTTTAATCCACCATAACCCAATGACCCCAACACATTCGATGATCGAATTTTTGTTTCATTAGACGCCTCAAAGGAATGGTTTTCATTCACGGCCTGTGTGAGCGGGTCATCCCATCAACTTCACTATATTTTCTCGTTATGACTCATTATTTCATGATCTTTGTCTTGATGAGTTAGTTTCTATAACTTCACTTATTTACTTGAATGCTATTCAAATGTTTTATTGTAATCTCATATTTGATGACATACGAATATATTCTCGTGTTGCTGGAATTGACATCTCGTTCGATAATTTTAAACTTGCGTAATATCTCGAGATTCCGAAACCCAACTCTTAGGAGAAGCTTGTCGATGCATGCAAGTTTCAATTTCCCGATGGGTCGTCCCTTGAGAGTTTCAAGGACGATTTGTGTACCCCAAACACACGTCCACGCAAGTTACTTACAAAATTCCTTAACCCATATTTCTATGAGCTTCATCGTATCGTCTTCTCCACGATCTTGCCCAAAGCGGGATCGACTGATGAAGTTTCATATTTTGAGATTTCTGCTTTGTATCACCTTCATTTCCATATACCTTTCAACCTTCCTCGTACTATGATGGACTGGATGATTAATGCAAGGAAGAGGCCTCGATCATTGGTCTATGTTCTTTATTTGCCGATGGTCTTTCGTGTATTTCATGTTCCTCTCGATGAGTGCCAGTTCCTTCTAGCCCATGCCTTTCTGTCTAAGCCAAGACGGCTTCAGAAAGCTGTCGAGTCTCCTGCTGAGTCTGAGCATTCCGGTTCTGATGCTTAGGCTGATGCACCTTCTCTTGGGCAACCTGCGACCGTACCTCCTGTTACTCTTGAGTTTATCCAGACCATGCTTTACGATCGTTTTATGTTAGAGGACGACCGCTGGACCCAGCTCGACTATCGTACCACCTTGTAGATGAGTGCCATCAGAAACTCATTGTATGACATCCGGTACACCATGTCTCGGCATCCCTCTATGCCATTTCCTATGGAACGGGATCCATCTCACGACGGGTACCGTATCGACGACCCTTGCGTTATGCGATATCTGTATCCGGATACAGCTTTCGTAGATCCCCGTCGTTCGGATACTGATCCATCTGATGCCGCTGGACCATCTCGTGCTCCATGATGGATGTGGTTCTGTACTTGCTGCTGCTGCTGATCTTATTTTGTTTTTATGCATTATAGACTTATGATTATGTAGTTTGATTTTCTTGTATGAGTACACTTTATGTTTCTATGGATCCTTAAATTTTATCTGCAGTTATTATATCTTTATTATTGTGTGCTTGCCAGTTAATCTTTTATACAGTCTTCTACATGTCTGTGTTCATCTTTGCTATGCATAATTGATAAATGCCAAAAGGGGGAGATCTATTTCATATATTCATATTTCTATGTCTATCATATTGTGTGATATCTTATGCGATATCTATGTTTTGGAAGAGATTATATATATCAGGATAAGGAACATTGGCTTACAGAGAAGCTATGTTTATGGGGGAGCTATTATTACGGGGGAGCTACTGCATGTCTACTACTTTCATCTTGTGTCCAGGTATAAACAATAAATATACAAATATTATTTTGTCAATTATCAATATGGGGGAGATTATTGACCTAAATTACAGTTAACCAAATATTGACAAATTGACAATATGATACTTTTCATAATTCAATATGACACATCAAGAAAGAACTCAGTACAAGATGGACGTCGTCTCTCTCCTGCAGCGTACTTGGTTTTTGAGTATGTATTATTTTACATTTATTGAGTCTAGCTAAATGTAAACTGAGTAGCACTGAGTATTCTAAGCTTAAACATTATCCCCAAACAAAACCAAAAGCTCCACCAAGCCAAACTAGCCCACAAAAGCCTATTTGAACTTTCTGTCCTATGGAGACAGAGTTCGGGCCGAACTCTGCCTCCATACAGAGTTCGGGCCGAACTCTGTCCCCAAAATTACAGGACCCTAATTTTTAGGTTTTGTTGTAAGCTAGTTGTCCAACGGCCAAAAATTTAAATTCTTGATACAGAATTCTAGCCGAATTCTGTCTATCCCAACTAGTATAAATAGGCCTTGAATTCTCTCATTTTCAATCATCCAATTATCTTCTCTTATTTTCTCTATAAGCCTCATACAAGCCTTAACCTTCTCATCTACTAGCCACAAGCTTCCTAAGCCTTAAAGTGCTCAGTGCTATTCAGTTAGGAGTTTATGCAAGAGTCGAGAAAGTCGTTTGAAAAATTTTAAGCATCGCCACAGCGATCTTTGTAAGAAGTTAACGTGCTCTTTTGAAGAAAAGGCACAGGGTGTAACTACTATTTCATAAATAGTGGATTTAATTCTGAGCTAGAGTTCTCAGGCCTGGACTAGTCCTCCACGAGGGAAACCAGGTTAAAACGACTGTGTTTGCCTATGCTCTCTCGATCTTTCTATTTTCACATTTACTACTCTGATTATTTATTGTTGGTGAAAATAGTTTAATTTTTATTTGGCTATTATTGTTATAAACTCTATTCACCCCCCTCTAGAGTTGTCTACCTGTTTTTCAGAACTTCCTATACTTTTTAGTAAAGGAACAGAGTAGAAGACTACATCCGATAGCGAGACTAAAAATGATGGTAACGGGCGGTCCAACTACGACATTATAGTCAACAATCTAAAGACATCATTCAAAAGATGGACTACAATTTCAAAGCTGGCCTTAATGGTGGTAAAGAAAGACGAACTCCTATTCGTATTCCTACTCCAAAAGAAAAGTCACTGCAATACTACAACAAAACAAAGCATGGGTGGGCTATACTTTGCCAGTTACAACCCCAGACGCTTCTGAGTCTGACAAAGAGGAGTGATCTAAATCTTTTTATTCTGTTTTATGGGATTCTGACACCAGTATAGGGCACGTCCATCGAGTGACTCTATTTTCTAGTATGGTGACCGTCGAGTTCTTAAAAGATGATAACAATTTTACTGAAGCTCCTGAGTCAGATCCTTGGGCACAAAGAATAGACAATCAATAGAAACTTTGATTCGAGCAACGCGAACCACCTACCAAAAATCAGTTGGTCTAGGTCAATGTCGAAAATGAAGCTTCTCCAAGGCCAATCTTCATCAGCAAAAGCCTTCCTGAAGCGGATAAACAGGAACTAATTCAGCTCATTAAGGAATACATTGACGTATTTTCCTAGAGCTATGAAGATATGTCGGGATTAGATCCTTAGATCGCTACCCACAAACTCATCATCCTACCAAATGCAAGGCCAGTTAAACAACAACAGCGTCGATTCCGACCCGATATGATGGACGCTATAGATGCTAAAGTCAAGAAGCTTATCGCCTGTAGTTTTGTCAGAGAAGAACAACATCCCGACTAGATGGCCAATGTCGTCCCTGTTATGAAGAAAATATGAAAGCTCCGAGTCTGCATTGACTTTAAAGACCTCAATGATGCTTGTCCCAAAAATAAGTTTCCTCTTTCGATCATTGATGTCATGATCGACAATACTTGTGAATTCAAACGAATGTCTTTTATGGATGGATTCTCAGGATACAATCAAATCAAGATGCATCCAGAAGATAAGAGACATACATCTTTTCGTACTCCTCTAGGAGTCTATTGCTATACCGTCATGTCATTCGGTCTTAAAAATGCTAGTGCAACTTATCAGCGGGCTATAAGTACCATCTTCCGTGATCATTTACGGAAGACAGTTGAATTCTATGTCAATAATATTGTTGTCAAAAGTCGTCTAAAGGAAGATTACATCCAAGATCTGAGAACTATCTTTGATCTAATGTGCCAACATCAAATCAAGATGAATCCTACCAAGTTATTCCTGGGAGTCTCTAGTGGCAAATTTTTCGAATTCGTTATTACCTCTAAGGGTATACGCATTGACCCCGAGAAGATCAAATCCATTCAAGAGATGCATCCTCCATGCAACCTAAAAGAGCTATAAGGATTCCAGGGATGGCTTGCGTACATCAAGAGATTCATTTCGAATCTATCTGGACATTGTAGACCATTCACTCAATTGATGAAGAAAGGTGTGTCTTTTATTTGGACTGAAGAATGTGTAATGCCTGTGGTTCGTATTACGTATTTGGAATACGTGTACATATTTTATCTTGTATTGTTTGATTCCTTATTTAGTTTTCTTCATGGCTTGGCTTGGTTTATTCTTGGCCCGGGTGGCTTGGTTCGGTTGGGATTATTTTGGTTCATGATGAACCCAAGGTGAACCCCCTACCTACCACCACCATTTGTATTTATTACCCCTTCTCATTTCTCTCTCTTCATTTATCATCTTCTTCTCCCCCATTACTTTCTTATCTACTAGAGAGAGGAGAGAGGTCTAGGCAAGTGCAACTTGCTTCATGGAGGAACTCTGACTTTATTGCTCTATTCTCTTCTTTACTACATTCTAAATCACTTTAGAACTTGGCATTTTCACTTTCCATGGCTAGATTCTTCTAGATCTAAGTTTACTTTATTTTCGGATTTCATGGGTTCTGATCTACTTAATCCTGTTATTTCTGAGTTTTGAGGGTTCTATGTTGTAGAGAATCTCGTTCTACCCCATTTTGACCTAAGGAAGTTCGGATTTGGGCTCCGGATGATGGAGTTGTGGAGCTTGAGAACTTGGCTCTCATGGTGTTCTTCCTTTCAGAAATTTGGAGAAGATGAACTGTGCTTAGACTTGACTTGACCGCATGACAATTCATGCGGCAAGTGATTCGGCCACATGAGACTCTCAGCCGCATAGGCTGGATCTCACTTTCTGAGCCGCATGGGCTCATTCCCCTGAACCGCATGCGCCCATCTCCTTGAGCCGCATGAACTCTAGCACTTATGGACCGCATAGGCCCTGATCCTCGAGCCGCATGAGAACCCCCAGACCCAGCCGCATGGACTTCTTAATCCGGGCCGCATGACCCTGATTAATCCCAGCCGCATATGCATCCTTTATTTCCTGAGCCGCATGGGCTTCTACTGAACCGCATGCGCTCACCTAATTGAGCCGCATGCGCTCACCCAATTGAGCCGCATGTGTCTTGCCCTTCTCTTGGCCGCATGAGGTTGAGTCCCTTATCAGCCGTATATGCACCCTTCACTCCCTGTCGCATAAGCAGCCATGTTGACCCAGCCGCATGGGCTTCTATAAGCCGTATGCGCCTCCTTCTATATTCAGCCGTATGATACTACACTTCCCAGCCGCATGGACCTGAACTCCTTCTTAGCTACAAGGGATTTTCCCTTACCAGCCTCATGCGCCTGATACCATCCAGCCGCATGGGCTGTTCCCTTTCGAGCCGCATGAAATCCATCCTGGCCGCATATGCTTTAGCCGCATGGCTCTCCTATAGCCCTGAATATTGATATTTTATTAGATATTTTACGTCCATTTTATATCCTTACGCCTTTTTTTATGAACTTTAAAATCATGAATTTATTTAATATGTTTAGAACTGATAATTGAGCACGACCTGACAGTGACTCGTAGTGGTGCACTCCTGACATGACTAACCTGACATGACCTGATAGTGGCCCGTCGTGGCGTACTCCTGACAAGTACACCTGACATGATTATCTCGAATAGCTGTTGCGACGGCTACCTGACATGACATGACCTGTATAATTAATCCTGGACACCGTGGGCGATTGTGCTTGTACAAATAATCCAGTCCTGTCTTGCATCATGTCTAGGAGGGGACTCCTGAGTACCACGGTCAGGAGTACCCATTGAAATGGACTAAGGCTAATAACTAGATTAATACACTAGTCATAAAGAGATCTCCCAGCTACAGGCAATCCCGTTACCTGGGCACGCCTTGGGATCTGTAGCCTGCCGTCGAATAGGGCACATTTCCAGCACACTGTCATGTGTTGCACCCTTCAAGCTACTTAAGGGTACATTCATTTCCTGGACGATGTACCCACCTGAATTCAACTCTAATTCTTTTAACCCGGGTAACCTGGATGGTCTGCAGGGCTTGTGGCTGTAGAATAATCTCACTGCATCTTGTTAGTAATTAGGCTTGTGACAACCCTAGTTAGTTAAAGTATCAAGCCGTAATTCTTGCTTGGCCGTGAAATGATTGGATGGAGTCTAACCAGTCTAGTCTTGTCCTGATTCTGTTCCAGATTACTGCATGACCAGAATGCTTGTATTTATTTTACCGATAAATGGTGAGAATTCCAAGTTCTGTTCAGACGAAGGGTTACAACCCCGGTCCTTGTTTGGTTTACGGGTTGTAACCTGGTTATCTGAATAGTTCTATGGTTATCTCGTCGTATATCATCCTGATGTATTTTCTTTATTTCCAGTTCTTACTTTTATTTATATCTTGTACTGATTGCTGGTTTTAGTTCCTAAGTGAAGCTTCCTTTGTGGCACTTGCTCTTTCTGGGATCTGACCCAGCTGGTTTTGTGTGGCCAGATTTTGGAGCAGCTTCAGAGGATCTACCGACCTTCCAGCCAGATGGTGGCCACTAGACGGAACCCTGACAACGAGTGGGTTATTTTTGGCTCTCCCACTCCATTGTAAAAATATTCTTTTGAGGCGTTTAGTCGGCGAGCACCTGTTTAGCTCGATTGCACTTTACTTACTGTCTGCCTATGGGCTGTAACATGATTGACAGATCCTAGGGTTGATCATGTATGACTAAACTCTTGCTAGTCCTAACATTTTGTAACGACTAGCTTCATGATCAGCTGAATATGTAATGTTTGGGACGCCTTACTATTGTATATTTAATGATCATACATCTTGTAACTTTTACTTACTTGCTTGTGATTGAGACACTAGGCTTGTTCATGACCTTAAGAGACTGCTGGCTTGTAGATAAACCCTCATGTATCTAGACAGCCGTGACCGTATAGCGAGATGGATTCCATTTCATATACGTAGCTGGCTATGTCTGTCCCCGCTCTCCAGTATTCTGGTTCTGGGGCGTGACATGGTTTAAGTGGTAGCCCATGCAGGTCTTGTAAATCAAGATATGTGAGGGTTTACCGAATAGATGTCTCAATCAGTATTCACCTTTGATCTCTGCTCGTATCTTCTGAATCCCTGGATTCTTGTCCTGATCATATGCTTGTATCATTGATCTGTCCTGGTCCTTCCTTATTGTTCCCTATGTCATCTTCTTCTGTGGCATTGTTCGTGGTCCTACCGACCAGCAAGGCAGAGCACCTCCCGTGGACCAGCAGCAACCCGAAGATCAAGCCCAGCATTCCAGAGTAGCCTCCAGAGTCGAGCCTATTGGAGAAGAGCCACCAGTCCTGATGATGGCACTTTGGTAGGACTCGTCAGGACCTTGATAGCTTCCCAAGATCGTCGTGGAGATGCCTTGCACCAGGCAGTGACGGATGCTTTGACCCGGGGTGGTCATCAGGGTAACAGCGCGGCCAACAGCTTCAAGTGCTTGAACCCTCTATTCTTCGACGGTAATGAAGATGCTATCGCAGCAGATGCATGGCTTCAGGACACAGAGGTGATTCTAGAAGCAGCCAGGACCCCAGAAAACGAAAAGGTAGCCGTGGTACGCCTGCAGTTGCTAGATCTTGCCCGCAGCTGGTGGGCAGCGCAGGCCGTTGGATTAGCAGCACCCATTGCTTGGGCAGTATTCAGAGAGAGATTCCAGACCAAGTATTTCGATGTCGTGGCTCGGTATGACCTGCAGACGAGGTTTACCAATCTGAAGCAAGGAGGTAGGACGGTCGACGGATATGCGGTCGAGTTTTCCAGACTCAGTCGGTTTGCTCCCACTTTGGTGGCAATCGAGTACGATAGAGCCCAGCGATTCCAGCAGGGACTTCACCAGAAGATCTTGTTGGCGGTCGAGCAGTTTAAGCATCAGACTTTTGATACAGTTTTGAGAGCAGCTAGGAGGCATGAGTATACCTTCCAGAGGATCGTGGATAGGGTCGGAGGTCGGAAGAGATCTCACGGCCAGATGAATCAGTCTTCAGCACCAGCCCCGGCAGCCAGGGCTTTGACTATTGGAGCTCCGAGGCGGACGACCTCAGTGACGTCGGTTCAGCATTCCACCCCGACGTACCCTCAGCAGCAGCAGAAGCAGAAGCAGTCTTCCGCAGTGGGTTGTTCTCATTGTGGAAAGCCAGGCCATGTTGTGGCAGAGTGTCGCAGGGCACAGGGATTGTGCTTGGCTTGTGGAGCACCAGACCATAGGGTTGGGTCCTGCCCGAATAGGGGTGGTTCATCATCGTCCAACCTTTCTAGCTCTTCGGTGAGAGGACCAGCTCTGGTCCAGCAGCAGCAGTATCCATTGTCGAGGCCCTTGTCGCCTCAGACCCAAATGTTCCAGCAGCAGAACCTCCAGCAGTATGCACAAGGCCAAGCCCAGAGTCAGAGCAGGCAGCGAGGATTTCAGCAGAGGGGACCAGCACCCCGAGGGCACGGTCATGCTATGGTGATGACCGCAGAGGAAGGGTTGGCACCAGGAGAGGTAGTGGCAGGTACTATTCTCGTCAACTCCTTTCCAGCTTCAGCTTTATTTGATTCTGGTACATCGCATTCTTTTATGTCTGCACGATTCGCGACACGGGTAGGATTGGAGCCCGAGTCATTATCAGTAAGGCTTAATATACTTACTGGTAACGGACTTGTGGGAGTCGATAGGGTATTTTCCTCGTGTCGGATCGTAGTTAGCGGTAGAGAGTTTCTCGCTAGATTGATAGAGTTCCCGATGGCCGATTATGATGTGGTCTTAGGGATGGATTGGTTGAGGAACCAGTATGCTAGAATAGACTACCATATTGGTAGGGTTGTTTTTAGCATTTCAGGAGAGCCAGAGTTTTCTTTTTCCCGAGGCGCAGTTGAGTCATCTCCTCCGATATTGCGGATGGCAGTAGCAGCAGTGCAGTTGCCTCGGATAGTCGATGAGTTCCCAGATGTTTTTCCAGAAGAGCTTCCAGGTATGCCTCCAGAGTGGAAGATCGAGTTCACCATAGACATGATTCCCGGGACAGCCCCAGTGTCAGAGAGAGTCTATAGGATGGCGCCTTCAGAATTGGAGATCTTGTACAAGATGATTGAAGAACTTAGGACCAAGGGATTCATTCGTGCTAGTGGATCGCCTTGGGGAGCCCCGATGCTTCTTGTGAAAAAGAAGGATGGTACGTCCAGGTTATGTGTTGATTATCGTACCTTGAACTCAGTAACAATCAAGAACAGATACCCTCTTCCGAGGATAGATGACTTGTTTGATCAACTCAAGGGGGCTTCAGTATTTTTGAAGATTGATTTGCGCTCAGGTTATCATCAGATCAGAGTCAGAGAGCAGGACATTTCGAAGACAGCTTTTAGATCGAGATATGGGCATTGGGAGTTCCTTGTTATGCCTTTTGGAGCAGCCAATACGCCGGCAGTATTCATGGACCTCATGAATCGCATCTTCATGCCCTACTTGGATCAGTTTGTGATTGTGTTCTTTGACGACATCCTGGTCTACAGAAAGAGTGAGGTGGAGCATGAGCAGCATCTCCGTGTGGTTCTTCAGATCCTCAGAGAGCACTAGTTATATGCCAAGTTCAGTAAATGCGAGTTCTGGCTCGATCGCATTTCGTACTTGGGTCATATCATCACTCGAGGAGGAGTAGAAGTGGATCCCCAGAAGATTGTGGCTATTGAGTCATGGCCAGTACCCAGCACAGTTGTAGAGGTTCGTAGTTTTCTTGGATTGGCCGGCTATTATCGGCGATTTATTTCAGACTTTGCTCGGATATCAGCACCATTGACCTAGTTGACCCGCAAGGATGCGCAGTTTGCTTGGACAGCAGAGTGCCAGAGTTCTTTTGAGCAGTTGAAGCGAGGCCTGATAACAACTCCTATTCTCACGCTTCCAGATGGGACCGGAGGATTCTCAGTGTATTGTGATGCTTCAGGCAGAGGTTTAGGATGTGTTCTGATGTAGCATGGGAAGGTAATAGCTTATGCGTCATGACAACTTCGTGATCATGAGAAAAATTACCCAACCCAAGACTTGGAGCTGGCAGCAGTGGTGTTTGCACTTAAGTTGTGGAGGCACTACTTGTACGGAGATAGGGTGGAGATTTTCACCGACCATAAGAGCCTGAAGTATGTTTTCACCCAGAAGGATCTTAACATGTGTCAGAGAAGGTGGCTGGAGCTGCTTGTGGATTATGATGTCAACCTGCAGTATCATCCTGGGAAGGCCAATGTTGTTGCCGATGCATTGAGCAGGAGAGCCGAAGTTTATTTCCTAACAGCACAACCAGAGCTGTTAGCAGATCTTCAGAAGATGGGTATTGAAGTTGTTCTCCCTTCCAATGTGGCATTGATGGCCAGTATGCAAGTTCAGTCCACTATAGTCGAGAGGATCCGGATGGCGCAGTCAGCAGATTCCAAGCTTCAACGACTCATAGCAGAATGTGAGGCAGGACGAAGACTAGAGTTATGCATTCATGAGGACGGTACACTTAGGCATGGTAAGCGTTTTTATGTGCCCAGTGGAGAAATCAGACAGGAGATCATGGCAGAGACGCACAGTTCTCTGTATTCCATCCATCCTGGCAGTACGAAGATGTACCGTGATATCCGTTAGCACTTTTGGTGGAATGACATGAAGCGGAAGATAGCTCGGCTTGTCTCTCGGTGTTTGGTTTGCCAACAAGTTAAAGCCGAACATTAGAGACCGGCCGGACTTCTTCAGTCCTTGCCGATTCCAGAATGGAAGTGGGAACATGTGACCATGGATTTTGTGACCGGATTGCCTAGATCCCCAGCTGGTCGAAATGCTATTTGGGTTATAGTTGACAGGCTCTGTTTGCTATTGATTGTAAAAGAACAGAACAATTATCGGAGGACTGAACTTAGACTCATAATACAAACTCGCTCGTACAAAGAAAGCCTAGGGACGAAAACCTAGGTACAGCAGACTAAGTACGATTGTTTATTTTTGATTCTGGGGGGTGACGATAGAGGCTCGGGAAAGCGACGGCCGCTCTGCCTTACTCCTTGGACGATCAGTATGTAGCCTTGGCTCGGGGAAGATCTACTCGACGTTGATGAAGAAACGCTCTTCTTGCTCTCCTCGGATTGCTCTCCTGGCTTCTCTCTCTCTGTGATTATCAAGAAGAAAGGGGGAGCTCTCTCTGTGTAGATCTCTCTCCTCTTTTTTTTTATTCTTTTGTTGCCGACCTCTCATCTCTCTTTTTTTTTACAAGGGAATGATGCTGGCTATTTATAAGAGTGGGGGGATGATCATTAGGATTTGCTAATGATTATCTGTTTGGAATGTCGGCGCTCCTTCATTCTATCTGAACCCTTGATCCTGATTATAGTAAATCTCGACCATTAATGCGGATAGCATCGTATCTCATGAGCAATTAATGCTAGCTGCTTTAAATCCTCGTGATTGATTATGCCAATGTCTGATTGCTCGCCACGTGTCCCATTAGCTTGATGATAAATGATATGCCCTGATCTCAGTAATTATGACGATGATGTCAAATATATTTGTTGAGATTCGGTTAAATCTCTTATTGATCCCATGCCACGTGTCTTAATTGTGAGTCTTGTCAGAGCCGTATAGGATTGACGATCCTCGAACTACAGAGAGATACTCTTTGTAAGCCGCATAGGACAATGCTTTATCGAGCCGCATATGCGTAATCTTTGTGAGCCGCATGAGCTGGCGTTGTATTAGGCCACAGGGAATGTGTTTCCAGGGAGCCGCATGAGCTAGCGTTGTATCGAACCGCATGGAACGGGTTCTCAGGGAGCCGCGTATGACTGATTGCCACGTGGCAATCTGGGACTTCTTACGGATTTGGTCAGAGATTTTCTTTTTTTCCCGAGGAGTCAGTCATTATGGCAAGGCCATTATGAAACTTTATGTCAGGGTCGCCATAGTGAATCGTGCTGGAGCAATAAATGGGGCCACTACTCAAAACGACCAGCTGTAGGGAAGGATCACACATGGCATCCATCGAGCCGCATATGCCTTGCTGAACCGCATACGCTCCCGAGCCGCATGCGATTGAGAGTCTTCTTTGAACCGTATAGGGCCGCTCCTGTGTGAGCCGCATAAGCTTCTTACTTAGAGCCGCATGGATCATTATTCTAATATTTTCCATGCTTCTACAGGCTCACGAAGGTGGCTCACTTTCTTCCATTCAGGGTTAGTCAGTCGACGACTCAGCTAGTAGAGATGTACCTCAGGCAGATTGTCAGGTTGCACGGAGTGCCAGTCAGTATCACCTCGGACCGAGATTCAAGATTTATGTCGCACTTTTAGCGTAGCCTGCAGGAGAGTTTGGGAACTCATCTCCAGTTCAGTTCAGCATATCATTCGCAGACAGATGGTCAGTCGGAGCGTACGATCCAGACTCTTGAAGACATATTGCGATCTTGCACACTTGACTTCGGTGGTTCATGGAAAGATCACTTGCACCTGGTGGAATTCTCGTACAACAACAGTTTCCAGGCCAGTATCCAGATGGCACCGTTCGAGGTACTGTATGGCAGAAAGTGCAGATCCCCGCTAGCCTGGAATGATATTGGAGAGAGGCAGATGCTCGGTCCAGAAATGATTGCTCAGACAGTTGAAGTGGTCAGGCGAGTCAGAGATCATCTTCGAGTTGCCTAAGATCGCCAGCGCCATTGGGCCGATTCTCATCGGCGCCCTCTCGAGTTTTCGGTCGGCGATCATGTATTCCTGAGGATTTTGCCTAACCGTGGCGTCATTCGTTTCGGCGTACGGGGCAAGCTTAGTCATAGGTATATAGGACCGTTTGACATTCTGGAGCGAGTAGGAGATGTATCCTATCGTCTTGCTCTTCTGCCGTCGCTAAGCGTGGTGCATGACGTGTTCCATGTATCCCAATTACGACGGTATATCCCGGACCCGAGCCACATCCTGGATCATTCGAAATTGTTTGTTGGTACCAACCTTTCATATGAGGAGAGGCCCGTGTCTATATTGGACCGGAGAGAGAAGATCCTCAAGAACACGACTATCAAGTTAGTCCGAGTTGCTTGGGGTCATCACTCTTTGGGGGAGTCAACGTGGGAGCGTGAGGATGATATCCGATCGCGATATCCCGACTTGTTTGACTCGTGAGGTATAATATCTTTCTTATGCCTCATGCCTTCGATTCCTTACTTGAATGAGTAATTGTCTGCCTATTTATAGCTTACATGTGATTAATGTAGCTTGTCATTGCTCTTCTAGCCTCTTGATTAAATTCCGAGGACAGAATTCTTTTAAGGTGGGTAGAGTTGTAATGCCTGTGGTTCGTATTACGTATTTGGAATACGTGTACATATTTTATCTTGTATTGTTTGATTCCTTGTTTAGTTTTCTTCATGGCTTAGCTTGGTTTATTCTTGGCCAGGGTGGCTTGGTTCGGTTGGGATTATTTTGGTTCATGATGAACCCAAGGTGAACCACCTACCTACCACCACCATTTGCATTTATTACCCCTTCTCCTTTCTCTCTCTTCATTTATCATCTTCTTCTCCCCTATTACTTCCTTACCTACCAGAGAGAGGAGAGAGGTCTAGGCAAGTGCAACTTGCTTCATGGAGGAACTCTGACTTTATTGCTCCATTCTCTTCTTTACTACATTCTAAATCACTTTAGAACTTGGCATTTTCACTTTCCATGGCTAGATTCTTCTAGATCTAAGTTTACTTTATTTTCGGATTTTATGGGTTCTGATCTACTTAATCCTGTTATTTCTGAGTTTTGAGGGTTCTATGTTGTAGAGAATCTCGTTCTACCCCATTTTGACCTAAGGAAGTTCGGATTTGGGCTCCGGATGATGGAGTTGTGGAGCTTGAGAACTTAGCTCTCATGGTGTTCTTCCTCTCAGAAATTTGGAGAAGATGAACTGTGCTTAGACTTGACTTGACCGCATAACAATTCATGCGGCAAGTGATTCGGCCGCATGAGACTCTCAGCCGCATAGGCTGGATCTCACTTTCTGAGCCGCATGGGCTCATTCCCCTGAACCGCATGCGCCCATCTCCTTGAGCCGCATGAACTCTAGCACTTGCGGACCGTATAGGCCCTGATCCTCGAGCCGCATGAGAACCTCCAGACCCAGCCGCATGGACTTCTTAATCCGGGCCGCATGACCCTGATTAATCCCAGCCGCATATGCATCCTTTATTTCCTGAGCCGCATGGGCTTCTATTGAACCGCATGCGCTCACCTAATTGAGCCGCATGCGCTCACCTAATTGAGCCGCATGTGTCTTGCCCTTCTCTTGGCCGCATGAGGTTGAGTCCCTTATCAACCGCATATGCACCCTTCACTCCCTGCCGTATAAGCAGCCATGTTGACCCAGCCGCATGGGCTTCTATAAGCCGTATGCGCCTCCTTCTATATTCAGCCGCATGATACTACACTTCCCAGCCGCATGGACCTGAACTCCTTCTTAGCCACATGGGATTTTCCCTTACCAGCCGCATGCGCCTGATACCATCCAGCCGTATGGGCTGTTCCCTTTTGAGCCGCATGAAATCCATCCTGGCCGCATATGCTTTAGCCGCATGGCTCTCCTATAGCCCTGAATATTGATATTTTATTAGATATTTTACGTCCATTTTATATTCTTATGCCTTTTTTTATGAACTTTAAAATCATGAATTTATTTAATATGTTTAGAACTGATAATTGAGCACGACCTGACAGTGACCCGTAGTGGTGCACTCCTGACATGACTAACCTGACATGACCTGATAGTGGTCCGTCGTGGCACACTCCTGACAAGTACACCTGACATGATTATCTCGAATAGCTGTTGCGACGGCTACCTGACATGACATGACCTGTATAATTAATCCTGGACACCGTGGGCGATTGTGCTTGTACAAATAATCCAGTCCTGTCTTGCATCATGTCTAGAAGGGGACTCCTGAGTACCACGGTCAGGAGTACCCATTGAAATAGACTAAGGCTAATAACTAGATTAATACAGTAGTCATAAAGAGATCTCCCAGCTACAGGCAATCCCGTTACCTGGGCACGCCTTGGGATCTGTAGCTTGCCGTCGAATAGGGCACATTTCCAGCACACTGTCATGTGTTGCACCCTTCAAGCTACCTAAGGGTACATTCGTTTCCTGGACGATGTACCCACCTGAATTCAACTCTAATTCTTTTAACCCGGGTAACCTGGATGGTCTGCAGGGCTTGTGGCTGTAGAATAATCTCACTGCATCTTGTTAGTAATTAGGCTTGTGACAACCCTAGTTAGTTAAAGTATTAAGTCGTAATTCTTGCTTGGCCGTGAAATAATTGGATGGAGTCTAACCAGTCTAGTCTTGTCCTGATTCTGTTCCAGATTACTGCATGACCAGAATGCTTGTATTTATTTTACCGATAAATGGTGAGAATTCCAAGTTCTGTTCAGACGAAGGGTTACAACCCCGGTCCTTGTTTGGTTTACGGGTTGTAACCTGGTTATCTGAATAGTTCCATGGTTATCTCGTCGTATATCATCCTGATGTATTTTCTTTATTTCCAGTTCTTACTTTTATTTATATCTTGTACGGATTGCTGGTTTTAGTTCCTAAGTGAAGCTTCCTTTGTGGTACTTGCTCTTTCTGGGATCTGACCCAGCTGGTTTTGTGTGGCCAGATTTCGGAGCAGCTTCAGAGGATCTACCGACCTTCTAGCCAGATGGTGGCCACTAGACGGAACCCTGGCAACGAGTGGGTTATTTTTGGCTCTCCCACTCCATTGTAAAAATATTCTTTTGAGGCGTTTAGCCGGCGAGCACCTGTTTAGCTCGATTGCACTTTACTTACTGTCTGCCTACGGGCTGTAACATGATTGACAGATCCTAGGGTTGATCATGTATGACTAAACTCTTGCTAGTCCTAACATTTTGTAACGACTAGCTTCATGATCAGCTGAATATGTAATGTTTGGGACGCCTTACTATTATATATTTAATGATCATACATCTTGTAACTTTTACTTACTTGCTTGTGATTGAGACACTAGGCTTGTTCATGACCTTAAGAGACTGATGGCTTGTAGATAAACCCTTATGTATCTAGACAGTCGTGACCGTATAGCGAGATGGATTCCATTTCATATACGTAGCTGGCTATGTCTGCCCCCGCTCTCCAGTATTCTGGTTCTGGGGCGTGACAGAATGCCAGCAAGCATTTGAAGACATAAAACAGTACTTGATGAACCCTCCAGTTCTAGTTCCTCCAGTCTTAGGAATACCCTTCCTAATGTATGTTCGTGCAATAGATCATTCCTTGGGAGCTCTACTAGCCCAGAAGAACAAAAAGGGTCACGAACAAGCTATCTATTATCTCAGTCGTACGATGATTGGGGCTGAACATCGATATAGTCCAGTGGAAAAGAATGTCTAGCTTTGATGTTTTGATGTTCAGAAGACCAGACATTACATTACAGGCCAGACTATTCATGTTATCTCTAGAGTTAACCCTCTCCGGGTCTTGATAAAGAAGCACAGTACACTCAACTCCAGGCTCGCTATATAGGCATATTGCTATCACAGTATGATATGGTTTATGTCTCCCAAAAGTCTGTTAAAGGTCAAGCCTTAGCCGACTTCCTAGCGGCTCATCCAATTTCGGAGATATCTAAACTCTATGACGAGATTCCTGATGAAACTTTGGAATCTTACATGATTTCAGAAGAAGTTCTTTCCTGGCATCTATTGATGGTGCATCCAGGATTGGACCCAAAGGTACCATTATCACTTGAGTTGGAATTATCCTCGTATCACCGGAAGGATTAGCTATTCAAAAAGCTTATTCTTTGGACAAGTCATGTTCCAACAATGTGGCTGAGTATAATGCTTTACTCATTGGCCTCTAATTGGCTAAATAGCTGGATATTGAATATCTTGAAGTATATGGAGACTCTAAACTGATCGTCAATCAGGTTAGAGGCACGTACGAAGTTCGGCACCAAGACCTTATTCCATATCATGAAGCGGCAGTTAGATTGGCTACATCGTTCAAAGGTTTCTTCATTGAACATGTACGTCAAGCTTGCAATATAGATGCTGATGCACTTGCTAATCTAGCAGCGGTATTAGCAATTCCGGTAAGAAGATAGCAGATGATTGTCATCACTAACAGAGAGTTATTTTGCATCGAGAATAACTCAAACATTGAATTTAGCAATTCAACTAAAATTTACACTGTTAGTGAAGACTGGAGGGCTTCTTTCATCAATTTTATGGTATATGACATTTTACCTGAAGATCCCAAGGAGGCTACAACAATCCGTCGGTGATCACTCCGGTTTTATTACAATCACACTTCCCAGACCCTTTATCGACGAACATTTGACGGTCTACTCTTAAGTTGTCTTGCGGGAGATGAAGCAAAACAAATACTACGTGAAGCTCACGATGGTGTCTATGGTGCACATCAGCTCGGTCCTAAGCTACAGGATCGTATCCGACGTATGGGTTACTACTGGCCCACTATGGTATCTGATTCCATTGAATATGTAAGGAAATATCGAGCGTGTCAAATCCATACAGATTTTATTCATCAATCATCAGAATTTTTGCATCCTACTGCAGCATCATGGCCCTTCGAAGCTTGGGATATGGACATCATTAGTCCTATCAACCCACCGTCATCTAGAGGACATCGGTTTATATTAGCTATAACCGACTATTTCTCGAAATGGGCAGAAGCTATACCCTTGGCTGAAGTCAAAACCAGTAGTGTGATTAGCTTCATCAAACATCATGTGATTTATCAATTCGGCATTCATAGGCGAATCATTCATGACAATGGACCCCAATTCATTAGTCAAAAGTTTACTCTATTCTGCGATGACAACAGGATTAACAATGTTGCTTCCACAGCCTACAATCCTGCAGCTAACGTTTTGGCAGAAGCATTCAATAAAATAATCATCAAGCTTCTAAAGAAGTTTGTTTCTACTAATAAAAGGAACTAGAGCGAAAAGCTTGGAGAATGTCTATGGGCTTATCGTACTACCATACGCACTCCGACCGGTTGTACACCTTTCTCTTTGGTATATGGATGTGAAGTCGTCTTACCACTGGAAATTCAAATCCCTTCCTTGAGAATTACGATTGCCAATGAACTCACAACAGAAAATAATGATCGTCTTCGACTTTAGGAGCTTGAAGCACTTGACAAGAAGTGGCTACTAGCTCAACAATATATTGAGCTATATTAAGCCCATATCTCAAAAGCCTTCAACCGAAAAGTCAGAGTAAGAGCATCAAAAAAGCGAACTAGTACTTACTGTCAGACGTCCTATAACTATGACACACATGAGCAAATGTAAATTCGAGGCAAAGTGGGAAGGTCCCTATGTTGTAAGCAAGGTTTTCTCAAACAGAGCTTATCAACTGACCGGGATGGATGGTCGGATCGCTATGATGCCTATCAACGACAAATTCTTAAAAAAATACTATGTTTGAAGAATATATAAGACATCTTCTCAATATTGTATATGCCTCAAATCTTCGAGTTATTATCTTTTATTTACTCTTCTGTAGATAAAACCACAGATAATAAACTTTCGAAGGAAATCCCCAGTGGAGTCTATCCAGATCATATCATATTATCGCAATGATTATCCTTTAGAACCCAGTTGTTTTAAAAGATATCATGTTTTTGAGTCCCAGTCGACTCAAAGATAATCAATAGATATATAAATTCACGTCAATATTATCTCTGAATTCTATTATCCACATCAACGACTTGTCACGTCCACATTACCTCTGATAAAGTCGTCTTTTGAAATGACAATATCTCAAAAATATATTCGGTCACGTCCACATTACCTCTGAACGGATATAATGAGTATTGTTATTTTCTAAGAAGATATGTCATGTCCGGTACCTCTGAACATACTTCCTACTCTTATCTATCATTTATATCTATAACAGATATGTAATAGAACTACAAAAAGATTTTTTTTATGATGTGCAAAATATCAAAAGTGTACATTATGCAAAAGATAACAAAAAACTGTCATGGATAGCTTCACTTGGGGGGCTGAGTGCTAAAATCAATTATCAGTTTCTTCAGATTGTCGGCTCTCTCTGTTCTAGAGTCGAGCACCCTTTGCCTAGCTAGAGCTCTTCCAGATTTCGGATCAAAAGGTTACAGGAAGATAGCTCGACGTTCAAGTTCCACACTCTGAGTACGAATAAATTCGTCTCGTTGCCTCCTCAGATCATCCAGCTGGCTCTCGACAACCTGATGCATTTCTAGTACTTCCTCGACAATCGAAGAATCTCTCTTCAAATTTCGAGAAGCGCGACGCTCAAGAAGACTATATCAATTTTTAATAAATGCAAACAGTTGTCTTACGCCAGTCATCAAGTGGCATGAGGTAGTTAATAAAGACTGAACAGTAAGGGGCGCTAATCATCAGGTTGTGTCCGACGCAACCTATCAAACTGGTGCCACTTAACCAATTTCCATCTAGAAGCTAAATGACGTGGCGTGCATGCCACTAATCTTGAAGAACGTATCTACTATGTTGCCCACGAATACGTGCATCTCACTCACAGAATGCTATGCATCCCCAGCAGTTCAAGTAACCGTTCGTGAAACTGAATAGGTGGCGCGCAACACACAGTGTGCACAACTCAGAAATACTTATTTCAGAAACTATAAATAGAGTTTCAAATCAGTTTTAAAGCATCACTAATGATCATAACATACTGACAAAGTGCTGTTGCATTCTCCAGAGGCTTGTGTCTTCAATATCACATCGTCCAAGGAATAAAGTGATCGTCTTCTAATCAGATTCCTATAATTGTACTTTTCCATAATTCAAGTGTACTCATTATACTTTTCTTCTTCTTAGTTTGTAAATCAAACTTTTGTTTTTACAAACATAGTGTCGTATAGAACGCAAACTGGTTTAAGGTACGAGCTACGGTTGGTTCAATGAGAAGTTAGCCACGGTCTATGGCACCTAAAGAACATGTTTTGTTCAAGTTAAGCGGGAAGGCTATGCAATAACCGTTCCCTGGATTTCAAAGAATGGAAAGTTCAAGCGATGGTTTATCGTCGAGGTGGTCCCTCGTTTGGAAGTCTCATGGTTTCGATGCACGTCTTGCATGATATGGTTCCGAGCAAGTTTTGCTAAAGTATGGGTCAAGTCGTACCACAAATTAGGCCATGCATTTATGTAAGTCTAGATGAAGTCTCGTAGGTGCATGGCATAGACAACTTGTGTACAAGGGCAATGTTTCTTCGGATGACAACCTAGGACCACAGGATCGATCCGGCTATGGAGAAACATGATATAGCTGATGATGGGTAGGCAACCAAGAATTCGATAGGCTTTCATTAGGGCTAGCTACCTGCAGTGAACGACCCATCGTATTCCTAGCTATGTCCACGATGGCTAGTTAATGCCAATGATCTTTCATATAGATAAGTTGACATGCTGAACAGCAATCCGCATGCACAGTGTGGGTCGAATCAAAGGTAGTGCAAGTATGACATGAGCCATGTTAAGAAATTAAGCACGGTTGCAACACCAGAATAGAACCTAAGATTTGGCTATAAGTAAAGGCACGTGCTTCTGTACAAGATATGGCATCGAGTATTGAGTCGTTTACTCAGAGTTGCATAAGTTGAGATTGAGTTATTTCGAGTTAAGTTAAGAAGGGCCGTAAGACAAGTTTGGTTAAGTCATGTTAAGTTGTGAGGCACGACGTCGATGTTGAAGCACGCACCAAGCTTATGGCACGACCAAGTTGTTGCATTTCAAATATGGGTCGTTAGGCAAGCACGAGTCAGTATGTTGGTATTGTTGCCACGACTACGTTATTGTGACATAAACTTAGGGCAAGTTTCTAAGTGGTGAGGCAATACCTCGATTATGTTACACAAAGGAATACATGGCACGACTATGTCGTTGATGCACAAATAGGCCAAGAGTCTATGTCCTAAAATCGATCATAAGGCAAGAATATAAAGATAATCATAATAGGATTATGTTGCACAAATTAAATGAACGTGTTGATTTTGTATGGGTGGACAATGAGCTTACTCTACCAGTACGATTGTGTACTGACACCTACACAATTTTTATGTACAGGCACAGGTAGAAGCTCATTGGCTCGAAGCTTGCTTGGATGCGTCGAGGCATGGGGTTCCTTAGTGTTTCGAGGCATGCGGTCGCATGGAGTCTGGACTTATATGGGACATAATGTATGGACATCGCCTATCTGAAGCATCTGCTGGTTCGTCAAGATTGGTATTAAGAGATAAGAGAGAGGTGAGTGATTATAATCAGAGATAAAAGTGAGCTTGAGCAATTGTAATCATGGCCTCGTACCCCATTTGTAATCCTTGTTTCAATATCAATAAAGAGCCATTTACATAACTTGTGTTTGTTTCAACTTTTTGCTAGTGTTATACTGATTATTCAAAGTCTCTGCTTGGGACTTCTATGCGATGACCCCATCACTTAGCCTGTAATTGGTCGTTATGGAACCCGTCTTGCATGAGTGCAACCTAGGATCAAGCGGCATCACGTCTTAGCGAGGACGATCGATCCTACAGGACCGGAGCGTGACATCAAGACCCATGACTCGTCGAACTTGGACTTGGAAGGAGAACCTTGAGATTTTGGAGCACAGCAACACGAATTTTGGAGGAAAGAAATTCTTATAACGCTCTCTGGAAGCATCTTTCTTAATGTTATAATTATATAATTAATATAAATTTAGTAACTTGTTAAACAAATTATTATATTTAGTAATTATTTTAATTAGAATTTAGTAAATATCTTAATTAGTCAATAATGTCTATTTATTATAATTTAATAGTTAATAAAATATTTTATTTGTATTAATTGTTAATATCTAAATTAAAATAATAAATAATTAGTATTGATAAAGTAATTATTGATTTAATTAGATAATTAATTAATTTTATACTACTTTGTATACGTAACTTCTTATTTCACTCCTAATTTTATGAGTCCTTGATTTAAAAAAAAAAATAATTTAGATTGTTGACTTGTTGGCCTTTGCTTAGGCCCTTTGTCCAACACATAGGGAAGTGGATGGGATGTTCTGATGGTCTTCTATAGTCAATGTCTGAACAAGTGCAAAGGGTGGATCAAAACAAATTCAATTTTTTCATATAAAGTAATAATTTTATTAAATTGTGTCAGGGGGTAGGTTATCGAAATTGTATGCGCAGGGACAGGTCACCAACTGAGTTGGAGGGCTCTGTCACAGAAATGATGAGCCCTCCAACTCAGTTAGTGGGCTGGGGGAGCTTCAAGTCTCCAACTGAGTTGGCAGCTCGGAGTGCCCCCCCCCCCCCCCCAAACGTTTAGTAGCTCGCCAACATAGTTAGAGAGTTAGAGCTCGTTGCCTCCAATGTTCACTTTCCTCCCCTACATATACAAAGCAATTCTCTTCACTCTTCTCTCATCTCTCCTGCAATCTTTCCTCAAAGGCTCCTGCATTCTTCTTCTTGTCTCCTGCGAAGCTCCCACAAGCTTCTCTCTACAAGACTTCTCTTCTACAAGCTTCTCTCCTACAATCTTCTCTTTCTACAAGTCTTCATGGATCGTAGCGTAAGAATAGTATGCTCGCACGGAGGTAACATAAATAGGTTAAATTATGAAGGAGGGAAAACCCAAAAATTTTCAACTTATCTTAATAGTTGTTTTTAAATTTTATGTAATCTAGTTGTTCTATTCTGTACAAATTTATTATAAAATTTGTTTTTAATTTTAGATGTTTTTTATTAGATGGCGATAAAGCATGGAATTTTGTTCTTGAGATTAATTCACAATCACGATATAGAAATATATTTTTTATTTAAATACCTAGGATATTTGATAACAGAAATAGTCAACCCATGAATTATTTTGCTGGTGCTAGTTCTTTCCAACAAATTATTCCATCTTTTAAAGAAAATCATCATCAGACGAATCTGACGACGATGATGATGATAATGACGAAAATAGTGATGACTTAATTGAAAATATAGAATATGAGTTAGATGATAATATGGATAATGATACAACCCGTGAATTATTTATTGGTCAAAGATTTTCTTCTCGTTCTGAATTTAGAAGTTTTATAAGTAATATTGCAATTGAACATAATTTCAGTTGTTCAGCTAATGCTATGAACAATGCTCGTGGAATTATTTATTCTTGTGATCAACCCAACAGTAATTGGTGAGTATATGCCAAATCCATTGGAACTGGCGAAATAGTTAAAATAATTACATTAGAAAGTCATCATTCTTGTTTTAGTGCACTAACAACTGGGCGTCATCAACTAGCTACTGATGTATAGGTTAAGAGCAGAATAATTGGTATATTTAGGGATAATCAATCGTATAGTGCATCACAAATAGTTAAAGATATATATAGAGAATATAGTATACATATTATTTATTCCAAAGCATGGAGAGCCCGAAAGATGTCATTAGCTGAAATAAATGGAAGTTATGTTGAGGCTTATGCTAGTCTTAAGGAGTATGCTTTTAGAATTATGGAGACGAATCTCGGTAGGTAGATGTTTTCTTAAAATTGCCGAAGATAACAGCTTTCAAAGAATTTATATTTGTTTCAAGGTTTGCATTGATGGTTTTTTAAGTGGTTGTTTATCGGTTATTAGTACTGATGCTACATTTCTTTCATCTAAATATCAAGGTATCTTATTTATTGCTTGTGCTCATGATCCTAACTATCAATTATATCATATTGCATATGCTGTTACTGAAGGTAAAAACAGTGATTCTTGGTCATAGTTTTTATACTCATTAAGAATATCGTTTGAAAGTTCTCTTGATTGGAATAGAATTTCATTTATTTCGGATAAACAAAAAGGGTTAATAAATGATATACGAAATGTTTTTCCAGAATCACCTCATTTTTTTTGCATTCAACATTTCAAACAAAACATGAAACAAGTTGTGAAAGAAAAAATATTTCAAAACTTGTTAGACTCGCTTGCTAGATCATACAATCAAACGGATGCAGAACACTTGTTTGAAATAATTAAAGCTAGAAATATAATATTGTATGATTGGCTTATTAGTGTGAACAATAAAAATCGTTGTTTTGCACATTAGATAATAGCGTACGCTCCTTGTCTCCGATTAGATATTAACACTTATAATCTTGCTGAATGTTTTAACAATTGGATTAAAAAATTACGCGATAAACCAATAACAACACTTCTCGACGTATTAGAGCCAAAATATAACACTTCATGACAAGAATAGAAACAATGCTTAAAATATAGACACAGATTTCTGTCCAAAGATGTTGAAAACTATGATTCGCATTATCAGAGAAAAGAATCATTTAGAACTATTAGGTATTGATAGTTACACATATGAAATAATAGATAGTGCAACAAGTAGAACATACATTGTATGATTAGACGATAGATCTTGTACATGTGGGAGATGGTACCATATTTATATATCGTGTATACATATATGTTTTATGTGTAGATATTGTAATTTTAATATTCAAAGTTATTATCATGCACCGTTTTCTACCTCGAACTTGAGAAGTGTATATACAGCAAAGATGGAACCAATTCCAATTCCCTACCAGATTCAAGCTCTTTGGTAAGAGAAGAAATTGGAGTACCAGCCATACGATGTAAAGCTGGCAGACCAAAGAAGAATCGCGTCAAGCCCCAAGAACCATCGATAAGAGAACTACGTTGCAGTAATTATGGTGCAATGGGACACAATCGAAGGAGATGTACTAGTCAGCCAAGAGAGTGATTGAACATTGAATATTGTTACATCATGGATTTATAGCATACTTGCAAATTTTAAAAAATTATTACAAGTACAGAAGATGTACTAGTAAGTCAAGAGAGTGATTAAATATTGAATATTGCAATAAAACTTGTCTTACATCATGGATTCAAAGCATACTTAAAAATTTAGAAGTTATGTTACAAATCTACCGAGACCCCCGATCAAGGCTTCTATAATCTCTTCGTACTGCTTCTCTTAGGCCTAGTCGACCTCTTCGACCTGTTGTATCCTCCTCCGCCTGAATCTGGGTCGACTGGATAGGCCTCGGGGCTGATGGGGTAGAAATTAACTGTGTGTAGTATTCCATATCTTGGTAGGCATAAGCCCCCGATGGAGTTGAGTAGTACTGACTAGGTCCCTCACCAGCGTACTGATGATTAGGTCCCTCACCAGCGTACTGATAGCTAGGTCCCTCACTAGCGTACTGATGACTAGGTCCCCCTCTATAGTACTGATGACTAGGTCCCCCTCCATAGTACTGCTGAGTCTGTCCCTCCCCATAGTACTGCTGAGTCGGTACCTCCCTATAGTACTGCTGAGTCGGTCCCTTCCTATAGTACTGCTGAGTCGGTCCCTCTTCAGGAATCTCTTCTCCAGGAATGTCTTCTCCAGAAATCTCCACTCCATCATCCCTCCTACGATGACGTGAGTGTCTCCGCCTTACAACAGTCGTTGGATAGTCTGACGGAAGACGAGACTGTACTGGAGGCATCTGGGGTCCCGTCCAAGACCGAGATGATCAACACGGTCCACTAGTTCCCACATAAGCCTGCAACTGTGCTCGAACGATTCCATGCTGAATGGCTCTTGGAAAGATTGTTCGTACTGAACACTCTGAAATATAAAAGTAGCAAATGGTAAGTTGTATAGTATCTACGTATATGTAGTTTTCAAGTTATAGTTTAGTCATACCAAATCAGATATGCCATCCATAAAAGCATGCAAACTAGGATCGTCTACGGATCTACACTTGAACCTTGGCTCCTTAAATTGGTAGGCTCTGTTGATCATACGAGGGGCACCCTACCATTTCCTATAATTGTAATCACCAATATATGCGTAAAAGATATTTAACACATGTTACTTAATATGTTGGAAGATACTTTTAGTTAATCAAGCGAAAAAAAATTAGTAACTTAGGTTAGGACTTGTACTCATTTGGAGATTCGATCATCGGAGACAAGTCAATCACACTAAAATTGGTAATTCGAATGTTCCAAGAATCGATCATAGCATTGATTCTGGTCCTTGCGTTGGATGTAGCATAACTGATTGTTGGTGGATCAGCCAAAATTATTTGTCTCATCCCGAACTGACGCAGAACACGGTCTGTCGGGTGATACATTGTGAATTGATCGTATATAACATACGATCTATGCATGCTCAAAAAATATGAGGATCTTTTTATTTCTGGATCATCCTCTATAATTGTATAAGGTACCCAGATCACCTATTTAATGACCATGTATCAATGATAACTATAATAAATTAAACACTTTTTATCAAATAATTAAATCATTACCTCGCTACACTCTAATGTATCAAATTGTTCATAATATAGTGACACAAGCTTGTATGTACAGTACTGTTGATCGACTACATCTGTGGACCATCGCATAGCAACCAGAAATACTCCATAATCACTAGTCATACTAGTGACCGATCTACCAACAAGGAAATGCTCGTATGACCAAACCTACAATAGATAAATATGGTATTAGAGATATGCTAAAGTCGTTTAGAGATTTACCTGAATTAGTGAAATACATCCGCAATTACTCTTGCGATTAGTTCCAGACACAAATTCGGTCAACATTGCGTAGAGATATGCTAAAGTAGCAACTTCCCATGCATGACCAGTGGGTTTGGTCAAATCATCTAAGAATGGTAGAAGTCTCACATTGACCCGTACCTCCCGATGCATCAGAAAATAGAAGAGCACCACACAAACAGAGCAAGTACGCTCTAGTACATCGAATAATCTAAAAATAGACATATTTGTAATCTAAAAATTAAGCCTTCACAAATGGGTCTAATGGTGCAATCTATATCCACGAAGTTACATACCCGTGTATCATCTACGTCAACCTGCTCCTTGTCGATGGTGCGATCTATATCCATGAAGTTTCCATGAAGCCATGTTAATCTGATAAAGCTGCTACCTCATATATCTGATGGAGGCGCAACACCGAGATACGTCCTGATCAGATCGGGTGTAGTAGACTGATGATCGAAATATATGGCATCACCTGTAATAGGTAACCCTAATATGTTTGCCACATCACATAAGGTGATCGTCATCTCGTCCACTGGAAGTTGAAAAGTGTTGCGGTCTGGCCACCAGCACTCAGCAAGACTTACAATAAGGTGAATGTCATAGATGAGAAACTTTTCATCTAAGTATTAAAATCCAAAAGACTGCACCAAAGCCTTTTGGGCAGAATTTAACTCCCAGGTACGATATTTTCTCTGTCTCCGCCAGTTTCCATACTCCCGGGTATGTAATTCAAGGTCATGATCGAATAACTATAGATAGTTTAACTAAATTAGATATCAAAAATTTCTAAATTAGCAATAAATGAATAGGACATTTAACTAAATAAACTATTTTTAACTAAGAAAAATTCATATATTAACGAAATATACAAATTTATTTCAAATATACCTCTCCACTAAATATCTTAGAAGATATGTGATTTTTTGTTGATTCTTAATCATTTCAGTAGTAGGTCTACCGAAAATAAGACCATCATTTTCGTCATCCATCTGCTGAAAAAATAATAATAAATATGATTATGATATAAAAATCTATAATAATTTTCTTACTATAAATATGGGAACAAAAAAAATTTTACTAGTGTACAAATTTTCGGAAAATTTTCTTACCAGGGGCGACTTGTTATTTTTGCTACAAGTTGCTGTGGGATGGAGGGCGAGGAAATAGGAGTGTGAAGGGGGGAGGTCTTATGTGAAAGAGAGGGGGAGAGGATGTAGTGGGTAAGAAGAGTTGGGGGTAAAAATAAAGGGGGTGAAAACGATGGACCAAACAGGGGGCTGGGGCTGTCGGTTTGGGGAAACCGCAGCACCTAGCCAGCCAAGTCAATTGGAGGGGCAGCCCCCAACCCAACCCGCCAACTGAGTCAGAGGGCTGGCAAGAGCCGCCAACTCAGTTGGAGGGTCATCCTTCCAATTAAAAATTTTCAATCTTGTCACCCTACACGCAATATTATTAAATTATATTACTTTGGATGAAAAAATTTGGCCAAATATCAACTTCTGGGTATGGGTTTCTCTAAAGCCCTTGAAGGTAGGGGTGAGCATACGGTTAATTCGGTTCAAACCGAATCGATTAACCAAAAATTGAATTGGTCCGAAAATTGAATAAGCAAAACCGAAACTGAAGCGAAATGATCTATAACTGAATTAAATCGAACCGAATTAAATCGATTCGATTTTTGGTTTATTCAATTTTTTAATTTATTTGTGTTTTTTTGTTAATATATACATGTGCGTTGCATGTATTTACTATTAGAAAGTTTAAAAGACACTTATAGTCAAAATTGTTCATTTTTCAATGAATGGATGTTGTTAAACAAAGTCCATTTTTCAACGTCTTATTATTTAGGTACTCAATGTGTCACTCTCCGTTTCCGATATAGGTATTTGCATTCTTGATTCCTGTATATGACATATGGTATTTTGTGCATGTGCACCATTTTAATTTATTTTTCAATTAGTTATTGCATGTAGCCACAAATCATGTCATTAGTTAAAATGGTTAAGAGCATGCTTAAGATTAGGGTTTTCTTAAGCCAACCCAATGCTACTATATATATAATCTCTTCCTTTTCTCTCTTCTCATAAATCTTTATTCATTTCCCTCAACCACCACCACCATTATGCAAGTACACCTTGCACCAAATGAAGAGATTCTTGCATTTTTTATTTCTTGATTTTTTATGTGTTTTTATAATTTTAAACTATCAAACTTACTCTTTTTCGAAAACTATTTATTTCATGTTGTAGAGAATTTAATTTCATTCAGTTTAAACCTTTATTTTGCCCAATTTTGAGTCCTATAGCCCAAGTTATAGACATTAGGAGTTTCTAAAACACTATGGCCAAAAGCTTACTGTTAGGGACGATACCTCGCGCACCTCGTGCACACCTCGTGCACCTTTTGGTCCGCGCACCTTGTACCTCACGTACCTCGCGCACCTCGCATACCTCGCACACCTTTTAGTCCATGCACCTTGCACCTCGCGCACCTCATACGCACCTCGTGCACCTTTTGATCTACGTACCTTGCACCTCGTGCACCTCGCGTACATTCACCTCGCGCACATCGTGCGCACCTCGTACACCTTTTGGTCCGTGCACCTTGTACCTCGTGTATCTCATGCGCACCTCGTGCACCTCATGCACCTTGCACCTCATGCACCTCGCATACCTCGTGCATCTCATGTACCTCGTGCACCTCATGCACCTTGTACCTCTTGCACCTTGCACACCTGGTACACCTTATGTACCTCGCACACCTCGTACACCTCGTGCACACCTCACGTACCTTGCACCTTGCACCTCGCGCGCCTTGCACCTTGTGCCATACGCCTTTTGCCAATGCATCATTTGTGCCACTTCATAACTTGCGTGTGCTTCATACCCTAAGTACGCAGTACCTTCTAGTTTCTCGTCCATCTTATGTCCCAACCTTCATTCTCGACCTAACTATCTATGTGTGTGCTGGTCCAATATGTGTACTGAGGTACAATCTATGTGAACCCCGATGTGCTATCTCATGTGTGAAGTGTTCCTACACGATATATGTTAGTATATTCAATGCCTCCAGCACTTATATAATGAATGGTCGGTAGTAATGACGTAGTTTGTGTAGCGTGTTGTATTACACTAAGGAGAGATCCTTATGTATGACTCCTTGAACCAGTATGGATCCCTTCTTGGGGTACTCATACTATATACGGCATTTAGGAGAATGAGCATGTGACCACGGCATGTGAATCTCGAGATTAACCTAGGGTTAACTAGGCAACTAATCTGGAAGATGCATTGGAACGGAAAGAATCTCGAGATCGTACCACACTAGCCACCCCAGGTTTCGTTCTGACGTGCCGAGTTGGCCTCCAAGGACATGGTTTCATCCGCTTATGGTGGTTGACCATATCTTACTCCTATATGCTATGTGTTATATGTTTTAGCGTGGTAGCCTTACGAGGGACCGGTGCATGATCAAGGTGCTATGTGTTTATATATATATATATATATATATATATATATATATATATATATATATATATATATATATATATTATTAAAGACGGCACAAAGACCGCTCCAAAACCGTATACAAGGCACAAAATGTCGAAGCCTATACAGGTATACCACAAAAGAAAGGAGGGAAAAAAGCTAAACTGGCAGGCATACCAGTCGCCATGGTCTACTGGGGTAGCACAGACCAGAAACCAGTCGGACAGTAGGAACACAGGGTGCTCCGCTTACGGTATTGTCGGGCAATTTTCCGAAGGAGCTTGTCTACTGAGTATGGGTGATCTTCGTATCTCGCTTTGTTGCGATTCTTCCACATGACCCATATAGCAGCCGCTGCGACGATCTGGTGGCCATGGGAGGTGGAACCCCAGGAGGCCAGTAGATCATGGAAGCGTCTGCTTCCCTGCTCTATGTTGAATAGCTGGTTAAGGGTAGTCCATGTACTGTCTGGCAGCGTCCCTTGGCGGAAGATGTGATCAATAGTCTCCGTCTTCCGCTCGGTACAGCAGGAACAAGCTAATGCTAAACTATTCCCGATGGTGTTAAGGATATCGTCTGTCGGTAGTTTCTTTCTGAATACCCGCCACAAGAGGAAGGACCACTTCTTGGGGATGCAAGAATGCCAATAGTGAGGCATGGGAAGGTACGGCTGACCGGTCCCTTGGATAGCGAATCTTGCCGACCTCACCGAAAATGCACCCGACGCCTCGAGGGACCAGCACAACGCATCCGTCTCGCTACCGATGTGTATCCCTCTCTCTCGGACGCTATCTGCAGCCTCGAGACCGGACGAATCAGGTCCCAGTTCCAGTCGTCGGTAGTAGGGTTCCATAAGTCACTGATCCTACTATCTCTCGGGGTCTCTGAAAGATTCGGGATCATGCTGTCTCCCATCCATCGCTCGAGGAATGGGCTCGAGTCGCCCGCTCCCAGCCGGAGTCTTATCGCTGGTTCGGCTAGGTCGCGGCCAATAAGGATGCGACGCCAAGCCGCGGAGGATCTGCAGTTGGATATGGCCATCGAGGGGTGGATATATTTGAAATATCTAGCTTTCAAAAACCAACTCCATAAGTTATTGCACGTGCAGAGATTCCACCACAGTTTTATCGAGAATGCTTTAACTATGTGGCTGAGTTTGGTAAAACCCAACCCCCCACTCCAGTGGGGTGGGCCATAGAGTCCCAGCTAGTCCAGTGATGCTTATCGAGGCTGTTGCTATGCCCCCAAAAGAAATTACAAAAGATCTATTCGATCGAAGGGAGGACCTTGATGGGCGGCGAGCACGTAGCTAGGGTGTGGATGGGGATGGAGGATAGCACATGATTGATGAGGATCATTTTGCCCCCTAGGGATAAGGTGGCGTTGTGCCACCCTTCTAGTTTCTTCCTGAATCTGGTAGTTAGGTCCTCAAAGATGCTGGCGTTGGACTTCCCGTACACTAACGGGCATCCGAGGTAGGTGAACGGGGGCCTGGCAACCGAGAAGGATGTTATGTTGGAGAGGTTGGTGGTATGCTCTCTATTGGTTTTGTGGTGAACGTAGATAACGCTCTTGGAGTAATTGATCTTCTGGCCGGAGCATCTAGAGTACCTCATCAGGGTGTTGTGAACCACTGCCACCGCGCCTTCATCCCCGGAGGAGAAGATGAGAAGGTCGTCTGCGAAGGCCAGATGGGTGATGATTGGGCAACCACTGGATGTGTGATAGTGCTGGAAGTTGGGGGTGTTGACCATATTGTTAAGGTTCCTGCTCAGGGCGTCAGCCGCTATGATGAAAACAGTAGAGGATAAGGGGTCGCCCTGTCTCACCCCGCGATGGGATTTGAAAAATCCCTCAGCATTGTCGTTAATGATCGTGGAAAACCACGAGTTGCTGATGGATCTCCAGACGATGTTGATCCAAGTTTCCGAAAACCCGAATGCTCTGAAGACCCAGATCATGAATTGCCAATCCAGTCTGTCATAGGCTTTCTCATATCGATTTTGATGGCAATGTTGCCTCCCCTCGCAGGAAATTTCATGCAGGTGATTAACTCTTGGGCCAGCATAATATTGTCCTGGATGTTCCTTCCCCGAACAAACCCGCTTTGCTCCTCCGAGATGATCTTGGGGAGAATTTTTGCCATCCTGGTTACGATAACCTTGGATATGATCTTTTTGGTTAAGTTACACAGGCTAATGGGTCGAAAGTCTCTGAAGGACTCCGGGTTGTCTTTTTTAGGGATGAGGATCAAGTTGGCACTAGAAATGGCTTTGGGGTATGTAGCGCCTTCGAAGAAGGTGATCGCCGCTTCGGTGATGTCTAGCTTAATAATATCCCAGCATGTGCGAAAGAATACCCCCGAGAAACCGTCCGGGCCTGGCGCACTGTGCTCGTTCAGGGCCCACACTGCATCTTTAACTTCCTGAAGCATGGGAGTGCGGTTCAACTGGGCATTGTCGGCGTCGTTAATGAGGGAGGAGATTTGGTCAAGGAATGATCTATCTTTGTGGACAGTCTCTTTGGCAAAAAGTTTGGAATAGAAATCCGTAGCTGCCGCTTGGATGCCCTTTTGGTCGGTAATGATGTTCCCGTTCTCGTCGACAGTTCTATGAATCGAGAGCTTTTGTCTGTGCCCGTTAACGCATGCATGAAAGTATTTTGAGTTTTTGTCCCCCTCGCTGTCCCATTTCAGCCTCGCTTTCCGCTTCCAGAAATCGGTCTGCACATTGATCCTGAATTTAAGCATCGTCTTGGTTAGGCTGAGGGCTCTACCAGTCGCTAGTGAGCGGTCCGTGACGACCAGGGCTTCGGCGTGGGTGACGTCGTCCTCGGCTACCCGAACGGCTTGAAAGATATCTCTGTAGGCAAGCTTGCTCCAAGCGGACAGGGCTTTCCTCGTAGCTTTAAGCTTGTTGCTCACCCGAACAAGGGCGTTGGGGGAGTCCTCACTGTTCCATGCTTCCACTACTATTCCCTGGAATTGTGGGTGCCCGGTCCAGAAGTCGAGAAATTGGAAGTTCTTTTTGGATAAGGTGGTTTTGTTTTTTATCTCAACCAACAGGGGGTTGTGGTCTAATTATGTGGAGTTAAGGTGGGATAGATTGGTTGTGATCCCCATTCCATGCCAGAAGGCGTTCGTGAGGGCCCTGTCAAGTCTAGAGTATTAACGACGGTCACCTTCCTGCATGTTGCACCAGGTGAAAGTATTGCCAGAGAACTGGAGTGAGGTTAGGTGGGCATTGAAGATGAAATTGTTGAAGTCAAGCATGGCTAGAGTGGGATATAGGCGTCCTCCGAATTTCTCCACACTACAAGTGATCACATTAAAGTCCCCAATACAGAGCCATGGGGAGTTGGTGTTGAGGTGATGGATGTCAAGGAGGTCGTTCCAGAGTTGTTTCCTCTCCATAACATCGCAGCTGCCGTGGACCGCAGAAAGGATGGCGCGCTCGGGAAGTCTAGGGTGGTCGAACCAATAGGAGAGGGCCTGCTGGGAGTCCTGGATGACTCCTAGTTTGACGTCCTTCGTGCTGAGGATCCAGATATCGTGTCTGCCTGCAATGGCCATAGGGAGGCCCAGTTGCAGTTGGATGGATTTGAGTCTTTTGGAAGGAATTTTGGGTTCGATGATGATGAGGATGTCTATCTTGTGGATTTTTCGAAGATTGGTTATTCTCCTGACCGTTGGTTTATTCGCCAGACCGTGAACATTCCAGGATAGGATGTTAAGCATTAAGGATGTTCGGGGGTTTTTGTTCCGCTTGGCGGAGGATCTGGTTTGGATGGTGGCAGTTTCAGTGGGTCCGCCATTGGCTTTGGCCTTGCTCGAGGTAGAGGGCCCTGCCTCTGTAGATGGGGGGTGATGTGATTGCTCCTTTAGGGTCAGTTGCTGGCTGACCGATTCTCCGGCGGAGTCCAGGGTAGGATTCTCTGGTGGGATGATAATGGAGTCGCTGGTGCTCCCAGTTAGGAGGAGCGGGAAGCCCGCGGCTTGGATCTGGAGTCCTCTCCGAACCTGGTCTGGCCCTAGAATGTCTAGGGCCTCAACCACAGGATCTTCAGTGGTGAGTTGTTGGTTGGCTACAGTATTATCGGTGAGCTGTTCTACTCCTTCCAGATTGGGGGATCTCTCGGTGAGCGTCCGGTCGGCAAAGGGAGAGGCTTTCTCCGCTTGGTCTTTTGCGTCCTCCGAATCAAGAGCGTCGAACTGGTTGGATAGGGTGATGGCTTGGGAGCTGTGTGGGATTAATGCTTTGATGGAAGAATCGCTCTTGTTGGTCGAGTCGTCGCCTGAGTCAAATCGGGTGTGCGAATTTGGACGAGGCAGGATAGGTGGCAAGGGCGTTCTCCCCTCAGCTGGCTCGCTGTCTTTACGGGGTGGTTTCTTCTTTAGTTCCGGATGGAGTCGGTGGCAGTACTTGGGGAGATGACCTCTTAAGTGGCAGTGGTTACAGAACATGACGTGGTCATCGTAGAGGATTTGTTAGGTGTGGGTTCGGTTGCCCAGCTCGATGTTGATAAAGTTTGGTGGTTCGGTGGTCAGGTCGAGTTCCACACAGATTTTAGTGTAGTGGGCTTTGGTGAGATTGATGGTCTCAGGGGCTGAGGCCACTTACGTGCCGAAAGAGTTGGCAATACGCCTGAGAGCCGCTGGGACAAAGCAAATGAGGGACAGATTAGGGAGAGTAATCCAGGCGGCGACAGTCGCTGAGTCTTCTTTAGTAGTAAAGTTGGCTGACCACTTGATGATCTTCATCTGATGGAAATCAATCCTGTACGTGCCTTTGGACCAGACTGTCTTATGGTCGAGGTCGGATGAGAGGTGAAGGAGAATGTGTTTGGGATTGAGGGGGGCTACTCGGTATTCTGATGTGAGCCTCCAGCTGGCTATTGTCTTCTGCACCCTGGGGAGCTTGGGGCATCCGGATGAGAATTTGAGAATGAATGTGTGGGGAAATGAGTTCGATATGGAGGACATCTCCATTTATGTGAATGGAACCGAGGGCACCGGTGATTCCTGAGAGTACTCAATATTCGGAAGGTTGATGTCGGGGACTAGAGGTGCCTTAGCTGATGCCAGATCCGGGCACAGCTTTTCAGCGAAGGTCGGCTGAGGGGGAACGGCCAGTGATGGAGATGAGGAATTTCCCCTGGTAGGAGGGGGGAGGCAGACGAGGAGGGGTTCTTCACGATGCGGAGTGCGCTGCCTGGGGGGTAGTCTGGGAGGTTCCCTCTATTGGGGGGGCCGTAGGACGGCCCCCGGGGGTGGGGCTCGCTACGGTCGCTGAGGTAGGCACCACCAGCATGCCGGTGGTCACTGGAAGGGGATGAGATTGAGCTGTCTGGGTGATCGCTGCGGGGTCTCCTGGCTCGGTCGAACTGGGGGCAAGTGCCAAGTGGACTGGGGGAGGGATAACATGGGGATCAAAGGGGGGAAGGTCGGTGGCCTCAGATAAGGGAACAGGGGCTGAGAGGGATGGAAGAGAGGGGGGAGGTCCTGGGGGTGGTGATTGGGGGCAGTACCAGAATAGTCGACAAGCGAGTTGGATGGGACGGGAAGTGAGTTAGCGAAGTGGGGGGCGAGTGAGTTGGCGAATTGGAGGGCGAGGAGCGTAGTGAAGGGGACAAGGGGAGGGTTGGTGTAGATAGGGTGCTGAGCGTGGACCTCAGGCTTGGGAGTGGGCCCACCAGAATGACAGGGATATGAGGGTTGGGAATACGCTGAGAGAGAGCCTGGAGCATAAAAAGCTTCGAGAGAGCCTGGAGTGGGCCCTCCTGGGGGATAGGAGTAAAGGTGTTGGGAATATGCTGGCTGAGAACCGTTCTCGTAAACAGCAGAGGCGGGCCACCCCTCATTAATTACGGGCACGTAACAATCTGTGGAGGGGGGCCCGCCTGGGAGGTGAGCAGCAAAGCCACGCACGGAGAAGTATGTGGGAGGGGGGTCCCACTAGTGCGGTCGGCCGCAGAAACCATTGGGTTGGGGGAAGTCCCAACAGCAGTATGGGACTCTACGCCAGGCGAGGCAATACGGGCGTAAGAAATGAAGGGAGGGGGGCCTCACAGGGTTGATCGGCTGCGTAAAAAGGAGTTACGCTGGGAGCGTAAAAACTTGGAGTGTAGCGGGCCCCACCGAGGGAAGCTCCTAAAGCAGTCTGTGAAGTATGGCTGGCCGCGTAAAAAGGTGGATGGGAGTGGGTCCCACCGAGGGAATCTGTTGGCGTTGGGCGGTTACGCGTGCCAGCAATAAATAAGGGGTAGCCCGCCACGTTATGATGGTTGACTGAACCGATCACGTGGTGCGTGGAAGGACGATCCCCCAAACCAGCACCGCAGGTGGGTGACCCTCCCGAGGAGTGGGCTGCTCTGTTCGAATTTCGAACCGCAGTGGGAACGGAGGAGAATGCGGGGGGGGTGAGGAGGATAGTGGAAGCTAAGGCCGAGCTCTAGAGCCGGGAGGTCAGCAAAAGCGGACTCGGGGACTGCGCTTCCGGGCACAGGGGAGGGGGCATAGAGGGCGCGGGATGGCGGAGGGCTGCGAGATGCTGGATAGGGGTTTGAGAGGGGGTTGAGCAAGGGGCTATGGGGGTGGCTTGGAGATCGGACTCCCGGGAGTCGGAAAGATGATGGGGAAGGGGAAGGAAGGCTGACGAGGAGTGGGCGGGAGGTCGGAGAGAGGGGGAGCAAGAGAAAGGTAGAGTTGACAGATCAACTCCACGCATTCGGTCGGCCAGGGCTGAGCCATTGGCTGGCAGAATACGCTGGGGGAGAGCTGGAGAGGGGAAGCCCTAGGGGCTTCCCTGGAAAGGAGGGGGAAGGAGCACGGGAAGAAGGAGCCCACTATATATGTATATATATATATATATATATATATATATATATATATATATATATATATATATATATATTTTATATATATATATATATATATATATATATATATATATATATATATATATATATATATAAGGTTAGAAAGTAGGTAATAGTGGTTAGAGTGTGGTGTCAGAGAGGAAAGAGTGGCTGATATTATATTTATATATATATATATATATATATATATATATATATATATATATATATATATATATATTAGACTGGCTAGTCCTGCTGGAACGACACGATCTGAGGATTCCTATAACAGCATTGCGAGGATAACCCCGCCAAATATAGAAAGCCACAGGAATGAATGGCCGCTTGAAAAACGACTTGACTGTGCCTTGCACCTTTCGATAGTAGCCGAGGGACATGGACTGTCATGGTGCGTGGTCCAACCCATGTCCTTGTTTGGTTGTTGGGTTGGGCTATCGTGCTACGATAGGCTCTGAACCGAGGTTACGACCAGAAGCTTTTATTATTATTATTACTATTTATTACTATGCTTGGATTTTTATCTCACTCTTTTGTGCTCCCTTGTGGTACTTGCTATTCAGGGCTGACCCCGCTGGTTTTGTTTGGCAAGATTATGTAGCAGAGCCAGAGGATCCGACTTTCCTCTCTGACGTCAATGGTGCATACTAGGAGCACGGCGGGCGGAGGACTCGGGTGGGTTACTTCTCCACCACTCTAGTTCATTACTTAAGTTCTGGCGTTTAGCCACAGGCACCTGTTTAGCCGGTTGTTCTGGATATTTTACCTTCTTGCATAATTATAATTAAATCAGACTGCAGCTGACTACGATTATGTACCTATGACTCTCTGGGCTAGCTAACTTATAAAGCTAGTTTTCCATGATCATTTTGATGAAACGTCGGGGACGCCTTACTGCTTTATCTTATATGTTCATTAATTATTGCTTCTTGATTTATTAATTGAGACATAGATGCTCTATGGGACCATAGTATACTTGATTGTAGCATGCACCTCCTAGTCTCATGACAGCCACGATCGTCGTATGATATTTATATACCTCATATGGAGTAGCTGGCCTAGTCACTCTCAGTATTTCGGTAATGGGGCGTGACAAGGTTTTATTGGTGGCCCATGCAGGTCTAATTTTCAGACTTGTGGGGTGTTATTATTATAGGAGTCTCAATCAAAACTTGTTCCCTTGATCTCTTGCTCCGTCTTTCCTTCCTCACCTTGATTGATAACTTGAATTGCATTCTCGAATCTTCCTCGTCCTGTCGTTTGATATCATGTATCTTTCCCTATAGGGGTGCTTCTTTTTCAGTAGCTGGCGAGGCCAACGTGGAGGAACGTCTAGTAGAGCATGGCTCGACGAGGCAGCCTCAGGAAGGAATGCCTCCTCTTGGTCAGATTCGGGTGGAAGATGTATCAGAGCCAGTGGAGCAACCAGTTCCCGAAGCTCATACACCCCCAGCGGTGCCGGTAGCGACGTCAGTACCTGATGCTGCAGCACTCTTGGAGGTCATCCGGGGATTTTTGGCCACTCAACAGCGTCAGGTGGCAGCCCACCAGCAACAGCAGACCCAACAGCAGGAACAGAATGTGCTACTGAACCAGGGGTTACAGTTAGCCCTTGAGAGGAGTGTCAGGAATGATTCGGGAGCGTCGGAGAGGTTTTGCCGACTTAACCCGAGGTACTTTGACGGTAAGGAGGATGCCATTACGGCGGATGCTTGGCTTTAGGATATTGAGGCCATATTGACAGCAACAAAGGTTCCAGCAGAAGAGAAGGTTGACCAAGTCAGATTATTGCTTCAGGATCTTGCTCGCGACTGGTGGGCATTAGAAGAGGTTGGAATGGGGCGTCTTATTCCTTGGGATAGCTTTAGTATTAGATTCAAAGCCAAGTATTTTGGCATAGTTGCACGGTATGAGCTTCAGCAGAGGTTTATTAGTCTCAAGCAGGCTGGTAAGACGGTGGATGGATATGTAGCGGAGTTCTGTAGGTTGAGTCGGTTTGTACCGGCGATGGTAGCTACAAAGCAGGAAAAGACTATGAGGTTCCAGCAATGACTTCATCTGGAGATTCTACAGCTAGTGGAAGGACAAGACTATCAGACTTTTGATATCATTTTAATGGCAACACGGAGGCATGAGCTTACCCAGCAAAGGTTGGCGGCAAGGACTGGAGGCCAGAAAAGGTCTTGTTCCTAGAGTAGGGACGGAGGAGCAGTGCAGCGAACATCAGCACCAGCACCCGGTATCCGTATTCATGAGTCAGGAGCACCGCGGAGGACGGAAGTATCAGAGATAACAACACCAGTTCGGCATCAGCAACCGAAGAACCAACAGCAGCGCTAGGGGACGCTCATTAGATGTACTTACTATGGTAAGGGAGGGTACACTAGGGATATGTGTCGTTCAACTAATGGATTGTACATGAGGTGTGGCAGTCCAGACCACGGAATTGCCAATTGTCCTATGATACAGGGGCCAGGAGGGCCAGTTCAGCAGTTTCCAGCGTTGCCAGCTCCGGGGGCAGCACCGAACAGAGGACCAGCATTGGCAGTAAGGCCACTAGCCCAGCGTCTGCCAACACAGGCTCAGATATTTTACCAGGTGCAGAACCAGGGAGGCCAGCAGAAGTCGCAGCAACAGCTTGGTCAAGGAAGACAGCAGCAGGAAGCTCAACAAGGCCAGGGCCAGGCCTTCACCTTATCTCTGGAGGATGCACTAGCTTCAGGCGACGTGGTTGTAGGTAATGTTTATGTTACCTCTTTTTTCTGCAGTAGCATTGTTTGATTCGGGGGCTACCCACTCTTTTATATCTGTACGATTTGCGACACGTATTGGATTGGAGTTCTAGGCATTGTCAAAGAGGATGAATATACTCATTGGTAATAGGCTCGTAGGAGTTAGCAGAGTATGCTTAGTGTGTCCGGTCGTAGTGTGTGGGCGATTATTGCCCGCATCTTTGATTGAGTTCCCTATGGTCAACTTTGACGTTGTCCTAGGCATGGACTGGTTGAGAAACAGTCATGCGATGATAGATTGTTGAGGAGGTAGGGTAGTATTTAATGTACCTGACATTGAGGAGTTCGTATTTGTTCGATCATTGGAGGGTCAACCCCAGGGCATAGTTGCAAAGTTCTGAAGACGGTAGTAGAAGTGCGTAGTTTCTTGGGATTGGCAGATTACTACAGGAGGTTCGTGGCAGACTTCGCCAGGATTTTGACACCCTTGACGCGTTTGACGCATAAGGATATAGAGTTTGTTTGGTCAGCGAAGTGTCAGACATCATTCGAAGAGTTGAAGAAGAGATTGATCTTAGTCCCGATCTCGACGCTTCCAGTAGGGTCGGGTGGGTTTACAGTATATTATGACGCATCCGAAAAAGGACTTGGGTGTGTACTGATGCAGCATGGTAAGGTGATAGTGTATGGATCTCGACAACTTCGGGATCATGAGAAGAACTATCCAACCAACGATTTGGAGTTAGCAGCAGTGGTATTTTCACTTAAGTTATGGAGGCATTACTTATATGGGGATCGAGTAAAAATTTACACTGATCATAAAAGCTTGAAGTATGTATTCACCTAGAGGGACTTAAATATGAGACAGAGAAGATGGTTGGAGTTCCTGAAGGACTTCGATGTGAATCTACAGTATCATCCAGGCAAGGCAAATGTGGTAGCAGATGCCTTGAGCAGGAGAGGTGGTGCATTCATTTTAACCTCGTAGAGGCATATTTTAGAAGATCTTCAGAAAATGGGAATTAAAATGATCTTGCCGCAAGATACAAGAGTTATGGCCAGTTTGCATATTCAGTCTACTTTAGTAGAGAGGATAAGAGCAGCCCAGGCGGAGGATCCGCGGATCTAGAAGCTTCGATCAGAGTGTGAATCAGGTCTCAGGAAGGAGTTAGTAATCCATAAAGATTGTACGCTTAGGTTTGAAAGTCGTCTTTGCGTACCAGGTGGAGACCTTCGACGGAAAGTTATGTCAAAGGCTCATAGTTCTCCTTATTCCATCCATCCCGGAGGCACAAAGATGTACCAGGATATAAAGCAACACTTTTGGTGAAATGGAATGAAGAGGAAGATAGCGAGATTTGTTTCTAGGTGCTTGGTATCTCAGCAAGTTAAGGCAGACCATCAGAGGCCAGCAGGATTGTTACAACCGCTTCCTATTCCAGAGTGGAAGTGGGAGCACATCACAATGGACTTTGTGACCGGTTTACCTAGATCTCTGACTGGTCGAAACGCAGTTTGGGTAATTGTGGATCGGCTCATGAAGGTTGCTCATTTTCTTTCTTTCAGATGTAGGGCAGTCTACTGAGCAGTTGGCAGAAATATATATGAAGCAGATAGTGAGGCAGCATGGAGTTCCAGTCAGCATAGTATCATATCGAGACACCCGGTTCACCTCTCATTTTTGGCGAAGTTTGCATCAAAGTTTGGGTACCAAGCTGAGGTTCAGTACAGCCTAGCATCCGCAGACGGACGGGCTGTCAGAGAGAACCATTCAGGCATTGGAAGACATGTTACGAGCTTGTACCTTAGATTTCGGTGGTACTTGGGAAGATCATCTTCATTTAGTAGAGTTCTCTTATAATAATAGTTATTAGGCAAGTATACAGATGGCACCATTTGAAGCATTATATGGAAGGAAATACAGGTTCCCTCTGGCATGGGACGATGTGGGAGAACAGAAATTATTAGGACCAGAGATGATCACGCAGACCGTGGAAACAGTCAAGTTGATCAGAGAACGGCTTCGACTTATGCAGGACAGACACCGACACTGGGCAGATCAACATCGTAGGCCTCTAGAGTTTGGTGTTGGTGACCAAATCTTTCTGTGAATTTTGCCTACTCGGGATATCATTAGATTTGGAACCCGAGGAAAGCTTAGTCCTAGATATGTTGGTCAATTTGAAATTCTCGTTCGGGTAGGCGATGTTGCTTATCGTCTTGCCCTTATGTACATGATGTGTTTCATGTGTCTCAGTTGCGTAGGTACACCCCGGATTCGAGTCACGTCCTCGATCATTCTGAGCTGGTCATCGGTACCGACCTGACTTACGGGGAGCTACCCGTATCCATTTTGGATCGGCGAGAGAATGTACTCAAGAACCGGACTATTAGTCTTGTCCGTGTCGCTTGGGGCCATCACTCACCAGGAGAGTCGACATGGGAGCGCGAGGAAGAGATTAGATCTCGATATCCGCACTTGTTCGACTCAGAAGGTATATTTATTCTTATGCCTTCGAAACATGTTTCCATGCTCTTGAATTCCACCCACTAGGGTGGATGCATGGTTGTTCTATAATGCCTGATAGGTTTGATATAATTGCATGTGTAGTCGGTCTTATAATTAATGTACTTGCTTGCCCTGATTTCTCTATCTTGTCTTGGCAGAAATTCCGAGGACGTAATTTTTCTAAGGAGGGTAGAGATGTCACTCTCCGTTCCCGATATACGTATTTGCCTTCTTGATTCATGTATATGACATATGATATTTTGTGTATGTGTACCATTTTAATTTATTTTTCTATTAGTTGTTGCATATAGCCACAAATCATGTCATTAGTTAAAATGGTTAAGAGCATGCTTAAGATTAGGGTTTTCTTAAGCCAACCCAATGCTACTATATATATATTCTCTTCCTTTTCTCTCTCCTCGTAACTCTTTATTCATTTTCCTCAACTACCACCACCATTAGGCAAGTACACCTTGCTCCAAATGGAGAGATTCTTGCATTTTTAATTTCTTGATTTTTTTCCTTTGATATGATTTGTCTATATTGTTCTTCTCATCATTCCCTACAAGTTTAGTACTTGGTATTTTCAGTTTTGATGGCTAGTTTTGAGTAGATCTATGTTCCAAAAACTAGGATTTATGTGTTTTTATGGTTTTGATCTATCAAACTTACTCTTTTTCGAAAACTATGTATTCCATGTTATAGAGAAATCAATTTCATTCAGTTTATACCTTTATTTTGCCCAATTTTGAGTCCTATAGCCCAAGTTATGGACATTGGAAGTTTCTAAAACTCCATGGCCAAAAGCTTGCAGGTAGGGACGACACCTCACGCACCTCGTGCGCTCCTCGCGCGCACCTTTTAGTCTGTGCACCTTGTGTCTCGCGCACCTCGCACACCTCGCACACCTTTTTGTCCGCGCACCTTGCACCTCGCGCACCTTGCGCACCTCATGCACTTTGCACCTCATGCACCTCGCACACCTCGTGCACCTCATGCACCTCGTGCACCTCACGCACCTCGTGTACCTCATACACCTCGCGCACCTCGTGCACCTTGCACCTTGTACCATGCGCCTTTTGCCAATGAGCCGTTGTTGCCACTTCATGACTTGCATGCGCTTCATACCCTAAGTGCGCAGTGCCTTCTAGTTTATCTTCCATCTTGTGGCTCGACCTTCATTCCCGACCTAACTATCTATGTGTGTGCTGGTCCAATGCGTGTACTGAGGTACAATCTATGTAAGCCCCGATGTGCTATCTCATGTGTGAAGTGTTCCTACATGATATATGTCAGTACATCTAATGCCTCCAGCACTTACATAATGAATGGTCGGTAGTAGTGACGTGATTTGTGTAGCATGTTGCATTACACTAAGGAGGGATCCTTATGTATGACTCCTTGAGCTAGTATGGATCCCTTCTTGGGGTACTCATACTATGTACGGCATTTAGGAGAATGAGCAAGTGACCACGGCATGTGAATCTCGAGATTAACCTAGGGTTAACTAGGCAACTAATCTGGTAGATGCATTGGGGCGGGAAGAATCTCGAGATCGTACCATACTAGCCACCCCAGGTTCCGTCCTGACGTGCCGGGTTGGCCTCCACGGACATGGTTTCATCCACTTATGGTGGATGACCATATCTGACTCCTATGTGATATGTGTTATATGTTTTAGCGCGGTAGTCTTACGAGGGACTGGTGCATGATCAAGGTGCTATGTGTTTATATATATATATATATATATATATATATATATATACACATTTTGGATTGACTAGTCCTGCTGGAACGACACGATCTGAGGATTCCTATAACAGCATTGCAGGAATAACCCCGCCAAATATAGAAAGCCGCGGGAATGAATGGCCGCTTGAAAAATGACTTGACTGTGCCTTGTACCTTTCGATAGTAGCCGAGGGACATGGACTGTTATGGTGCGTGGTCCAACCCATGTCCTTGTTTGATTATTGGGTTGGGCTATCGTTCTACGACAGGCTGTGGACCGAGATTACGACCGGAAGCTTTTTTTATTATTATTACTATTTAATATTATGCTTGAATTTAATCTTACTCTTTTGTGCTCCTTTGTGGTACTTGCTATTCAGGGCTGACCCCGCTGGTTTTGTTTGGCCAGATCACGTAGCAGAGCCAGAGGATCCGTCTTTCCTCCCTGACGTCAATGGTGCATACTAGAAGCACGGCGGGCGGGGGACTCGAGTGGGTTTCTTCTCCACCACTCTAGTATCATTACTTAAGTTCTGGAGTTTAGCCACCGACACCTGTTTAGCCGGTTGTTCTGGATATTTTACCTTCTTGCATAATTGTAGTTAAATCAGACTGCAGCTGACTACGATTATGTACCTATGACTCTCTGGGCTAGCTAACTTATAAAGCTAGTTCCCCATGACCATTTTGATGAAGCGTCGGGGACGCCTTACTGCTGTATCTTATATATTCATTAATTGTTGTTTCTTGTTTTATTGATTGAGACATAGATGCTCTATGGGACCATAGGAGACTTGATTGTAGCATGCACCCCCTAGTCTCATGACAGCCACGATCGCGCGTATGACGTTTATATACCTCATATGGAGTAGCTGGCCTAGTCACTCTCCGTATTTCGGTACTGGGACGTGACACAATGCCATTAAGAGTTGTTGTAATTAGGAATATCAAAGGACAACTCATGTATTTACTAGATATCCCATATTAATTTTAATTAATCTTTTTAATTAATAAATATAATAAAGGTTAGTTTTGGAATGAAAATTTTCACGGTGAAGCTTACTTTTTGTATTATATAGTAGAATAGATATAGTAGAATATATTTACTATTAAAAATATTAGAAGACACTTGTAGCCAAAATTGTTAATTTTTCAATGAATGGATGATGCTAAACAAAATCTATTTTTCAATGCCTTATTTTTTAGGTACTCAATGCATTTAAGAGTTGTTGTAATTAGGAATATCAAAGGATAATTCATGTATTTACCTAGATATTCCATATTTATTTTAATTAATCATTTTAATTAGAAAATATAATAAACGGTAGTTTTGGAAAAAAAAATTAACGATGGAGCCTACTTTTGGCATTATATATATATATATATATATATATATATATATATATATATATATATATATATATTATATGTATATATATATATATATATATTATATGTATATAATATATATATATTATATATATATTATATGTATATATATATATATATATATATATATATATATATATATATATATATATATATATATATATATGTCAACCTTTTTTCATATTATATTATAAAACATACATATATAATGTCACGCCTTAGAGCATCATTAGTAAGGCCCATCCCATTTTCTAGATTCTAGATTTAGAATGTATGAGCTCATTTTGTAGAATAGTAAATATCATCCATAGTTCCAATTTCTACAATTTCGGTCTCATCCCATCCATAGGTGCTAAGGGTTGGGCCTCCCAATTTCTATATTCTAGATTGTAGGAACTCGTTTTGTAGAATAGTAAGTTCCAATTTGGAGCCCAACTTTCTAGATTCTAGTCTTTATATTATTATTTTTCCTACATTAATTTTTGACCACACAATCTTTGGGACCGGAGCTCACTTTATCATTTCCTACTATTCTCACACAAATCCAACTCATTTTATATTTACTTTTTATGAAATTTTGGACCCCAAATTATATTTGAGACTACTAGTGATGCTCTATAAAATTATTGAAAAAATGACAAAAGTCAAGATCCTTAGGGCGTCACAGTCATTAGTCAAAATTTCCAACTATTCAAGATAGTAACTTGATATTAACACCAATAAACAACAATAATTACCCAATCTCAAATTTATTTTAAATAATTTACTGTTAAAAGTCAACATCCACAAATCCAATAATAACAAATAAAATACCACATAATATCCACTTTATAGAAAAAATTTAGAAACAATGATAAACTCAATTACTATGACCATGCACCAAAATGAGGAGAAATTATTAGGTGCTCTTCGCTCACCACTGGACGTGCTGAGTGGTGAGCCCGGTCCAATGAACAATTGACACTTGGAATAATCAATTAATTCCATATTTTCCACATCATAACCGGACAATTCATAAGTTAGCTTAATATTAATATTAATGTTAATGTTAATCTTAGTATTAATGTTAATATCAATATTAATGTTAATATTAATGTTAATTTTAATATCAATGTTAACACTAATACTAAGATTAAGATTAACATTAATATTAATTTTAATGTTAATATTAATATTAATATTATTGTTAATATTAATTTTACTGTTAATATTAATGTTAATCTTAATATTAATTTTAATGATAATATTAATATAATTGATTTTGTTAGTATTTTTTGTTATCTTTAATATTAATGTTAATATTAATATTAATATTAATATTAATTTCAATGTTAATATTAATTTTAATTTTAATGTTAATATTAATATTATTGTTAATATTAATTTTACTGTTAATATTAATGTTAATCTTAATATTAATTTTAATGTTAATATTAATATTATTGATTTTGTTAGCATTTTTCGTTATCTTTTCATATCTGGTTATGATGTGAAAAATATGGGATTAATTGGTTATTCCAAGTGTCAATTGTTTATTGGACCGGGCTCACCACTCAGCACGTCCAGTGGTGAGCCGGGAGCACCTAATAATTTCTCCAAAATGAGACGATCCCTACTCATGACCAATAAGAACAGTTAAACAATATCAATTTACTCTAGGAATTAAGCATATTTTGTTTGGGAATAGGGTGCGATCCGATTCGTAGTTGTCCCATGAGTTGTGATATTGGATTCGTCCCATATATATTAAAAAAATTCTCATGTCAGGCCGGAAACCAATCACAATTATCTACAAACTCCATTGTCACAACCTTTAGGGGCTCAATCCAGGGATGTTGAGCATCCAGTAACCGACATAACAATGTCTTGCTCCACCACTTGTTGGGAACACAAACCAGTCCTATAATCTTTGACGCCTCTGGTACCACTTGTGGGGAACACAAACTGGTCCTATAATCTTGGGCGCCTCTGATACCACTTGTTGGGAACATGGTGTGACTCGAACCGAAGTTGACCTACATGGTGTGATTTTGGATTGGGTCCATATGTCCTGAACTAATCCCACTTATCTATACCTCATGATTTCACTTTCATATCCGACGTGGGACTAAATTATCAATTCCATCACCACCTTTGAAAAACTCAACCGAAAATGAGATACAATCAAATAGATTGCTAGGATAAAAGAACATAATTCCCTAGTTTTTTAGATTCCTAAACTAAAATAGATTACCCATGCCTAAATCTTGAAATTGTCAATCTTAATTTTAAAACTAAAAATCCATTTTTGTTTGATTGAATTTGAAAAGAGAGAGGAAAAACTAAAGGACTAGGATTTATTCACACCTATTATTAGGAACCAAGACTATGGCACTTGCAAAAATAGAAGCGAAAGTAGAGGAAACTCTCTCGTCCACATCCAAAGAGGACAACACATTTTGTAGGCTTTGGTTGAGGCCAACAACTTATATATATATAGAAACATGGAGTTGTGTTCTTCTTCTCCTTCTATTACTGTATCTTTATTTTTCCTCTTATATTATATTACAAATTATCCTATTTCTGTCGGACCGACGAGAGTTTTTTTTCTCGTCGGGAGTTGCAGAGAGGGGAAATAACTTTGTCGGAACTATTTATTCTCTTTATTTTATATTTTTTTTTTAGCTTATTATTATATTATATATATATGCTTATATAGCTAAGTGTTGTTTTTCGGGGCTTAGTTTGTATATGGCTTTGTCCTTCCACTCAAGTGAGAATCTTGTGCGCTGAATCCTACAGGTTTTTCCCTTTCTCTCCCTATTTTGATATTATTATTCATTTACAGAAAATTTTATGGTACGGAAGAATTTTCTTTACAAAATAGGCATTGGAGAAAATAGTTCACAAAATATTCTGTTCGTTTGGCAGAATTCAGACAAATTCAATTTTCGTCGGACTGTTTGACGAAAATCAAATATATATATATATATATATATATATATATATATATATATATATATATATATATATATATATATTTTTATATATATATATATATATATATATATATATATATATATATATATATATATATATATATATATAATATATCTTGTATAGTTAATCTATAGAAAATTCAAAGATTTATGAAAACTCTGAATTAAGGAAGAAAAGTAGGCAAGTTCAATATATATAAGACCATCTCCAATGGGGGTTTCTATCTTCCCTATTTCTATGGAAGAAATTCATTTTAGAAAAAATTTCTCCCAATGGTGATTTCTATCACAATTTCTATCCTAGGTGGCAATGATGTAGGATGGAAACTTTCTAGAGGGTTTCTACATGTAGAAACTCTCATAGAAATTTCCATCTCTCTCATGACAATTATTATTGGACCCCACATCATTAAATTGGTCCTTTTACTATGTGACACATAGGATAGAAATGGAGAAACTATTGGAGAGCATTTTTGTATATCTACAATTTCTATGTAGAAACTCTACAATGCCAAGTAGGATAAGAACTCAATTTTAGAAATCACCATTGGAGATGGTCTAAACATCCAACTCCCAACTGTCAACCAACCAACCCGTCCTGTTAGAACCGGCCAGACGGTCTGGCGGAATGTGTTTAAGCAAATAATTTTGCATAAACTTTTTTTTTTGCACAGCCTATTTCTTTTAACTTAATTTCTTACGATAATTTTTTTTGATGATTTATTTATCAACTATTTTCACATGCAAGTAGTAATTTGTACAACTATTTATTTCTGTTGGCATCATCATTTTTATTTGAGAGTACATCTAACCGAGTTGCTTATTGTTCTCTTAGGAGTTCGATTGGTGTTTCATGCAAACTGGTCCAAGAAGCAATTTCATGGTTTAATTTGCTTTCAATTGTTGGATTTGGATTAAGCAATCAATCGATCAAGCAAGCATGGGCGGTTGCGTCTCGGTTCAGAATCAGAGCAGGCAGCAGCCCAGGGGGCCCCCCACCAGGTCGAGGAAGAAGTACTCCCTCAGGTCGAGGAAATGCCGGAAGATCTGCACTGCCATTCCTGACGCGCCTCTGGCCCAGAAGACCGACAACTTCGCCCTCAGCGAGTACGTCCATATGGAGACCGCAGGCTCAGCTTGTCGAAAATCGGAGGGCTCCAACTTAACATTCCACCTCACAAAGATGCAATGGCACCACAGTCAGATGGACAATAACGGTATTTAGTTTGTTCTCTCTCTCTCTTTACCTCTTTAGCAACTTATGTTTTTATGTCATTCCATATGTATGTATCTCACAAATCTAGGATTACATTGTAGATTTACCAAGGTTCGCAGCATCGGTATCGGACGAGAGTATCGGATTTTTTGGGTATCGGGCAAAAAAATCGATCATTAAACTTTTAGAAAGAAGAAATATATTTATACATTTAGGCATAATTCTAAGTATTTCCTTTGTTGTTTCTTAGTAGTTTTGGTATTGAATGAAACAACAGTAATCACCACTACCGATTGTTTTACCTGCGATTAAGTTTTTCTTCTTTTATATGCTTTTACAACCTTACTATGCTTCTACACCCTTGTTGATTGGTCTTTTCTGTTCAATTTTATTTGCCTATCGGTCAGTATCTGATCGGGACATGCCAGCCCGTATCGATATCGGCCGTATCGGGTCGGTATCAGCCAATACCCCAAACTATGAAATTTAGCAAAGATATCTTGTTCTTAAGCTGAGCGTAGTGGTAACTTGTTAGTTGATACGAGTGTCAAACTATTAATCGATATTATTATTGACATGGATATCTTTGTTGAAATAATAGTTACAAAGATTTAGAGATTTGTTTGGAACAATCTAGAATTAGAGCGTTCATAAGATATTGGATTGTGGTATTATCGATGTGAATCATGTCGTTGAAATACTTCAATTTGATCATCCTTTTGACCAATATGGTTCCTCACATGTTATTGTAGTTCATAGTAACAACTCTAAGCATCTTCCTACACATCTAGACTCTTGCTATGTCTAGAAAAGGTTTTTGTGGCTTGCTACTTAGTCTATTAAGATTAAATTATAGGGTTCAAAAGCATATTATAGGGATGTCTACTTGATAACCATTAATAAGGTATGTATTAAATTCTATGTAGTATTTTTTTTTTTTTTTTTTACAATATGTATAGTCCTCTTACTTCACTATCATCCTTTATAGTAGAACCCATTTTGATGAGAAATTATAAAACAAACACCGAAACACGTACTTCTATAATTACTTGGATAATAGTTACTCCAATGTACTGAAATATGCGTACAACACTAACTTGTAATAAATGGCTTCAATGCATTTCTTCTTAAATTATATTTCATACTTGAGATAAATTTGATTGGAAAATTTATATTTATGCAGTGTTATGTCAAGAGAGTTCTTGGTTCGATTCTATGAGCATTTTGGAGTCCGATTCCGATGACGATTTTCACAGTGTTCATGGAGGTAATTAATGTCATGATCAGATGGTATGTTGGAATTTTTTGGCAACATACATCACTAGCTAATTCTGTTGATTTTATGCAGATTGTTTTCCATCTAAAAGGAACTCAATCGGGTCGCAGATGTTACAGTATGATCATGCTTCTCGCTTTGTGGATTCCATGTGTAAGTTTGAAGAATTTTGCGGATCAGCCCCGATTTCACTGACTGTTGAGCACTTTATGAAGAGGGAAAACAAAGATAATTTCAGAAACGGGGAGAAGTTCACAATTATTAGGCCACAGGGCCTTCAGTTGGAAAAGATTGCTCAAGATACAGACATATGTTCCAGAAAGAAGAAGGTTTTGGAATCGTACCGCAGCTTTAAAATCCTAAAAGAGGAGAAGTCCCATGAGGGGAACTTAAAAGCAGTGACACCTTCTCGTATGCGCAAGTTAACCTCCTCTGTCAGCTTCAATGAAAAGATCTATCAGATGCAGAATGCTAGCCCGCTGTGTCAAGTAAGAAAGTCGGCTGTTATCAAATTGTCTTACAAAACAACCTATGATGTGGAAGATGCTACTGGATTATGTAAGCTTACTTTCGTTTTCACTTCTTTTTTTTCTCTCATAATTTGTACCTTTAATGTTATATATGCAAGGTCCGTAGTATTGGTATCGGATCCTTCCTATGAGTATCAGGATCGGCCGTATCTGCAGTATCGGCGATTTCATATCAAAGTATCCAATATTTTGATATTGGAGAGCATTAAACTTTAGGAAAAAAATATTTTATACATTTAGGCATAATTTAAGTATTTTTTGTTTCTTAGTAACTTTGGAATTGAATGAAATAGTAGCCACCCTTCCCGATTGGTTTACCTGCGATAGATATTTTTTTTTTCTTTTACATGCTTTTACAATCTTATTATGTTTGTACAACCTTGTTGATTGGTCTCGTTTGTTCAATTTTCTTCGCCAAGTTGACGAGATCAAAGAGACCTCCCAATGTCGATATCGGTCGGTATCATATCGGGACATGCCAAATCGTATCGGTATCGGCCGATACTGCAAACTATGGGTATATGGCGTATATGACATTCATTTAACGTCATTACAATAAAACATAAAACTATACCTCTTGTAATTGTGCTCCATACAAGTATAGTTCTCACATATGATGAAAGAGCATAATTGCTACATAATCATTGCATTCTCTACTTCAAAAGATATATAAATCATTGCTCAACTTAGTAGCTACACTACAAAAGAGTAATATAACTTTCGAGACTACTAGAACTTATCACACACAGGCAAATATACATTGGTTGTCGTTGTTGTTAACATGTTACCAAACCATTGCTTCTTGTCTATGTTCTTAGAATAAAACATGCCAAATATCATATATATAAAATATACAACCAAGTCACTTCTTAATGTATGTAAAATATTTTATACCATATGTTCATGAACAACTTAGAAAATTAATCAAACTAAATAACCTTGATTCTCAGATAATATACCCCTTTACAAGGGCAATATATTTCTTCTTCTTCTTTTTATATATATTTATTATTATTTTTTTATCATATAAGGTTCTTCAAAAAAATATTTGTTCCGTCCAAGAGGTGGACAATCAATTCCATGTTGTCCTGAGGAGAAAAAAACACAAGGATGCTGGTCCACTCTCGACCCTTCCAACTTTAAACTTCGTGGAGAAACCTACTTCAGGCATGTTTCTCAACATCCAAGTTATGCATTTATTTAATTATTGAATGCAAATCGATAGTTTAACGTGATATTTCATTATATTGAACTCGAAAACCCTTTATGCAGAGATAAGAAAAAGGTTCATGCTCCAAACTACGCCCCATATTACCCAATTGGTGTAGATATGTTTGTTTGCCCAAGAAAAATACATCACATTGCTCAACATGTTGAACTTCCGCATGTTAAGGAACATGACAAAATCCCCTCGCTCTTGATTGTTAACATACAGGTATTCATGTTATCCAACATAAGAATTCATTTTAGCCAAAACATTGTATGTAATTGTTTGGTTTAGCAAATTATTTGACATATGTATGCTTTTTAACAGATGCCTACTTATCCTGCACCGATGTTTCTTGGAGATAGTGATGGAGAAGGGATTAGCCTAGTACTGTATTTCAAGCTTTCAGAATGTTATGATAAAGAAGTTTCTTCTCATTTCCAGGACTGTATTAGAGTAAGTATCTTTTTAATTTGTATTAGTTTTGACTTGTTTTTTTTTTAATTTTACCACCATCAATAGATACTTAAATTTCATAAATTTATTGAAATTGCAACATGTGTTTCTCATTTCTCCCAACCTAACTTAGTTTGTGATTTTGGAAATAGAGAGAGTGACACATGTTGCAATTTCCAATGTTAAAGGTGGATTTTGAGAATCAATCAGCAACATATGAAATAAGAATCCTTTTTTCATTAACAATTTTGTGACATAGATGATGCTTTTGTTACTTTTCTCTTAAAGATCAATCGTACTAATATCTAGTCCTATGCAGAGATTTATTGATGATGAAACCGAAAGGATCAGAGGATATACATCTGAATCCACTGTTTCTTATAGAGAAAGGTTAAAAATTTTGGCTGGGTTAGTTAATCCAGAGGATCTCAATCTGAGTTCTGCAGAAAGGAAGCTTGTTCATGCATATAATGACAAGCCAGTGCTGTCGCGCCCACAACACAGCTTTTACCGGGTAAATGAATGACTCTCATCTTTATACCTCACAAGTCCAATTTATCTAGTTCAATACTAACAAAATAATGAAATAGAAGATAAGGAGTAGGCATTTTTTTTATTTGACAGCAATGTAAACCCTAAAAAATTTAGGAAGACGAAACCAAATCTTAAAATCCATAGAAAACTAGAACAAACGTCACAAAGCAAGAATCTCTTTATTAAACACAATAAAAAACTAAATTTTAATTAATGTTTAATAATATAAATATTAACCCTTAATCATGACTTTCTATAGCTTTTGTACATGTGGTAGAGATTTTGACATGGTATCTATGATTTAATCCTCCGGCCAGGGCCGGCCCAGGAGGTTGGGTGGCCCTAGCCGGAGCTAAATTGGGTTGACCCTTGCCCTTGACTCAAGAAAAACACATCAAAAAAATTATAACAAGCTGAAAGCTATAAATGTTGAACTGATATCAACTCTAGGAAAAGATATCTCCGGTTCTGATGGCGGCATGGTGCTCGAATTCTGAGTTCCTCTCCTGAACCATGAGCTACTAGAGGCCTTTTTAGTGGGAACTCAAAATATGGACATGGAGAATTGCTAGTTCAACTGACAGGGAGGAGTTGGGGTGGACCGCGAGGGCTCTATTAGTGAAGGGATAGGGGCCGCGGGGGGGGGGGGGGGGGGGGGGGGGGTGTTACCCCAGGGTCGGCCCTACCTCCGGCACGCATTAGTTTCAAGTGGATTAAAATAAAATGCCTCTGCGTGAATCCAGTTCTCGGCCCACAAAAAATTGGCCTTCGAACTGCAGGGGTTTGTTGAATAATACAAGTATTACCCTTAACCCTGACCAACGCTCTAGAGTTTTGGTACAAGTGACAAGGACTTCAACAATTAATAATCATATTACTTATTTATATCCTTTAAAATCCTAATCCTACTTGAAGAGAGAACAAAATTTATCCTACTTGATAATGAAGTGAAACAAATCAAAATCCTACTTAAAGCAATCTAGATAAATCTAAAATTTACAAAACAAATCGTCAAATACAAGTCCTTGAGCCCTACCAGAAATAAACTTCAGTTAGTTAGAGGATATAGCTCAGAATTCACTTTATGGAAAGATACAAGTTCATGTTTTGATGAATGTATTACAAGTCTAGTGTGTCCAAAGTTGACCATATTTTCTCTATGCTAAAAAAATAGATTTATCATCCAACAATAAAAAGAGGAGTAAATTAGCCTCATTTTACTTATTTGAAGTATGCAACAATTAAGTGATAAATAAATTTTCAAAAAAATGATATTTAGACGGTGCAATGTTAGTGTTCTCGAGTTGCGCAAGTTATACCTATAGTTCAACCTCTCCTAATTTTAGATCATACTAGCTCCGCCACTGGATATACCAATAGCTAAATTTGTATTTTAGGATTGGTATTTGATACAAACAAAATATATGAATTATGTCTGTTGGACAAGCCTAGAAATCATAAGTACATTATATATGAATTATCTTCTCATTTTAGCATTTATTGCAGGGCTCAAACTACTTTGAGATAGATCTAGATATCCATCGCTTCAGCTACATATCAAGAAAGGGACTTGAATCATTTCGTGACCGCCTGAAGAATGGCATTCTTGATTTGGGTTTAACAATTCAGGTAATATTATATGCACAGACCTTTTAAATCTCATATTTTGTCACTATCATGTATATTGTATAGATATATTTAGTCTTGTTAAGCAAAAACTTGCCCGAAACTTCAGCTAATTCCATTCTCACTTTTAGCATTAGGTTTTGCCTATAAGAAACTTTTAAAGATTTAAATTGATTTATCGATTCTGCTACAAAATTTTCACATTTGTCCATCTTTTAGTTTTGATTTGTATAGCTAAAATATCATGTCATTTTGGAGTTCTTATACCATGTGTTTTTTTAATCTCAGTAGGCATCGGAGATGATGGCTACACCTAAATTTTCAGAGAAAATAAGTTTGGAAGAAAAATAAACATATTTTTCTTTGGAAAGTTTCATTTACAATAAGCCACTCTATCAATATAAGGAAAAAATGGAGAAAAAAAAAATCAATATGTAATACAAACTCTTGACTCAATCTATAAATGTACATTTAACTTTCGATTAAATCTCAAAAATTGAGACCAAAAACCAAGAAATCCTAGGACATTAATCTTAAGACGCATTGAATTTTGGTGATGACTCAAAATTCGTAATTGATCAAAATTCTTGTTCTTATTTCTAGCTCAGAAAAGAGACATGTAATTATTAGACATTATATCAAAATGCAACAAATAATATAACCTAAACAAGTTTTATGATAGTCCACTCATGACCTTATTAGTTTAGCAGATCATTGCATATGTTAATTCATTTGTCAAATGATAAATTATGGTAATACATGAGTGCATTCTTTCAATTTGGTTTTACTTATACTTTTTGTTTCCTTCACCATTGAACTTCCATAGTATACTTAACATTATCAGCTAACATTCTAAGGACCAATGTAGAAATACTAGAATAAACAATTCTTTTAACCACTTTGAGAAAAACATGATCACTTTTTTTTCGGGCATTCTAAGGGCCATGCTACTGCAGTTTCTAAAAAAATAGGGAGGTCTACATCTAAAAATGGAGATTTCACATTAGTAATATTTACGAAGATCAAAAAAGTTTGGGTCTTCTGATTTTTAGGGTCCTGTGCGATCGCATTACTTGCACATGCTCAGAAAAGGCCATGTAACTCATATAGTAAGAGATTTTGAGCCTATCAAGAATTCTCGTAAACTAAATTTATTTGTTGAAAAATTAATATTGCAGGCTCAGAAACAGGAGGAACTACCAGAGCAGGTCCTATGCTGCGTGAGGCTTAACAAGCTTGATTTTGTTGATCGTGGACAGATACCAACCATTGTCAAATTAGATGACAAGTGATTCATGATTGCTCATCTTCACCATTTTCTCAAGAGTGAAAAAAAAAAAAATTATGAAAAGTAGAAGCTAAGAGGCTTCTTCTATTTCTGTCTCTCTCTATTTCCTTTTAAAGACTGTAATCCTACTTGTAATTCTATATATGAACATACACTATATGCACTTCATGAGCTGATTGAAGTAAAGTAAAATATTAAGCTCTATTTATTTGACACTTGTGTCAACATGTTCTATTACAACAGTCCCATGAAAAAACTACCAATAACTTTGGGTCTGACTAAAAGCACAATAACCTTTGTTAGAGAGCATTGATCATATTTCAATACCTAAATACCTCATTAAAATTATCATACCACTGGTAAAATCCAGTTTTGCAACAGAACCTATAGTCTAAGCCAAAATTGTCATACCACTGGTAAAAAGTTAGTTTCAAACAGAACTTTGTGTGTATGTTAATATCCATCAGACCGGTATACCGATGGTATGCCGTCTAGGTTACATTCGTGCGCATTTAATACATCAAACGGCTAAAAAAGTAGCCTTTTTTTTTAACAGCCTGCACAGCAGAGTTGTGCATTAAATGTATGTTTTTTGGTTGTTTGTATTTAAGGATTAAGTTAAGCCTCATTTATTTCTATTCCTTTTAGCCGTAAAGTTTTTAAACCACCAAACACCCACAGGCTGCACATAGCCTCCATTGCCAACTACCATTGTGTTAGAGTATTGATGAGTTGTAATCTTCAATCTTCAAATGCTTAGGAAGATCAACTTTCTCTTCGTGTTTTCGAAGTCGTTGATCTCGTCGGATCAAAGCTCAAGTTCGTGTTGTACGCTACGTTTCAAATAGTGGATAAAGCCGTAGAAAGTTTTGAAACTGGATTGCCTTCGTGAAGAAGACCACGATATATCGAGTGTTTTATCTTTGCATCTTTTATTTGCTCTGTTTCTTTATTTTTGCAAATTTTGTAAAGCCATATATATATATATATATATATATATATATATATATATATATATATATATATATATATATATATATATATATATATGGAAGCGGATCAAAAGCCCCCCTTAGAAAGCCCCCCAAAAACCCCCCTCACTCTAATCCGTAATTTAATGTTAATATTAATGTTAATATTAATGTTAATATTAATATTAATGTTAATATTAACATTAAATACTAAAATTAACATTAAACTTAACATTAAAATTAATATTAACATTAATATTAACATTAACATTAATATTAACAATAACATTAACATTAATATATAAAAAATTTAAAAAAAAATTAATATTAACATTAAAATTAATATTAACATTAATATTAACATTAACATTAATATTAACATTAATATTACGAATTAGAGTGAGGGAGGTTTTTGGGGGGCTTTCTAAAGGGAGCTTTTGATCCGCTCCCTATATATATATATATATATATATATATATATATATATATATATATATATATATATATATATATATATATATATATATATATATATATATATATATATATCTGAGAATTCTCAAGAATAGGCTGTCAGGGGGGCCATCCCCTGCCTAATTTTGAGAAGAAGAAAAAATCCACAAAAATCAATGGAAAATGTTGAGGGAAAGAAAGAAAGACTCAAAACTCAATAGTAGACCCAATCTTCAAAACAATATAGCATCAACTCGAATTTTAAGGGCACAGTATATATGTAGGAGACAAGGATACGTTTACAATTGCTGGACGATCTCGATAAAGTTCATGGTAGCCGATTGCACATTATTTATCTATCATTTCTTTTCGGGACCGGCAGTCCCATCCCTCTTATGCTCGCCTTCAGCATGCATCAAGGCGTGGTGCACGGGCCTCATGTAGTTCACCGTGCCGCCGACGGCCAGCCACCGCACCGTGCACGCGCCCGGGGTGCCCGCCACCACGGCCTGGGCCGGGAACGGGACCGGGACCCGGACCGGGACCGGGACTGGGACCGGGACGTGCTGCGGTTTCCGCTTGGGTACACAAGCCTTGGCTACGGCTTTCTTCTTTGGGGCAGCGGCGGCGGCCTTCGGCTGACCCTTGGGAGAGCGCTGCGACAGAACCCGTCCCGCGGCGGCAAGCAGATGAGATAGGGGATCCTTGCCGTCCTTCCCCGGCGGCACCCGAACCTTAGGCAGTGCCTCCTGATGCTGCCGCTGCAATTTGACACCCGCGAAACTTCAAACTTGATGTCATGTTGTATAAATATTCGTGCAGTACATCGTATTCGTGTCCGTGCAACGTATGCGTACCTTGTGCCCAGATAGGCGGTCCGGTGCGACGGAAGGGCTCGATGGACTCGTGCCGTGTCCCGAAACTCCGGTAGGTGTTGCCTCCCCGTTCGTATTGCGATCCTGCAGAAATGTTTACGTACGTACGTACGTACGTATATAATGCCAATCAATGAATGATCAAGAAGTTCAAGAACAACAAACTGCCGAGTCGTGTTGTTTGCGCTTCTTTAATTACGTACCATGGAGTCGGAACGTGGCGGCGAGGAACGGATCCTCGGGCCCGCCCGGCGCGGGCCCTCCTCCCCTCTCCCCGCCTCCGCCTGCCCCGACGACCTCTTCTTGATTGCCACCGGAATGTGGCGGCGGCAGGTCGGCTTGAATTCGAAGTTTTGGCGGCGGGGACGTGGCGGTGAGACCGGGTGTGGAGGTGGGTCACCGGCCATTGCGTCTTCTTTAACTTCTTCATGTGTAGTCGAACCACCACCACCACCACCATCACCTCCTCCTATAGCCATGGTTATTATTGCTAGAGAGCTATTTAATATATCAACAATGGAAAAGTGGAGCATAAACTAAAACTAAAGAATTTTGACAGTATGGTTGGATCATAGAGGAATATGATAACGGTTATATATAATGGAATATTATTTTAGTTTATCCAAGAATATTTGCACAAGATATAGTAGCGTCATGTTTTTTTGGGAGGAATGGCTCATTTTACTTTTAAATACCTTAATCAACTGGAAATTGCTGAGAAACCCAATTTCGGGGTGGGCTTTTATGAAATGCCCACCCGCTGGATAAGTTTTATGAAATACCCAGAATTAAGTATTTTCACGTTAAATATTCCAAGATTCCCTTTTAGATGCCACCCGCTAGAAACTGCTATTTTTATAATACCGAAACTACCCCTCCGCGCGAATTGGTCATCTATATGTATTTGAATTCAAAAAACTCATATCTGGATTGCGATTTTCGTCTTCTTCTTCTTCACGGGAAATCTGAATTCCATTGCTCTCATATTCAGCAGAGATCGCAAAGATCGTTCGTAGTTCGGTGTGTTTTTCTTCAGTCGAACTCAGATCATCGCTCGTCATCATCATCACCATCATCATCATCTTCATCGTGGAGACATTTGAACTCAGATCTTCAATTGTGGAGAGAAGATCTTTCTTCTTCTTTTCCATAAGAATTATCATCGCTTTGAAAGAAGAACGAAACTCTTTATTCCTGAAAAAACTAAATTACACGTTTTAACACTGGAAATGACCATTCTCCGTCTTAATTAGGACGGAGAATGGCATTCTCCGTCCTAATTAGGACGGAGAATGCCATTCTCCGTTTTATTTAAGACGGAGAATGCTATTCTCCGTTTCCGTCTTAATTAGGACCGAGAATGTCATTCTCCGTCTTAATTAGGACGGAGAATGGCATTCTCCGTCCTAATTAGGACGGAGAATGGCATTCTCCGTCCTAATTAACACGGAGAATGACATTCTCCGTTTCCGTCTTAATTAGGACCGAGAATGTCATTCTCCGTCTTAATTAGGACGGAGAATGGCATTCTCCGTTTTATTTAAGACGGAGAATGACATTCTCCGTCCTAATTAACACGGAGAATGGCATTCTCCGTGTTTCTAACACGGAGAATGGCCATTCTCCTGCGTTTTAACACTAGAATGACCATTCTCCGTGATAAATTACACGGAGAATGGCATTCTACGTCCTAATTAAGACGGAGAATGATCATTATCCGTTTAATTTAGCACGGAGAATGGCCATTCTCCGTCTTAATTAGGACGGAGAATGCCATTCTCCGTTTTATTTAACACGGAGAATGACATTCTCCGTTTCATTTAACACGGAGAATGGTCATTCTCCTGCGTTTTAACACTGGAATGACCATTCTCCGTGTAAATTAAGACGAAGAATGTCATTCTCCGTCCTAATTAAGACGGAGAATGGTCATTCTCCGTGTAAATTAAGACGGAGAATGCCATTCTCCTGCATTTTATGGTTAGCTGAAACTTTGGAGGGCCATAACTTTTGACTGGGAGGTCGAAACGAGGTCCCGTTTGTCGCAAAATGAGCGTATCGTCGAGGAGACTGAAAGTAACAGCTTCATCGTTAGACGGCCTTCCGAAATTTTAGATTCGCAAAAAAATGATGTTTGGACCTCCGTTTTAGCACTTTTGTCGTTCGTCCCGGTCTTTCCGAAATTTTTCGACGAGTTTTTGAAGATTTTTGAGGAGAAAACCTAGATTCGAAAGTGAGCAGCGTATGGAAGAAGATGGAGTATTGAAACATTTTTTTAAGAGCAGTTTTGTGGGTGTTTCCAATAAATTAAAAGGAAGGACAAAAGGGTCATTTGGAACCCGCTTTGGATAAGTTTCTCTAATTCTGGGCACGCGATGAAAGTTTTTTTAGCGGTGGGTTTTACATAAAACTTTTTTAGTTTTTGGGCATTTCATAAATCTTCCCCTTAATCAATCTTGATTTGTTAGACGGTTGTAGAAAGATAGTTGTATGAATGTTATAATCAATAGCATTACCCATCTAATAAGGTTTTTTCTAAGGGCACCACCCTTTTTGCTAGGGGCTAGCCCAAAAATATTTCAAAATATTACAAGTTTGCTATCAATTTTTTTTACTTGGGGCTAGTCCAAGCAAAGTATAAATACCAACTTTTGTTTTCTTTTTCTCTCTCCCTCTACTCTTTTCTTCTCTCCCTCAACTCTAGGTCAAAGAATTTAACCCCAAGTTTTTCCCCAACCTACATTTTTTCTAAATTTTTCTCTCAACTCTAGGTCATTGAATTTTATCCCAAATTTTTCCTTCAATTCTAGGTCATTGACTTCTCCTATTTATTGGTAAGTCATCGAATTAATATATGTTTAATGTTTTAAACATGAATTTCACATATAAAAAGTTGAATTATGTGTTTTATGTATAAAAATATTGAACATGGAACAACCAAAATCATCAAATATTGTATACTCTCTTCCCGCCACGTCCGAAGAACACTTTGATGCATCGAAAGCCCTCTTGGTAACTAAATTTTAACTTTTCATCGGATGAAAAATCGGGTTGTGACACAGAGGACTGTCACCTCTCTGGCAGTCCCGATCATAGATTAGGACTGCCAGAGAGGTGGCAGTCCTTCACATATGTAGGACTGCCAGGGGCCTGACAGTCCTATATATGTGAAGGACTGCCACCTCTTTGGCAGTCCTAATCTATGAAACCTATTTGCTTTATGATATTGTCTAATTGTATTAACTTTTAAGTTCTATTGTAGGACTTGAGATCTTCCGATTTTGCGGTACCTGCTCCAATTGCAGTCAATGTAGCCCATTTATTCTGGACCGATCTTTGTTTTGAATCAAGTGAGGGTGCGGTACATTGGTGTCGACGTCGAAATCGACTACTACAACGTCAAAATCGACTAAGTATGTATATATTTACAGTTTGAAGTTTGAGGAGCCAAAAGACTTACCTGCTGACTACTACGACGTCGAAATCGACTAAGTATGGATATATTTACAGTTTGACAGTTTGTATATAGAGGACCACTTTTATATACAGAGAAATATGAAGTCCACTAATCTATATGGAGTAAATTTTGTATACAGTGAAATATGAAGTTCAGTATGTTATATGTGTTTACTTGTGTGCTATCTGTGTTTATTTTTTTTCTACCTGTGTGCTATCTGTGTTATATGTGTTTACCTGTGTGCAAGTATGTGTGGCAAAATATATCAATTTATTAGAGTATCCGATCCAGTATCAGGACTGCCACCCCCCTGGCAGTCCTATATTCAATTAGGACTGCCAGCACCCTGGCATTCCTAATTGAATGTAGAACTGCCAGGGGGGTGGCAGTCCTATTTGTAAGTCTCTGTGATGAGAGTTTTAAAACTCTTTATCACAGAGAGTTCCAATTAGGACTGCCATCTCCCTGGCAGTCCTACACAAAAGGAGGACTGCCGGGGTGCTGGCAGTCCTAATTGAAACTTGTTGTTATATAAATGACCATTCTCTTGTGTTTTCGCACGAAGAATGGTCATTCTCCGTGTAATTTAGCACGGAGAATGGCTATCCGATCCAGTATCAGGACTGCCACCCCCTGGCAGTCCTACATTGAATTAGGACTGCCAGGGTGCTGGCAGTCCTAATTGAAACTTGCTCATTCTTCGTGCTAAATTACACGAAGAATGGTCATTCTCCGTGTAATTTAGCACGGAGAATAGCTATCCGATCCAGTATCAGGACTACCACCCCCTGGCAATCCTACATTGAATTAGGACTGCCAGGGTGCTGGCAGTCCTAATTGAAACTTGCTGTTACAGCAAGTATCAATTAGGACTGCCAGAACCCTGGCAGTCCTAATTGAATGTAGGACTGCCAGGGGGTGGCAGTCCTATTTGTAAGTCTGTAATTTAGCACGGAGAATGGCCATTATCCGTATAAATTAACACGGAGAATGGTCATTTTTCTACGTTTTAACACTGGAAATGGTCATTCTCCTGCGTTTTAACACTGGAATGACCATTCTCCGTGCTAAATTACATGGAGAATGGCCATTCTCCGTGTAAATTAAGACGAAGAATGGTCATTCTCCTGCGTTTTAATACTGGAATGACCATTCTTCGTGCTAAATTACACAGAGAATGGCCATTCTTCGTGTAAAATAAGACGGAGAATGGTCATTCTCCTGCATTTTATGGTCAGTTGAAACTTTGGAGGGCCATAACTTTTGACTGGGAGGTCGAAACGAGGCCGGTTTGTCGCAAAATGAGCGTATCTTCGAGGAGCCTGAGATTAACAGCTTCATCGTTAGACGGCCTTCGAAATTTTAGAATCGCAAAAAAATGATGTTTGGACCTCTGTTTCAGCACTTTTGCCAAAATTTTAGAATCGTAAACAAATATTAATTCCATGACTTACAAATAGGACTGCCACCCCCCTGGCAGTCCTACACTTATGTAGGACTGCCACCCCCTGGCAGTCCTACACTTATGTAGGACTGCCAGAGTGCTGGCAGTCCTCCTTTTGTGTAGGACTGCCAGGGGGTGGCAGTCCTAATTGAAACTCTTTGTGACAGAGAGTTTCAGTTTCAAACTCTCATCACATATCCTTCAAAAGTCTGCCCAACAACTTAAGTTTCGAAACAACAAATATATCCTTCAAGTTTCAAACAACAAAAACATCCAGATTACATCCAACTAATGATCATTCCACATCCAACTACATATCATGTCGGGCCTTTGAACGAGACTCTTTATTATTCATGAAGGGGAACTCGACCACGTCATCGATGCGATCAAGCTCGTTGGCGACCGCAACACTAGTGTCACTTTGGCAACCTGTCCAGAGTATCTGGGCTAATTTCTTCACCTTTTGAGACTGTAAATAAAAGTATAAGTGAATTAAGTCTACAAATATGGAAATCTCAGTCTAATTACAAATACGGAACTCACCATCCTCACCAACCCAGCATACAAGACGTTTTTGGAAGGAAGAGCTCCAATTGCTCCGACGGCCACGGACGCTCGACTTTGGCAAACTCTCCCGCACGTTCCTTCCGTTTTGACGCGGTGGGCCATATTCTTTTGTTAGCGGCCGGTGGACTGCAGGACAACATACTGTTATTAAATAATAGAAACATAAATAGGACATGCAGTTACCCCCCCTCCCCTCCCGCATATGAGAATCATGAAGTTACCCACCACCATATCTCATTACAGTAGGACTGCAAGGCCCGTGGCAGTCCTAATGTAAATCAGGACTGTAGCAGTCCTGATTTACATTAGGACTGCCACAGGCCTGGCAGTCCTACTGTATTCAACCCGAACGGCCAAAAACGACATGCTCGTTTGTCGTATTCTAGGGTTAGGGTTTCAAGATAAAATATGGGTTTCTTGTGTTCGAAAATTTCTTTCATGAACCATAAAGAGATTCTAAACCTAATTTATCAAAAAAATTAGAGAATTAAAATTACTCTAGGGTTTTGAATAGAATGTACAAAATTCTTGAAGAAATTAGGAAAGAACGTACCTAGATTTCGGTTGCTTTGACTTGCGTGTCATCTCGTCGAATCTACGAATGTTGTGAAAGAAATCTTGGTGGAGGAATTGGGAGTGGAGTGGTGGAGAAGAAGAAATTAGGGTTTTGGGAGAGGGAGAGGGCTTTTTTTTTTCTTTTTGTGGAGAGAGAGTGTAGAATGAGTAATGAGAAGAAATGAAGGGTTTGGGGGGTTGGGTTGCCCCCTAGCAAAATTTGGGTGCCCCCTAGCAAATTCTCCACCTTCTTGGGCTGTCCCCAAGTAAAAAGGGTGGTGCCCTTAGAAAAAACCATCTAATAATAGAAGTTTTTATGGCATGCACTGAAACGTCCCAAGACACGTAGTCGGATTAATCAAGATTACAAATATCTTGACCTTTCTGAATTTTTCTAGTAGGAATAAAAGACTCCTACAATACATAATCCTATTCCTGTTTGGTATGATAAAAGTGGGCTGAAAGTGGGTTGATTTGTTGCAACTCAGGGGATCTTATGCGAGTTTAAGTGTTTGGTTGGGATGCTTTAATACTTGAAAGTCCATTGATGGGACCGCTCCCCAGTTCCTGTCTCCAACAGAAAAGCCATATTTCAGATCCGGCCATTTCTGTGTTGAAGTCCAGTGAAAGTGAAGGAGAGAGTGGGAAACTCTGGAGAAGGAAGTGCTCTTCGAAAATAGGGTCCGACCACCGCTGTTCCGTATTCTTCTGCAGTGTAAACCTCTAGTTTTAACCAATTTTTCATTTATTTGACACAATTTTTTGGATATCTTTGTAGATCTGTCATTTCTTCTTCTTTCTTTGTAGATCTTTCTTCTCCGAAAATAGTAGATCTGTCATTTCTTGTTATTTCTTCACCGAAAATAGTAGATCTGTCATTTCTTCTTATTTTTGCTTATTTTTGCCATTTTTCCTTATAGATCTTATTAGATCTTTGTAGATCTGTCATTTTCTGTCATTATTTTTGCCATTTCGTCATTTTTTGATATCTTTGTAGATCTTATTTCTTCTCCGAAAATAGTAGATCTGTCATTTCTTCTTATTTTTGCTTATTTTTGCCATTTTTTCTTATAGATCTGCCGTTTTTGTTCCTAATCGAATAATCTCTTAAGAAATTTAAAAACATGCAAGAGCATATTTTGTTGTATCATATTGCCGGGAACATGTTGCTGGGAACATGTCATATTGCTGCGAACATGTCATCTTGCTGGGAACATGTCATATTCCTGCAAATCGTGATCAGATTTTGTTGTCATACTTTTCTTTCCTGCAAATGTGTAGATTTGTGATATTTTTAGATCTGTTTACTTTGCCCTTTCTAGATTTACAATATTATTTTGTTGTACACACTAGATCTAGATGTATGTAATGACCATTGTTCGTATTACGTATTTTAGTATACGTATACGTATTTTGACCCGTATTGCATGTCTCTTTGTTTGGTTCGGTCCGACTTGACTTGGTTCGGCTTGGTTTTGCATGGTTCGGTTTTGCTTGATTTTATGTGAACCAAACCACTCCCACCTACCACCATCCTCTTCATTAAATATCCCACCAAACATTTCTCTCTCCACATTAACTTTCTTCTTCCCCACCATTACTTCTCCACCAACCTGAGAGTGGAAGGTTTAGGCAAGTGCATCTTGCTTCATGGAGGAAGTTTATTTTTATTGTTCCATTGTCTTCCTCATGTGTTTCTAACCCACTTTAGTACTTAATATTTTTCATTTCCATGGTTAAATTCTTGTAAATCTAGCTTTGTTGTATTTTCGGTTTTCAGGAGTTTTGATCTATCAAACCTGCATAATCTTGTTATTTGATGGTTCCATGTTGCAGAGAATTTCATTTGGTCCAAATTTGACCTACGAAATTTTAGTGAGCCGCATAAGGAAACAATACCAAAGTCAGCAGCATGCAATATTTAATGCATTATATTAATGCATGCTTATATGTCAAAGTGAGCCGCATGTAAGCATGCATGTTATATTTAATATATTTTATCAATGTGAGCCGCATGGCCTTATATTAATTGCATTTAATGCATTAGCTGGCCACGTGCAAGTGTTTATTTGTTGGGCCCCATGAGCAATCAAATGTTGGCCATTAGTCATTTTCTAGCTGCACAAGCATTTGTTATTTTGCTGGCCGCATGGCCATTCACCAGAGTCAGCCGCATGGCCTTTGCATATTTTAATGCATGTATTAGCAAGCCTATTTTAATGCATGGCCTTTGCATATTTTAATGCATTAGCAAGCATCAGCTTGCATGCATACGTACAAGTACTTGGCCGCACATACAAGCACTTGGCCGCATGCAAATGCTAATAGTGAGCCGCATAAGGAACAATACCAGAGTCAGCCGCATGGCCTTAGCAATACTTGGCCGCATATGCTTCCCCCCATTTAGTTGCATGGTTTTTTTTTTTTTTGCATGCATTAGCATGCAGTTGCTTGCTAATGCATTAGCAATAATTATATGTAGCCGCATGTACTTGCACTTGCTAGCATCAGCATGTGCATGGAAATATTAGTAGCCGCATGGCTACTATTCGTTGTAGCCGCATGGGATGCAGCATTTGCATGCTGATAGTAATAAGCATTAAATGCCGCATAGCTTAAAGCATTTCCATGCTTATAATAATAAGCATTAAATGCTACCTGGACTTAAAGCATTTCCATGCTTATAATAATAAGCATTAAATGCTACCTGGACTTAAAGCATTTCCATGCTTATAATAATAGCATTAAATGTTGCATGGACTTGAAGCATTTGCATTTGCATGTTTATAGTAATAGCATTATGGCCGCATAGGCCAATTGTTATTTATGGCCATTGGCCATTGAGCCGCATATGCATTTTTGTGCTGGCCGCATAAGCACATTTTTGTGCTTAGCCGCATACGGCCTACAACTTGCCTGGCCGCATATGCTTATTTGCTTTGGCCATTAAATATTTGTGCACGTAAGCAATTTGCTTTGTGCATGGCCAGGCCGCATATATATTTGTGCATGTTTAATTGCTTGGCCGCATATGCACTGTTGCATGGCAATTTCATGTGGAAATTTTCTCGAGCCGCATGAGTCCCCACAGCCCTTGCCCCTTCTAATCACTACCAAAATATGTCGATTTAGCGACGGCCTGATCCGTCGCCCGTCCATCGGCAATTTGTATTAGCGACCGATCACTGACGGATCTTGGCCAAAATAATCCGTCGGCAATCAGCTCGTCGCTAATAACGGTCCTTCGCTAAGCAGTCGTCAAGGGACGGAATAGCGACGGTTTTTCGACTTCACAATACGAAGCATTAGCGACGACTTTCCGATGGGCTTTCGTCCATTTCAAATATTAAATACTGAACTGTGTAGACACTAGCGATGTAATGGTCCGTTGGTAAACCGTCGTAATAGCGTATCAGAGTGTATCATTCCGTCGTTATTCTGTCGATCGCCGTCGCTAACAGAGGACGGAGTAGCGACGGAATACTGACGAATTATCCGTCAACCATGTTCTGGAAATGCTTGGCATTTTCAGAACCATGGCGACGGATGAGTCGTCGCCATTCCGTCGAACTATATACCACCAGAACGTTGCCGACGGATCTTCCGTCGACCATCCGTCGCTACCTGGAAACATTTTCAAATCTCCAGTTAGCGACGGATATGCCGTCGAACAGTAGTCGAAAACTGGAAATATCTGTCGCTAACCGGTCACTAGTCCGTCGCTAAATGAGATTTTTTTGAAGAAAAAAATTGCAGCACTTTTCCTGTTCGCAAAAATATGCATAAACCAAACCAATATATAATGCACACCAATTATCCAACAATCACATAGACCAAATATATAATGCACACCAATTATCCAAGAATCACATAGACCAAATATGCACATACGAATTTAATGCACACCAATTATCCAAGAATCATATAGACCAAACCAAATTAATATAAAATAGACATCAATTATCCTGAAGAGTAACCTAATACCCGTCGTTATAATCCGATCATAGCACAAATATTCCAAAATTCCCACAAATATTCCAAAATTCCAAAACACATAGGAAAATCGACTTTGGCCTCAGCAAAGACCGCAAGTCAGACGATGAATCCTCACAGCCAGGGATCATAGTTGCGTTGAGGCATGTACCATTCTATCAGCCACTTTGCATACGAAGGTTCAATCTGGTTGAGGTCTTCTGTAGGGACAGGAGGGTCGGTCCCGATAATACTACTCTCTGACGGTGGCTCCTCCTTAACTTCAACCTTGGGAGCAATCTCTTCCCTGATGGTCATCGGTTCTTCCTTGACCTCGACCTTTGGTAACACCTCCTCCTTAACAGTCATCGGCTCTTGTTTGACGACGGAGACTTCCTCCGTGTCGACCTCCAAGGGTTTCTTGCCTCGGCCCCTTCCTCGACTAGCAGCACCACCTTGGCGAGTCCTAGGAGCCATCTCTCTGACAACAGAAATTTTCATATAGGGTAAAGAAATTTACTCAAATTATAAAAGTTGTGACGTTGGTTTTTTGCGTTCATCATCATTAGAGGGAGCAGCACTAGAAAAGTTGTGACGTTGGTAGCATGAGAGAGTAAAAATCTGTATCATAAGACTAACAGAATTACTATGTAATCATGTACTCACCAATAACCGGATGTAATTGGAGTCGTTGGACCTATCGTGCAGTAATTGGTGGATCCGCTGGTATAGGCCGGATGTACTTAGTATCTAGTGTATCAGATTTATCGGTCTATCGGTTTGGTATAGGACGTATCAGATTGGTATTGGCCTTAACAAATTGGTATCGTCCTATCCGATATGTACATGTATCGGCCGTATAGCTAGGATTCATATTGGCCTTATCGATTTGGTATCGGTCATATCCGATAGGTATCAGCCGTGTTGGATTAGTATAGACGATTTCGGATTAGTATCGTGAAAGATTTTGTAACAACTGTACTTGGATTTCTCTCTTCTCAAGCTAGAATAGCATTGCAAGAGAGTCACCAGATCGTGATTGGCCAGTTACAGTAACATACATGCTTCATTTTCCATCAGAAAAAACGAGATTGAAAAGGAAGTATGTATGTTCTGTAACTGGCCAGCTACGCTCTCGTGACTCTCTTGCAATGGTAATCTAGCTCTAGAAGAGAGAAATCCAAGTACAGTTGTTACTAAACCTTCCACGATACTAATCTGAAATGGTCTATACTAATCCAATACGGCCGATATCTATCGGATATGACCGATACCAAATCGATAAGGCCAATATGAATCCTAGCTATACGGCCGATACATATCAGATAGGACGATACCAATTCGCTAAGACCAATACCAACCGATATGGCCCATACCAAAACGATAGATCGATACTAATCCGATACGGTCAATACTTATAAATACCTACGGTCCAGGAGGTTGATCCGCTAGTACATCCATGTACGATCAACGAAGTAACGATCCATTTCAATTTGGATGTGAAAATCTGTATCGTAAGACAAACTAAACATAATCAGTTCTATTTCACATGCTTAATTGCCAAGTATGGGAACGAATGGCTCAGAACACAACCCAAAATTCATTCTAGCATACATTAGTGTGAATCATCTATGTTCTGTACATATGGTGTAGTATATGTTCTTATCGTATCTAGTATCTGAAGAATGTAACAGAATCAAGATGAACTCACATAATGTAATACTAAGACATCATCTACTACTATATAAGATATAGTGATAGGTTGTCATATCATCATTGCCGAGGGATGAGGGTCGGAGGACAAATACCGCTCGAGTGAGCCAAAGGCATGCAGCCACTTCCCTCCCTCCATTCACCCTCTCCCTCTCTCATGCTATCAACGTCACAACTTTTCCAGTGCTGCTCCCTCTAATGATGATGAACGCAAAAATCAAAGACCCCCCTCTCCTTTCTCACTCTTCACAGTTCTCACAACATGAAGGATCAGTGCTTTCTAGTTCTCTTCCATCCATCAATTCCTCCGTTCTGATCAAGCATCTTCCTTCTCCTCTCCTCCACCATGGCTCTGGACCCATATGCTCCTCCCTACTTTTCTTCTTCTTATTTGACTCTCTCAGCCACATATGATATCCACCTCAAGTGTAGAGTCGGGGGAGAAGAAGTGGGCAGGAAGAGGAGGAGGAAGCAGCACAGTCGACGGCATGACCCGGAGGAAGTACAGAGGTTTTCTTCAACATCCGTAAGAGAACTATAAGGATATATCTTTTCACAATATATCACCTTGTCAATGACCCTTAATGTGACAACCATGTTACCGCGGTGTCGAAAAACTAACATGTCATAATTTTCTAAGCTGTGTGTTTTGACATAATCCTCCAAACTCTTTCCTGCTATGTAGTAATGCAAGATTACTACATAGGAGGAAAGAGTTGGGAGGATTATGTCAAAACACACGGCTTAAAAAATTATGACATGTTAGTCTTCCGACACCGCGGTAACATGATATTCACATTAAGGGTCTTTGACAAGGTGACATGTTGTGAAAAGATATATCATTATAGTTATCCTACGGATGTTGAAAAAAATATCTGTACTTCCTCCGGGTCATGCCGCCGGCTGTGCTGCTTCCCCCTCCTCTTCCTGCCCACTTCTTCTCCCCCGACTCTACACTTGAGGTGGATATCATATGTGGCTGAGAGAGTCAAATAAGAAGAAGGGAAGTAGGGAGGAGCAGTCCAGAGCTATGGTGGAGGAGAGGAGAAGAAAGATGCTTGATCTGAACGGATGGCTCAGAACACAACCCAAAATTCATTCTAGCATACATTAGTGTGAATCATCTATGTTCTGTACATATGGTGTAGTATATGTTCTTATCGTATCTAGTATCTGAAGGATATAACAGAATCAAGATGAACTCACATAATGTAATACTAAGACATCATCTACTACTATATAAGATATAGTGATAGGTTGTCGTATCATCATTGCCGAGGGATGAGGGTCGGAGGACAGTCAACTTTATCTAAGGCTACATAGTTTCTGCCTCGCCAGTCGAATGGCTGCAAGGATTATGTCCTGATCACCATATCGTACCGTAGATTAATGCAAATGGAGCTGGAAAAATCTGTCGCTAACCGGTCACTAGTCCGTCGCTAACTGAGATTGTCATATCATCATTGCCTGCCTTCATTCCTCACTCTCTAAAGCACACATACACATATGTATATCACAGTTAGATGTATAAATATATACATCTATATAGAAGCACACATACACATATGTATATCACAGTTAAATGTATAGATATATACATCTATATAGAAGCACACAACTGATACACTCTAAGGGTTGGTTTTCCAGGAAAAACTTCACTTATTCAGTGACTTTGGTGAAGCGAATGTCCCAAGGATATTCTTAACAAAGAAGGAAGATGAAGAACTCGCATTGTCCTTGAGACATTGAACATACACCATGAACCTAAACCCCATATTCATATTTACTAATCCAAATACCACCAAACTAATGGATAACACCCAATATTGATAACACATTATTTAGCCGATATAAACACCTACTTAAAACTAGAATTTGAGAAGCAAAGGCCCCCGCCGCCCCCGACCCAAGCCCGCCGCCCCAAGCCCGCCACCTCCCGCAACCCCGCCACGCACAACCCCCCGCCCACCGCCGCCGCCCAGCCCCCGATGCCCCCGCCCCAAACCCGCCGCCCAGCCCCCGACGCCCCCGCCCCAAGCCCGCAGCCCTGCCACCCACAACCCCCCGCCCACCGCCGCCGCCCAGTCCCAGACGCCCCCGTCCCAAGCACGTCGCCCCCGCTGCCCCTACGACACCGCGAGAGAGAGAGAGGGGATTACCTTTGGGAGAAAGAGAGGAGAGGACGCCGACGCCGATCATCGAAGCCGCGTGAGAGAGAGAGAGGAGAGAGAGTGAATTTGGAAGGAATGCGAAAAGTTCCCCCCGTCGTTTCAATTTAAGTCTGGAACGTATATTTAGCGACGGACTAGCGACGAATTTTTATCCGTCGCCCGTTAGTCGCTCTTTTTGATACTTGCCGACTGAATATCCGTCGCTACGTAGTCGAAGAACTGTCCCGCCAATTCTCCCCATAATTCCTGCCAAATAATCGACTGCATAGCGACGGCTAACTATCCGTCGCTATATCTTCGACGCCCTAGCGACGGATGAGCGACCTTTTCTCCCCCTAAAAATAAAACAAAAAATATAACGGCTTGTCGTCGGTACTCCGTCGGCTAGTTGCCACAAAGTCGTCGCTAACGCCGACGGACAATATTCGTCGCTAATGTTCCGTCGCTAATTTACTGTATTTTGGTAGTGAATATTTAATTACTTAATGTGTGCTTGTGCCAAATTAATTGTTTCCTGACACGATGGTGACCCGTTGTGGTGCACTTTTGACATAACGTGATAGTGGCCCGACGTGGCACACTCCTGACAGTGGACATGACATGATATATATATATATATATATATATATATATATATATATATATATATATATATATATATATATATATATATGTTGAAGGCTGTTGCGACGGCTAGCATGTCATGACGAGATTGAATGGCCTGGACACCGTGGTTGAGTGTGTTTGTACAATTGAACCGGTAATGTTTGCATCATGTCTAGGACAGGGATCCCTGAGTACCACGGTCAGGGGTACCTACTATAAATGGCTAAGGCTAATAACTAGAATAATTCAGTAGTCATGAGAGATTTCCCCAGTTACAGGCGATCCCGTTATCCCGGCCACCATTGTGGGACTTGCAGCCTGCCGACGAGTAGGGCACAAGTCTAAATTCACTGATATATGGAAAGAACGATGCACTGCTTAATGAACCCAAGTCGCCTGGATAACCTGGATTAGCTACAGGGCTTGTGGCTGGAGGAACATCTCACTGCATGTTGTGATCACCCTAGTTAGCTAATGTAGAAAGTCGTAGTCACTGATTGGCCGGGAATAATTGTATGGTGTAGTTTCAGTGCTCGATTATTGCAGGCTTGATCGCATGATTGTCACTTTTAACAATAAAGATCAGGGGCTAAGTTCTGCTCAGGCGAAGGGTTACAACCCCGGTCCTTGTTTGGTTTAAGGGTTGTAACCTGGCTCCCGGAGCAGTTCTGAGTCCTCTCTTCGTTTATTGTATTATTGCACCCCACGTCACGCTTGTAATGTTTTACCTTACCAACAAGATTTGGAGACGGAGTTCTATTCAGGTGAAGGGTTACAACCCCGGTCCTTGTTTGGTTTAAGGGTTGTGACCTGGCTACCTGAATGGTTTCCACGTACTCCATTATGACTGTTGTTATTCTTTTATTCAAGTTTTTTTAACTGCTTTAATATAATTTCTGATGTGCTGGTTTTAGTTCTTAAGTGAAGCCTCCTTTGTGGCACTTGCTCTTTCTGGGATCTGACCCAGCTGGTTTGTGTGGCCAGATTTTGGAGCAGCTTCAGAGGATCTACCGACCTTCCAGCCCGATGGTGACCACCAGGCGTAACCAAGGCAACGAGTGGGTTTATTTTTGCTCTTCCACTCTATTGTAAAAATTTTATTTTGAGGCGTTTAGCCGGCGAGCACCTGTTAGCTCGTATTGCATACCTTATTACTGTCTGCCTACGGACTGTAATATGATTGACAGATCCTAGGGTTGATCATGTATGATTAAAACTCTTGCTAGTCCTCACATTTTGTAACGACTAGCTTCATGATCAACTGAATATGTAATGTTTGGGACGCCTTACTATTGTATATTTGGTGATCTTACATCTTGTAACTTTACTTGCTTGCTTGGGATTGAGACAATTAGGCTTGTTATTGACCATAGAAGACTGATGGATTGTAGTTAAACCCTCATATATCTAGACAGTCGTGACCGTATAGTGGGGTGGATTCCATTTTATTATACGTAGCTGGCTATGTATGCCTCCGCTCTCCAGTATTCTGGTTCTGGGGCGTTATAATGTAGAATATTATTTTGTTTATATTTATATTATAAACATTTATGCTGATCTGTCTGTTTTATATATATGTAATGGATTGTTTGTTTAATAACATGATATATGATTACAATGTGTTTTTCATGTAGATGGATTTGTCAAATCCCGATGATCCGTTACTAAATGCCGCAGTCGCTAGTATACTTATTGTTGTAACTATAATTATGAATTTAATAAAAAATGAGGGCAATGACCGACAAGGCATTGCAAGGGAACCCTTCCTAATTAGAGAACAGTGGAGGCAAGCACACATGTATCGAATTTTGACGGTAGGACCAAATAATTGTGTCCATTATCTAAGGATGAGTAGTGCTGCCTTCTACAGTCTCGTAAATATTTTTTGTTCCAATGGGCCGCTCAATGATACACGATCTGTTTGTGTGGAAGAACAACTAGCTATATTCCTTTACATATTGGGTCATAAGGCAAAAAATAGAGTATGCGGCATTGAATTCATTCGATCCGGAGAGACAGTTTCTAGGTATTTTAATAAAGTCCTAGGTGCAATATGTTCTATTCAAGAACGATTTGTGAAGCAAGCAGGGTCTGACACTCCGACGGAGATACTAAATTCAGCAGAATGGTATCCGTATTTTGAGGTAAAACTATTTTTCTATAAATTAAGATTGTATTATATAACCTAATAATATTATACGTTAAATATGCATTTTACTGAACTATAGGATTGTATAGGAATGATAGATGGCACCCACATCCAAGCCACCCTTCCAGCCGCTATAGTAGCGAGGTTTAGGGGTAGAAAACAAGTAACACAAAATGTGTTAGCGGCTTGTACTCCCGACAAGAAATTTACGTATATCCTGGCAGGGTGGGAAGGTTATGCTAATGACATGACAATTTTAAAGGATGCCCTTTCTAGGCCATCTCCACATGGCCTAAAGGTCATAACAGGTATATAATCTAACTTTTATGCCTGTAGCTTGTAACGATTAGCAAAAAATTAATCTTACAATTGCTTGCATGTCACTTCTTTACGTATAGGGAAGTATTACTTGGCTGATGCTGGCTACACCACAATGCTGGGGTTTATTGCCCCTTATCGTGGAGTTAGGTACTACTTCAATCCTAAGAAGGATCATCACCCTACCAATGCGAAGGAACTCTTCAACCATAGGCATTCTAAGTTGCGTAGCAAAATTGAATTTGCATTTGCCACCCTGAAGAACAGGTTTTGCATCCTAGGAGAGAATAAGTTCCATGACTTTGATACACAAGTTGATAGTATACTTGCTTGTTGTGTGCTGCACAACTATATATTTGGAGTTGGCCCTTAGGTGAGGTGGAAGTTGTTGAAGATAATTTGTTCGAGTATGAACAATTCTCCCAAAATAGTACGCAAGTCCAACGGAATCTGAAGAAGGCGTGGGAGGACATGCGTGATCAGATTGCACAACACATGTGGCATGACTACTGTACTGGACATGGTAGGGTATAATATGTCTGGCATAGGTTGTAGCAGTTTTTTGTTAGTTTGAATTGATGTTAGTAGTAGTTTTTTTTTTTGGCATAAATTGTATGATATTTTTGGAATATGCCTGATCAGATTGTAATGTGTCCTTTTACTAAAAGAAATATATATTATGTACGCTTCTGCAACAAATTTTATTCTAAATATCAACAGGTGAGATGGGAGACAACTTTCCCAACTACCGACACTTCCAATCCCATGCAGGCAGCCCTTTTGTACCTCCTCAATCAAAGAGGAGGTCGTTGGGTACTAGTACAGGAAGTGAAGGGCAGGAAACTGGAGGGATACAAGAAAGGGTGACACAACCAAGTCCCATTCGTCCACTTGTAACCTCAAGGGTGACACAATCAATGCCCGACATAAATTGGAGTGGCAATATTGATCCTTTTATGGATTCATATTCCTTTGTGGTTAGTCAAGGATATATTCCACAAGGACTTAATGATGACCAAGATGAATCTCCTCAAAAGAACAAGCCCAATAAACCATCGAATAGTTCGTGTAAGAATGTTCAAAAGGAAGGGGGAGGAACGCCCAATAAGCGTTGGGAGGATGAACATACTGATGAGCTTCTAAAGATTCTTGCTAGGAAGGCCGAAGAGGAAAAAAATGTGACAAAGCTTTCAAAAATAGCTCCTATATACTTGTGGCCAATATGGTGAATGCAAAGTTTGGTACTTCCTATAGCGTTAGCAATGTTACCAATCATTTGCGCGGTTGGAAGTCCAAGTGGCTAGATATTATGAAGGCCAAAGATTTTTCGGGGGCCGGATGGGATGAAGATCAAAGGATGGTGACTATGGACGAGGATACACATGATGACCTTAAGAAGGTAAATGTTACCAATCTGATTTTGACTTTAGATCTGAATATATATGGAAATTTATTATTTTTAGATCTGAATATAACTGAATATTTATTATTATTTGCGTAGGCAAAATCCAAACTAGCCCAATAGGTGAACGTCCCTATTAGGAACTTTGATTTGCTGCAAATTGTATGTGGAGATAACCATGCAAGAGGGGACTGTATGAAGGATAACAATGTGAAATGGGGACCAAAAGAATACGTCGAAGTAAATACTCCTCCTGCTAGTGGCTCACACCACAATGCTGCGACTTCCCAATCTACGAAATCCATGGGGGGAAAACGTCGTAGAGAGGCTAACATGGAAAATGAGGGAATGACTCAATTGGTGGGGAGTGTTACTTCCATGGCCGAGGCACTTCGTACCGGATTCAAGAGCCCAATTGAGAAAATGGTTAGTAAATTATTTGCCTTAGAAGGATATGAGTCAAATGTACTTATGAATGCATACAACTTTCTTTGCACTGACAACTTTGAGGCCAACAAGTTTATAGGGTTGCCCGAGACTTTCCAACGGGCATGGCTAGATAATTTCATGCAAGACAAGTAGTCTTGTAGCAATCGACTGCATTTTGTATCATTTTGTATCTGGATGGCATTCCAACTTTGCATCTCTACTGCTGTTTTTGGAACATTTTGTAGTTTGGCCTGTAATATTTTGTACTCTGGAACAGCATATGTTGTTGTTTCCACATGGCCTTCTGCCCATAGGGTCCCTACTGCAGCAGGAACAATTGCAAATATTTTTGTGCTATTTTCATTAGCATATGCTGTTGTTTCTTTCAAAGTTAGCAAATATTTGTGTGCTATTTTCATTAGCATATGCTGCTGTTACTTTCAAAGTTAGCAAATATTTCTGTGCTATTTTCATTAGCATATGCTGTTGTTTGCAACAATTTATGCCCATAGCATATGCTGCTGTTACTTTCAATGATTGTAATGATTTTAATTCCCTGCTTCATCTTTCCTTTTGACATCTTTGTAGCATGTCTTACTACGTTGTTTTGAAAGGAAGAAAGCCAGGAGTGTACACAACCTGGCCTGAATGTCACATGCAAGTGAATGGGTTTAAAGGCGCTTGTTATTTCAAGTGCCAAGATTATGAGGAGGCAATGTGTTACTTCCACTCAAATTACAGGGATGAACGATGTGGAATTAAGGGAGAAGATGTGCTCAATGGCCACCCAACGGCCATTATTGTTACTTTGGGTTTTCTAACATTACTTGTATCAATTTTAGTTTGCATCTATATTATGTAAGTCCTTTTTGTCTACACCTATAAATGTAATGACAATGTAATGACAAGGCGTATGTAATGTTTCAGTGCAGGAGTTGTCTTTGAATGAGCTATGAAGGTGCAACCTAATTATAAGCTAAAGTTGGTGACCTCCCATACCATTGTGGTGATGGATGGAGGTAGCCAACTTGTAGCCAAGTTTTAGACAATGATGAGGACGGTGCAACCTTTGAGTCTAAAATGATATTTATGTCCCGACAACACAAATGAGGAAGGTGGCCCACGATGAGAACCAAAACTTGATGGCCTCCCCCACCATTTTGGTGATGGATGGAAGTAGCCAAGTTTTTAAATTGGCGATGATGAGTGGGATGGTGAATCCTTTGAGCCAATTTCTTTTTTTTTGTAGACTTGTGCTCAAGTTTTTTTTTCATTTTCAGACTTTTGTTTCAGCAAATATGAGCCAATTACTTTTTTGGAATACTGATGAGTTTCAGACTTGCGCTTAAGTTTTTCAGACTTGTGCTTCAGCAAATATGAGGCAATTACTTTTCATTTTCAGACTTGTGCTTAAGTTTTTTTGAGCCAATTACTTTTTTTACTGCAAAGGAGCATCACTTCAATTTCGGTTTCTGGAATACTGATGAGTTTCAGTTTTTTGTAATCTTATATGGGCTGTGATGAGTTTCAGTATCTCCTACTAGCCTACTGCAGCATAACTTGGCCTTCTTTTCTAATATATGGGCTATGATGAGAATTCATTATGGGCTATGATGACTTGTGTTTCATTGTGAAACAAATAATGATATTTCTTTCACTTTTGAGTATCAGTTCGAGTATCACTTCAATTCTCACTGATACATGTGTCAATTTCTATGCATGTATGGGTTGGCCAGTAGGTGTTCCCAGCAAGATGACATGTTCCCAGCAAATATGATACATGTGTCAATTTTTTGTTACACAGGAATTTTCATTTTTGATATGTTCTATATATGATGATATTATTTGAAGAAGATTTTGCTTAATTCTGAGCCCATAATGTCCGTATTTAACAAGTTTGAATGCCATCAGTTTTTATACTCTGAGCCTTTCATGTGTCCCTGCCTGAACTATGAGTCAGGAAAGATACGAGGTTGTATCATATTGCTAGGAACATGTCATATTGCTGGGAACATGTCATCTTGCTGGGAACATATCATATTTGCTGGGAACATGTATCATATTTGATGGGTTGGCCAGCCCTTTTCATATACCGCAATTTTTTAGTACTCAGGAATTTTCATTTTTGATATGTTCTTCATATGATGATATTTTTTGAAGAAGATTTTGCTTAATTCTGAGCCCATAATGTCCAGTTTTCATACTCTGAGCTTTTCATGTGTCCCTGCATGAACTATGAGTCAGAAAAGATATGAGATTGTATCATATTGCTGGGAACATGTCATCTTGTGTAGTGCCCCGTCCCTACATCGTGCCCCGTCTCCGTCCACGGGGTGCGCGAGAAAGGAACACTGTCGCTATCGATTTGGTCGGGACCGATAGGTCGGAATCGGCCGAGTCGATCGAACGGGAACGGTTGAATTAAGATCCATTCCACGTTATGGAATGGCTTCTTCGGAACCAAGTCCCATATTCAGCGGGTTGCGCCTCGAGGATTGGCTCTGCGGCTGAGTCGGGAGAGACCTCCCGTTGCTCTGGTTTTCATGCCGCACTTGAATTGGCTTTGGCTTTCGTTTTTGTGAATGCTTTCGATGGGTTTTCGTGACGCGTTTTCGAGCTCGCATTCATATCGAAATTCTTTGAAATACACAGTGTTCTAATCAGTTGCTTATGCGATTGCAGGTGATCGCGTAGGCGACGACAGCGCAGCCAACCGATCGCTCGCTTGAAGCAAGCTAAGGCGAGTGGCTGACCTCCTTCGCCCCGTCCCTCTACTTCAAACTCAATATGTGAAGTAAATTAAAAGCTTGTCATAATATCATAGAATCAATGAAATCGTGCCACGATACTTCATGAAACACTTGTTAACGAACTGCCGGTTCTGGAAATCGAAAACATGCTTCCCTATGCAATTATACTTGGCCTATGCAAACCAATGAATGAATCAATTAATGTTTATCGCAACGATACGGTAAAATGACCAAATCAACTAAGTTCTAAGGAAAACGGTCATTGGACAACTTGTCGACAATGTGTAGTTTCCTCGAACGGTTACCTAGGCCAAGGGACCGATTCGGCCCGGGAGGAACGAGTGTATAGTAAGCGCCAGCCCTTCATCGGCGCGAGTTATGCGGGAACTTTCGCACAGGGCTCGCTACCCGACGCGAAAGGGTCGCCGTCTAACTCAGCTATATGTCCGCGATGGCTTGCAATTGCCAGTGGCCTCCACACCCTTCACACTGCTTAACAAACGCACATGGCACAGGATGATTTTGATAGTTGCTCAATGTTATACAATTTCATATGCTTGCCTCAGAACATGTTAACATGCAAACCGAACAGGATGGTTAGAAAGATCATTGAACTAGCTAGCTAACATGTTTACAAATTTCTTGAATCAAATGCAGAGCTTGGATTTAATTAGCCATTCGCCAGTACATGTGTATCGTGCTGATCCTCGCTCTTTGCAGGTCCCGCGAACCAGGAAGGACGCGCCAACTAGCAAGGCGACGTTCGTGACTTTTGAAGCTTCGGCCGTGCGTCGAAGACTATCTCTCAGCGACTCCACATTTTGAAGGCTCTCGACAGTCCAAGGAAAATGACTCAGCGTCCCTCCCATCCAGGTCAATGGAGTACTTGTGTATACTGAGGGATGTGTGCAATGTATGGAACGGCCATCTCATCGGCACTCTTTTGTAATCGAGTCATGTTGTAGCCCGCGCGGCAATGAGTCTTGTGTCGGAGTCTGTAAAAAAGATGTTCATTATCAATAAAGATCAAGTTTCCTTTACTTACTGTGTGTATCAATTTGTCTGCGTACTCTCTTAGATCTCGTGTCTCGGATTACATTATGACTTGGCCTTGTGCGATCGCAAATTAGGTTCGCACGGCATCACGCCCGGGGGACGACTATCGATTCGACGGAATCGGGGCGTGACATAATGGTATCAGAGCACGGCTTTACGTCCTTGGCCTCCAGTGTCGAGTTCTAGTCTCCAACCGTTGACCTCGTGTCGATGAGAAGAGTTGTTCCATACGCTGAACCCAGGACATTTTCTGAAACTAACGAGAGTTGCCTTTCCTTTTCCCTGCAGTTACGGGAGCTCAGGCAGAAGACGGGACGAGCGCTTCCAGCGGCTCGAGTGCTTCTGGACCCGAGCATTCCGTCAACCCAACGGGAATGACGCCTACTGTAGCCGGACCTTCCGGCGACCCGATGCAACGTATGCTGCAAATGCTTGAAATGCAGCAACGTCAAAACGAGCTCCATCGTCAGCAAGCGGAGGCTCGTCAGGCTCAATTTGAGAATCGGTTCGAGGCTCAATTCAAGCTGCAGCAGCAGCAGCTGAATACCCTCCAACAGATCGTACAGTCGGTCGTCGGCAACAATAACTCAACGATGACACCTGCCGTGACCCAGCCTGCGGTTCGTTCCAACGAAGCTGAACCAGAGGCGCCCGTGCTTTCACCTGCAGCACCGAGAAGTTCTAACTTCGACGTGTCAAAATTCACGAAAAGCTGCCGCACTTCCTTCAACGGTACAGAAGATCCCGCGGTGGCGATCGACTGGCTGGAGGAGCTGGAAGATAAGTTCGAGCTTCTGGGTGTCGAGGACTCAAAGAAAGTCGCGTGTGCTCAACTTCTACTGCGAATGAACGCGCACGATTGGTGGGCTGTGCAGAAGCGGGCAATTCGACGTGAAGACGAGACGGCGGCGATCTCATGGGCGACATTCAAAAAGGCGTTCGAGACTGAATATCTTTCCGCAGCCGTGCGACAGGAGAAAGAAGATGAGTTCATGCAGTTAAAGCAGGGCAATATGACGGTACGACAATATGCGGCCAAATTCAACAAACTGGCCAAATTTGCTGGGGACTTCCTACCTACCACCGCCAGCCGAGCTCGACGATTCGAAGTGGGCCTGCGTTCAACCATCCGTGCGCATGTTTCGGTGGCCGAATACAAAACCATGGGCGAGGCACTCAACCACGCCATCCGTCTGGAGTCCGAGTATCCTCCTACTACTACCGGCGATGTTCACTTTAATAACAAACGCCATAGTAATGCGGGAGGCAACAACGCACACAAGCGTCAAAATCGTGGCAACGGAAGCGGCAACCAGACGAAGGATCGAGTGGTCTGCACTTTCTGTGCCAAGGAGGGACACTTGATCAGCGAGTGCCGACTGAAGAACGGTACGTACCTCGGGTGTGGCCGAGCCGACCATACCGTACGCGACTGCCCGAAGAAGAACCGAGGCCAAGCACCTCGGGCTCCACCGACCGCACCCCAGAATGGCCAAGACCGTCGCCCTAATGCTCAGGGCCGTGTCTACGCCATGACCCGAGACGAAGTCTACGCATCTGACACAGTCGTGACAGGTATACTGCAATTCAATAATAAATCTGCTCGTGTACTGTTTGATTCAGGTGCCACGCATAGTTTCATATCGGCGGACTTTGCCGTCGAGCACAATTTTCTCCTGACACCGCTCGGTCTTGAGCTTACTGTTAACATCCCGTCGGGCATGCCACTAGCTGCGAATTTAGTCTGCGGAGGCGGAATCATCTGTATAGGTGGTCAAAAGGTCAGTCTCGATGCGATAGTTCTGAATATAAAGGACTACGATATCATTCTGGGGATGGATTGGCTTGGTCCGTGCAACGCAACCATAGACTGCGTCGAAAAGAAAGTCACATTCCGCATACCGGGAGTGCCTGAATTCTGCTACTCGTGTGGTGAGGCGTCGCCGACCTGCATGGTGATCTCTGCAATATCTGCTCGACGGATGCTGTATTCCGGGTGCGAAGGCTATCTAGCTTCCGTTCGAGACATGCGACAGGATGGTGCAAACGCGGGTCAGACCGACGTTGTGGCAGAATTCCCCGATGTGTTTCCGGACGAGCTGCCCGGCATGCCGCCCGATCGAGAGATTGAGTTCACTATCGATACCTTCCCCGACACTCGACCGATCTCGAAGACCCCGTACAGAATGGCCCCTGCAGAGCTTAAAGAACTCAAGGTGCAGTTACAGGAATTGCTCGACAAGGGATTCATCCGACCCAGCGTCTCGCCGTGGGGAGCGCCCGTACTATTTGTCAAGAAGAAGGACGGCTCTATGCGTCTTTGTATCGACTACCGCGAGCTGAATAAAGCCACCGTCCGGAACAAGTATCCCCTGCCCCGCATAGATGATCTGTTCGATCAGCTCCAAGGAGCCACGGTGTTCTCTAAAATTGATCTGCGTTCGGGTTATCATCAACTCAAGATCAAGCCGGACGATGTGCCGAAGTCTGCCTTCCGCACTCGATACGGCCATTACGAGTTCCTGGTAATGCCGTTCGGCCTAACGAACGCCCCTGCTGCCTTCATGGATTTAATGAATCGGGTGTTCCGACCCTTCCTCGACAAGTTCGTAGTGGTCTTTATCGACGATATACTCGTCTACTCGAAGAATAAGCAGCAGCATACTGAGCATCTGCGGACCGTGCTTCAGACCCTTCGAGAAAATCAACTATACGCGAAGCGAAGCAAATGTGAATTCTGGCTTAGCAGCGTCGCATTCCTCGGACACATCATTTCTGCTGAAGGCATTGCGGTCGACCCAAAGAAAGTTGAAGCCGTTGTCGATTGGAAGCGGCCAGCGTCCGTCGGCGAGATTCGAAGTTTCCTTGGCCTAGCTGGATACTACCGACGCTTCGTGAAAGACTTCGCGAAGATCGCATCGCCTCTGACTCGCCTCACCCAGAAAGGAGTCGCCTTTGAATGGTCAGACGACTGTGAAGCTGCGTTCCAAGAGTTGAAGCAGAGGCTCGTCTCGGCCCCGATACTCGCACTTCCAGAAGGGACTGAGGGTTTCCAGATATTTAGCGACGCGTCCGGTCAGGGCTTGGGGTGCGTGCTGATGCAGCGGAACAAGGTGATATCTTTTGCATCCCGACAGCTAAAGCCGCACGAGAAAAATTATCCCACGCACGACCTGGAGTTAGCGGCGATTGTGTTTGCGTTGAAATTGTGGCGCCACTATCTCTATGGTGTGGCGTGCACGATCTATACCGATCACAAGAGCCTCAAGTATCTATTCACGCAGAAGGAGCTGAACTTGCGGCAAAGGCGTTGGCTGGAACTAATCAAGGATTACGACTTGACTATCGACTACAAAGTTACTTGGAGCGTTGATCGCCTGGCGCAGATTTATCTTGACGAGATAGTACGGCTGCACGGAGTTCCAGTATCCATCGTCTCTGATCGGGATTCACGGTTCATGTCGCGATTCTGGAGTAGCCTTCAGTCGGCGCTGGGAACCAAGTTGCAGTTCAGCTCAGCTTACCATCCTCAGACCGACGGCCAAACGGAGCGCGTCAACCAGATTCTTGAAGACATGCTACGGCTCTGCGCTATCGACTTCAAATCAAGCTGGGACGTCCACCTACCGCTGGCGGAATTTGCATACAACAATAGCTACCAATCCAGCATCCAAATGGCGCCGTATGAAGCCTTGTACGGCCGGAAGTGCAGATCTCCTATTTGCTGGGATGAAGTCGGGGAACGGCAGATACTCGGCCCGGAGCTGGTAGAACAGACTGTGGAAAAGGTCAAGCTCATTCGGGAAAGATTAAAGACCGCACAGAGTCGCCAGAAAAGCTACGCGGACATTCATCGTCGACCACTCGAGTTTCAAGTAGGCGATCACGTATTCCTCAAGGTGTCGCCCATGCGGGGAGTTAGTCGGTTCGGCGCGAAAGGAAAGCTGAGTCCGAGATTCGTTGGGCCGTTCGAAATACTTGAACGGGTCGCGCCAGTGGCCTATAAAATTGCCCTACCACCGGCGCTTGAAGGTGTTCACAATGTCTTCCATGTCTCTCAATTGCGGAAGTACGTGCACGACCCGAGCCACGTGGTAGATTTTGGCCAGCTGGAGCTGAAGTCTGACTTATCCTACGTTGAAGAACCAGTTCGAATCATAGAACGCAAGGATAAGCTGCTGCGCAATCGAGCAATTCCTCTCGTCCGCGTCCTCTGGAAGAACCACTCGGTCGAAGAGTCGACGTGGGAGCTTGAATCGGAGATGAAGGATAAATTCCCTTCATTGTTCTCGTAGAGGTAGGTTTCATCTTTAAGTTTCGAGGACGAAACTTTTTATTAGTTGGTTATGGTGTAGTGCCCCGTCCCTACATCGTGCCCCGTCTCCGTCCACGGGGTGCGCGAGAAAGGAACACTGTCGCTATCGATTTGGTCGGGACCGATAGGTCGGAATCGGCCGAGTCGATCGAACGGGAACGGTTGAATTAAGATCCATTCCACGTTATGGAATGGCTTCTTCGGAACCAAGTCCCATATTCAGCGGGTTGCGCCTCGAGGATTGGCTCTGCGGCTGAGTCGGGAGAGACCTCCCGTTGCTCTGGTTTTCATGCCGCACTTGAATTGGCTTTGGCTTTCGTTTTTGTGAATGCTTTCGATGGGTTTTCGTGACGCGTTTTCGAGCTCGCATTCATATCGAAATTCTTTGAAATACACAGTGTTCTAATCAGTTGCTTATGCGATTGCAGGTGATCGCGTAGGCGACGACAGCGCAGCCAACCGGTCGCTCGCTTGAAGCAAGCTAAGGTGAGTGGCTGACCTCCTTCGCCCCGTCCCTCTACTTCAAACTCAATATGTGAAGTAAATTAAAAGCTTGTCATAATATCATAGAATCAATGAAATCGTGCCACGATACTTCATGAAACACTTGTTAACGAACTGCCGGTTCTGGAAATCGAAAACATGCTTCCCTATGCAATTATACTTGGCCTATGCAAACCAATGAATGAATCAATTAATGTTTATCGCAACGATACGGTAAAATGACCAAATCAACTAAGTTCTAAGGAAAACGGTCATTGGACAACTTGTCGACAAGGTGTAGTTTCCTCGAACGGTTACCTAGGCCAAGGGACCGATTCGGCCCGGGAGGAACGAGTGTATAGTAAGCGCCAGCCCTTCATCGGCGCGAGTTATGCGGGAACTTTCGCACAGGGCTCGCTACCCGACGCGAAAGGGTCGCCGTCTAACTCAGCTATATGTCCGCGATGGCTTGCAATTGCCAGTGGCCTCCACACCCTTCACACTGCTTAACAAACGCACATGGCACAGGATGATTTTGATAGTTGCTCAATGTTATACAATTTCATATGCTTGCCTCAGAACATGTTAACATGCAAACCGAACAAGATGGTTAGAAAGATCATTGAACTAGCTAGCTAACATGTTTACAAATTTCTTGAATCAAATGCAGAGCTTGGATTTAATTAGCCATTCGCCAGTACATGTGTATCGTGCTGATCCTCGCTCTTTGCAGGTCCCGCGAACCAGGAAGGACGCGCCAACTAGCAAGGCGACGTTCGTGACTTTTGAAGCTTCGGCCGTGCGTCGAAGACTATCTCTCAGCGACTCCACATTTTGAAGGCTCTCGACAGTCCAAGGAAAATGACTCAGCGTCCCTCCCATCCAGGTCAATGGAGTACTTGTGTATACTGAGGGATGTGTGCAATGTATGGAACGGCCATCTCATCGGCACTCTTTTGTAATCGAGTCATGTTGTAGCCCGCGCGGCAATGAGTCTTGTGTCGGAGTCTGTAAAAAAGATGTTCATTATCAATAAAGATCAAGTTTCCTTTACTTACTGTGTGTATCAATTTGTCTGCGTACTCTCTTAGATCTCGTGTCTCGGATTACATTATGACTTGGCCTTGTGCGATCGCAAATTAGGTTCGCACGGCATCACGCCCGGGGGACGACTATCGATTCGACGGAATCGGGACGTGACATCTTGCTGGGAACATATCATATTTGCTGGGAACATGTATCATATTTGATGGGTTGGCCAGCCCTTTTCATATGTCGCAATTTTTTAGTACTCAGGAATTTTCATTTTCGATATGTTCTTTATATGATGATATTTTTTTGAAGAAGATTTTGCTTAATTCTGAGCCCATAATGTCCAGTTTTCATACTCTGAGCTTTTCATGTGTCCCTACATGAACTATGAGTCAGGAAAGATATGAGGTTGTATCATATTGCTGGGAACATGTCATCTTGCTGGGAACATATCATATTTGCTGGGAACATGTATCATATTTGATGGGAACATGTATCATATTTGATGGGTTAGCCAGCCCTTTTCATATGCCGCAATTTTTTAGTACTCAGGAATTTTCATTTTTGATATGTTCTTCATATGATGATATTTTTGAGCCCATAATGTCCAGTTTTCATACTCTGAGCTTTTCATGTGTCCCTGCATGAACTATGAGTCAGGAAAGATATGAGGTTGTATCATATTGCTGGGAACATGTCATATTGCTGGGAACATGTCATCTTGCTGGGAACATATCATATTTGCTGGGAACATGTATCAAATTTGATGGGAACATGTAATCTTGCAAAATTATATATCAGTTTGCTGGGAACATGTGTCAATTTCTGGGAACATGTATCATATTTGCTGGGAACATGTAATCTTGCAAAATTATATATCAGTTTGCTCGGAACATGTATCATATTTGCTGGGAACATGTAATCTTGCAAAATTATATATCAGTTTGCTGGGAACATGTCATCTTGCTGGGAACATGTATCATATTATTTTTCGGTTGTATCATATTCTCTGTTGCCAAATTCAGTTTTCAGTTGTGGAAATATTTATGTTTTGGTAACCATACCATGTATCATTAGGGTGATTATATCACTTGCAATGTCCTAACCAAACACAGCAAGTTTACAAAGCCACTTTCAAGTGGTCATCCAAACAAACTACATTGTAAGTCTCCACTTGTGGGGGACAAAAATCTTTGTATCCAAACACTTTTTGGAAAGTGGAATGTATTGTAAGTGGAATGAGTTACACCTTCATGAAAGTACCACTTTCACACTTTCGTGCACCTACATCGAACCAAACAGGCCAAGTTCATAAGAAACTAGAACCTCTCGAAAATTTAATAGTAGAAGCCTTGTGGTAAAGACACATCATCCTATTAATCAAAATTGCAAAAAGAAAAAAATTAATGCTAAAAACTTCATTCACTAGTCATTAGCATTACAGAAAATTTCATCCACGGTGATAAATTTTACTCAAATTGTACAGAACAGGATATGTTAGAAAAATTTGCAAATAGGAGGATATGGCGCCAGACATTAAAAAATAAAAGTAAACATCTTGTCGCCAGTGACACTAGCGTCAGGCAATAAAAAAAATTAAAATAAAATTCTAGCACGAGTGTCTAGCCCAGGGATTAAAAAAATAGTAAATTGGGCGCCAGGTTTTTTTTCCACGTATTATTTTGGTTTTTAGTTTGTTTGTTTGATTTTGTTTAATTTAATTTGGTTTATCTTTTAATGTGGTTTAATACATTAGTTAATTTGATATTATCTATATTATACTATGGATAATAATAAAATATATATAGATAATATACATATGGATATTACTTTGTATATAGATATCTATATGTATATTATCTATATGTGTATGATCTATATTAGTTAGTTATTATTATATATTTAATTATATATATCATTTTTTATATTAATATGTATATAGACATATGTATATTAATTTATTATTATCTATATTATTTTGTATAATAATTAACATGGATAATAACAAAATCTATTATATAATGTACAAATAAATTTATATATATTTATTTGTACATTATATAATAGATTTTGTTATTATCCATATATATATATATATATATATATATATATATATATATATATATATATATTTATTTATTTATTTATTTATTTATTTATTTATTTATTTATTTTATTTTTATTTTTATTTTTTTTGAGGGTGTCCACTTGTTAATGGTGCTTGGAGACATGCCTCCAAGGGGGCTCGAACCCACGCCACTGCGCCGGAGTGCTCCACCGTTCCCAACGGTTATATATATATATATATATATATATATATATATATATATATATATATATATATATATATATATATATTCTATCTCTAAGAAAAGGATAGGTGTCGTGATACTGAAATACAGATTTTAAGTGATACTTGTTAAAAGAGCTTCCAGACGGCAGCAGCCGCGTCGCTAAGGAACAACAGGTGGTGAACCGATTCCGAGGAAGGAGTCTTACAGCATTGGCAACGAGAAGCGAGCGAGAACCCGATGTCCTGGACTTTATCGTCCGTGGGCAGTTTGCTCAGGACACTACACCAAGTTAGAATGGACCACTTGAAGGGTATGTCGGAGTGCCACAGAGCCTTCCAGAAAGAAGTAACTGGAAACTTTGTGCGGGCTACCTGCCAAGCCAAGGCGAAGGAGAAGCCGCCTCCCTGGTTGGGGCTCCACTGGAGTTCGTCCGGTGTAGGACAAACCGCGATATTGTCCGTCCGCAGCGCCTCCTCCGCGAGGTGACAGAAAAGACGAGAAAATTGGGGAAAATCCCAATCGTTGTCCTGCTAGAGATCGCAAATGCAGATGTTGGCAAGATTAGCCCTCGAAGCAAGGCGACAGCAAGAGAGCCACTGTTCTTCTACTGCTGCTGAATCCCCCGAGCCCAACCGCAGGTGAATGAGGAGTTCGGCCAACTCTCTCCCGGCAAGAAGCCTACGCCAGACCGGGGAAGCTTTGTTGTTCGCTATTGCTGTCGTTGGATGAAGATTCTTGAAGTAATGCGCCTTCATGTAACGCTTCTACAAAGAATGTTTCGAACGAAGCTGCCACCAGAGTTTGAGAGAAAATGCAGTTGCTATGTCGCCTAGTTGACGTACGTCCCATCCGCCTTCCTTGGTTGGTCGTGCGATGGTGGGCCAGCCCGCCCAGGACCTATGTTTACTGCCGTTGGAGCGGCCCCACAGAAAGTTGGAGAAGGTGGATTCGAGGATATTGAAAACCTTCTTGGGGGTATATATATATAAATTTATTATTATCTATATTATTTGTACATTAATTTATATGGATATTATTTGTATGATCATTAATATGGATAATAACGAATAATATATACAAATTAATATCTACAAATAAATAAATATTAATTAATTTATACATTAACTAATAGATTTTGTTATTAACAATATTAATTATCATACAAATTAATATAGATAATGATAAATTAGTATACATATATCTATATACATATTAATATAAAAATTGATATATATAAATAAATATAAAATAACAAATTAATATAGTTAATAAACATGTAGATATCTGCATACAAATTATATCTATATGTATATTATCTATATATTTTGTTATTATCCATAGTATAATATAGATAATATCAAATTAACTAATATATTAAACCACAATAAAAGATAAACTAAATCAAATTAAACAAAACTAAACAAACTAACCAAAAAATCAAAATAATACATGAGGGCACCAGTGACACTGGCACCCATTTTAGGAAGAAAAAATTTCAATGTCTAGCGGCAGTGACACTGGCGCCAATTTAAAAAAAAAAAAAAAAAAAAATCATATATCGCCAAAATTTTTGTTTGTGTTCTTTTAATATCTGGCGCCAGTGAAACTGGCGTTCCTCCTATTTGCAAATTTCTCTAACATATCATATTCTGCACAAATTGAGTAAAATTTATCATGATGGATGAAATTTTCTGTTAGCATTATCGAGTGAATTGAGTAGACAATATGATCAAGAGAATCCTCTTCAAGTACTTTCTCTCGTACTTTTACAAATTAAATCGAATCAACATTGATCTAGATGCCAGCAACCAGATTCATGTACATTTCCAAGCTAGCACTCCATTTGTTCAGTCACAAAACCTATCTAGTATCAGTAATGCTGGCCTTCTGCGTGACAAAATTACATCAGAAATGGGAATCACTTCTCTCCTCCGTCGGAACAAGACTCGTTCGAACCTGAAGATTGTCCGGATACGAAGGGATCACCTGCCGAGTTTACGGGATCAAAATTGGTGTCCCCTGCCAATGACGACGAGGACGAGTGATGTTGGGTGGGGAGGCACGAGTCACTTGTTACCTAGTCATGCATGTACGTACTACGTGTTAGATGAAGATACATGATTTACATAATCATAAGTGGAACTGTGGAAATATACAATTTCTGAACTTATTTGCCATCACTACTGATCTTTTGTATGCGAAGATACGGACACGAGACAGATTTTGACATGTCCTAGTATAGTGTTCGTGTCATGTCTGGACTCTGAATCTAATGTGTCCGATATGACACGAAACTAGCACGATACTGAATCTAGGATCCTCCATGTTCCTTAGGTAGTGTACCTATCAATTTATTGTACCGATGCTTCCTATTTTAGCGATGAAAATCATATCACACAAAATATAGCAAAACTGTGTTTTGAGAAGAAAGGAAACTAAAGGCGTCAAACAAAAAAGAGCAAGAAATTAATGATCAGAATGAAAAAAAAGTTCAAGAAAAAGAAACCAAAGCAAGCATGCAATACCGAGCTTGGCAATTCTGGTTCTCTAGCTTCTGCTGCCACGGCCACCGCCCCTACTGACCGAATACTGCGCTCTATAGCCTCTAGCGATGCTGCTGCCGAGACCGTCGAATCATCGGAAGAACCCTGCATTCTCAACGAACATGAAGGTGAATATTCTTTGGATAGCAATTTGGCCTGTGACTGTCCGGATAGTGCAGGATCGCCCCACATCTACAGCAGGGTCGGAATCGGTATCCTCCGCCGATGTCTGGGACGACGTCGACGACAAGTGTTGTTGGATAGATAAACATGAGTTACTTACAACCTACACAAATGCATGTAGTGTTAGTCATTGCTGTCAAGATTGCAGTAAAAGAATAAACACTGAACTCTGTTGCAATTGCTGAATTTAGTAGCACAGACAAGAATACACACGACACAGACACACCACCTAGACACCAACACCAAGAAGATCATATCGAAACAAAAGAATAACAAAGAAGAAATAGAAACTGGCATGATCCAACAAGTGAAGCAAGAAACTGGTAAAGAAGTTCAAGAAAAAAGAAACCAAGCATATGCACGCACGTACCAAGATTGGTAATTCTAGTTCCCTAGCAGGTGGTGCCGCCGCCGCCGCCGCCCCTGCCGACCTAATACTACGTTCTATATTCACCAGCATTGCCCCTGCCGAGACAGCCGGAGCGTCAGAAGAAACCTCCACGCAGCGTGGGCCCGGTGGTGGGTCTGCCAGCAATCTTTCTGGGCGAGTGCGGAGGGAAGTGCCTATCCTAGGGAAGGGACGGGAGGTCTCCGCAGGATATCCCGACTAGTGGGCCCGTCCTCCTCGGGGGAGGTGGGCCCAAGGGATGGCGTGGGCCCGGTGGTGGGCCTGCTAGCAGTCTGTCCGGACGGGGCGGGCAGTTTTGGTGGAGGTGGCCCCATGGGATCGAGTGGGAGTACCCGCTGGCGTTTCGGTGGATCCCAGGTCCGACGTGGAGGTGGTGGTGAATACACTGGTAATTAATCAGTGTACATTTGTTGTACAATGAACTTATATTTTGTTTTGGCTGGCCCACAAATAAATAGAAGTTGAAAGGTGGCTCTTGCAAACGGAAAAGCCAGGAATTCTAGCTGATCTCAACTAGATTGCTATATCTTATATCTACTATACTTTTATTTTATTTTTAATAGTTTCTAGTTATAGTGGTACCTTGCTTCAATAAGGAGCACTTTGCTTGTGCAAAATTTAGTGTCAACAAATTGATATTTCAAATAGAAACTAATAATGCTTAATTAAACTTGTTTAAAAGTAACAAGTATTAGACTGCCTCAACTTTGTAACCACACAACAGCCACAACAGCAAGGGACTGTAGCAGAGAATAGTTACAACAGTGGTGTCATAGTAGATGAGGCTTCTATATAGAAAACAATGCACACACAAAAAGTAAAAAATAAAATAAAAATCAACAGTTATAGTAGCCAATAAAGTACCAAGTGAAAAGTGAATGATATATACACACAGTGAAATTGACAAGTTTCTAGTTCAACCATACCTCTCAATGTTACATCCGGAAAGATAAACTCACACAAGGGCATCAGTAGGCGTCGCAAGCTAAGCTCTGATGCACTATCTAACAGATGAATGCAAGGCAGCACTAGTTCAACACGAACACGTCCTTATCAGCAGAACAATGGATATTGAGCCATCGATTGCTTGCTCTGCGGTAGCTCAAATATAAACAGCTCCCTAACTGCAACATGGAAAAATAAGAAGAATGTCAAGGGTGAAAGGAACAGCTAGCAACGCAGTTCCTAATACAACAAATAACAAACTCCGAACACATGAAGCATGAATTGATGTAAACTACAAAAGGGTTACGAGAATATACTTCGCAAACATCAAGGAGCAAATGGATCATTAAAATTAACAAGAGAAAGCCTTAATGATTTTATAATCATTATTCTACTAATGTAAAACATACATTGAACGGTTGAACCACACAAATGAGATGACAGGAAGATGAAAGAGAATTAGAATTGTTATTTCTATGATATGTGAAATCTCATGTCTCCTTCATTAACAAATGTTTCTTTTACTGACATGTGTCCCATTTCAAAGGTTAACTAAATTGGACTTCAAGAAGGGGACTAAGGTCCACATCGTTATGTGGTTAGAATATTTGCAGCCGATGAAGTTTTAAACAGACAAATGTAAGAATCACAGAAGGCAAATCCAAATGTGAAAAAGATGGTTAACAGAGATGAGAGGTGTAACTAGGGGGTAGATCAAGAATCTTTGGTCACCACAGATCAGTCTAATAGTAAAAAAATTGAATAGAATGGGAAAACCAATATCTCATTTAATTAAGAAAAACAATATGGGAATCATAGAATATAAGACTGCAGGTCTTTATATGATGAGGTGGTTTAATAAATGGGCTGAAGATACCATTTTATAAGACCAGGCAATAACATGCAAAAAAGCTAATTTCGAACTACAAAACAATAAAATAAATATGGACAACAGCCCCAGAGCACACCCTTTTCTTTTAAGGCCTGGCTCAAACACAGGACCTCCACCTCCATGTTATCCCTCACCAGTCCCCACCAGCTGGGCCACCCCGTGGTGACTCCCAGAGCAAACTCTCATTTGTAACAATAACCAGACAACCCAAAACCTATTTGCCCACAAAACGTTTTTCAGAGAAAATCAGGTAGGGAAAAACCTCATCTAAACTCTTTTCACTTATTTTTACATTGCATTTTTCCTCTGTGGAATCCAGATCAACCTAATACAATTCAACAACAAAGCCTTATCCCAAATGTATGAGGTCAGCTGTTTGAATCTTTATCTTCCATTCAGCCTTTTAAGGGCCATCTCTAAAACATCAGCAGAAATGTTCCAGAGTCTCAATCCAATAGTTCTAGCAGCTTCTTTAACCAACATTTTACGAGATGGCAAATTAGTGTAAAGGAAAAATGAACATAAATCCATGCACCAAACTTAATAATAATAATAATAATAATAATAATAATAATAATAATAATAATAATAATAAAAATCCTTGTGGTTACCGGAGAGGCATAAGACCCTGGATGGGTGGCGGAAGTTCAGTGGATCGAGCCACATGGACGTATTATTTCTTCCATTTATAAAAAATGGTGGAAGTTGGGGGCAATGGGCCCAAAAGACATGCAATGCAGCATGCACAAAAGTCTCGTATGTATTATCGGACATCTCAATAATAATAATAATAATAATAATAATAGTAATAATAATAATAATTTATTATTATTATTATTATTATTATTAAAAAGCAAGCAGAAGAAATGTAATGCAAAGAAAGATGAGAAAAAGTGTCTTTTCTAATGCGACTAAAAGGACTAGTGTTCTAAAAAGTGATGACCTTGCCGCTTAAGCTACCCTACGACCCACTAATTGCTTTTTCTTATGGGGAAAAGTGGATATAAGGGCTAAGGTTGTGTCCAATCCAAGGTTCGCAGTCTCAGCCAAAAATGAAACTACTCAAAGCGACCGATTCAAACTCCCAAACTCTCCAAACTGCTACCCATAGGAAGGGTCTGAAAGTGATACCGTGAACCTTGCTCCAATCATTACAATTCTCGTCTGTCACGTCCAAAAGTTTGCACCCTACCGAGACGGATTTGTGTAACCCTTCATGGACAGGGGTTATGCGAGAAACTTCCAGAACATTCTAGAAGATGGTGGAATCCTCCAGAAGGCTCGAGAATCTTCCAGAAGACTCCAGATCAATGTTACCAGGATCGTGGGTCGCTTTGGTACGTGGTAAGGGTACGCGGTACGGTACCTCAGTCGGTACGCGGTGCGGTGAGAGTAGGCTTATTCGGTACGCTATTTGGGATCGTTGTTCGTTTTTATCTGGGTCGTCCTTTGTACCATACATAATTATATAGAAGTATACACTATATAAAAATAAAATAAAAATAATTAATTAACCAACAAATATTGAAAACATATGGCAACAACTCTACAAAAGTCAACAGTTTGTATTAATACCACCCACAGAAAATGAAATTTAAAATAAAATTTATAAAAAAGATTATATACAATAATAAAAAAACGTTACATACAATAATAAAAAACGTTACATTGTGTATACGAGTCAACACAATTAAATAATATATTGAGATAGTAAAAATTTACATTTATATAAATACTAAAAATATACAATATATATATATAGTAACCCAGGGGCCGGCCTAACATGTTTGGTTCAATTTTTTTTGGTTCGGTCCGGCCCAATATCCGGGGCCCAACACCTAAACCCTAACCCAACATAATATATGAAGAGAGGAGAGAGAAAGCAAACGCCTCCGTTTCTTCATCCGCTTTTGATTCTCTCTCCTCTCCTCCTCCATTTTTCTCCCCAGCTCCACTTCTTTTAACTCAACCAGCAGAGGAGGAGGCGAAGGCGGCGGCTGCGGAGGAAGGTAATTTTTATCTAATTTATAAAGATTTTAGTCTCATATTTCAAGTATTTATGCTTTTTTTAATCTCGATTTGATGATTGAATTTCTGTAATTCGATTCTTTCGACGAACTGGGTCGCGAACGCACCCCGTTCGGGGTCGTCCGTCCCAATTCGTGGGACGTAGGGGGGTGGCTAATTATGCATCATTGCTCCAGATCTTCCCAGAAGGCCCAAGATCTTTCTAAATGGCCTATGATCTTTCTAGATGGACTAGAAGCTTCTTTGTTATTATATAGATCTAGAATAATCCCTAGAATATTTCGTTTCCGGAAGTTTCTTGTAAGCCCTACGACACTATAAATAAGTGGGACGTCTCATTTGTTCCTCACCACCCAAAAGTTGTAATCTCTCTCTAGTATAGTGAAGTTTTAATCTTCCAATCTCTCTCTTTTGCTCCACATTGTTCTCATTTACGCCTTAGCAATCTAGCTAAACATTGAAAAAGGCTAGTACGGATCTTCCAGTAGAAAGCTTGTATACCGCGCAGGTCGAAGTGTAGCACAAACACTAAGTCCGTGACAAGTGGTATCAGAGCAAAGGTCGGTTGGTGCCATGTCGACATCCGAATGTCCAGGAGGAACCCGCGTCGCCTAAAGAGGGGCACACCAAGACTTACAAGAAGGGCAAAAGCAAGAAGCCTACGATGGAGCGTAGCCTTGCCGATCTTGTCGGGCGGCTTGAGATCTTGGAGACATGTTCACGGGACATGGAGATGCGCATGGGCTCCTTGAAACATAAGCAACACGAGGCTAAAAGAGTTCTACGATGGGTTTGAGAGTGACGTCGCTTCGTCCATGGCAATCTTTCTGGAGCAATTCCAAGTGATCCGATCCGCACTTAAGGAGGAGCTCAAGGGGCATCGTGCGAAAATTGAGGACTTGCGCAAGAAGGTCCAAGACTACGAGGAGCTAAAGACTGTGGTCGAGAGTTGCAGAGAACTCAAGACCAAAGTTGCCATCTTGGAAAAGGCCGTTGCGAACGGTGGACCTTCGAGTAAGGAGGCACCGAAGAGAAGGAAGATCATCGAGCCGAAATCCTTGGGGAGCAGGGTGCCAAAGAAGTTGAGAACTTCTTGTGGAACGTGGAGCGATACTTCAAGGCATTGCACATCGATAATGATGTCGAGAAGGTGGACATTGCTTCTCTATTTCACTGACAATGCTATGATATGGTGGCGTCGAAGGTGCATGGAAGCTGAGAAGGGCTTGTGCTCGATAGACTTGGGAGGGTCTCAAGAAGGAGATCAAAATATCAGTTCTATCCGGAGAATGTGAAGTTTGCAACGAGGCGGAGCTTGCGGCAACTCAAGCATACCGGGGCGATCAAGGAATACATCGTGGAGTTCACACGCTTAATGCTTGCGATATCTAGCATGGGCGAGGAAGATCGCTTATTCTTCTTCCTATATGGACTTCAATCGTGGACGACTCAAAAATTGCAGCGACAGCAGGTGCAATACTTGAACACCGTCGTAGCAGCAACCGTTAGGCTCGTCGAGTACATTTGGGACGACAACGATGCCAAGGCCAAGCCAAAGATCACCAAGGTGAATGGTGGGGGAGAGCGGAAGAATTCTTCTAAGGAGGGTTCGTCCGAGGGAAAGAAGCACGATAAGGCCCAACCCAAGCGAGTTATTTCGTGCTTCATGTGTGGAGAAAATCACTTTGCTAGGGATTGTACATGCATGTGAACGTCGTCCGAACCGAGAAGGTGGAGGACGAGGAGTGCGCAGTGAGAACGCACATGGGAGCGTTGCGCTTAACGCCGTCGAGACAAGTCTGATGTGTCGAAGATTCCGAACAGCGAGCTCATGTACATTGACGTGGGGATCAATGACATGAGCACACAGGCGTTGGTTGACACGGACGCCACTCATAACTTCATCACGGACGCAGAGGTCCGTCGCTTTGGTCTAGCCTTGGAGGAAGATTCGAGCAAGAAGAAGGCTGTCAATGCGAGGATGCGTCCCGTACAGGGTGTAGCCAAGGAGGTTCACATAGCGGTGGAAAATTGGTCGAGTGTTGTCAATTTCACCTCTACGTCGCTGGATGACTTCAAGATGATACTGGACATCGATTTCTTTATTGCGGCGAAGGCGGTACCGATGCCACATTTGGGAGTCGTCAGCTTTATAGAAGAAGGCTTGTCGTGTATGGTAAAAGTTGCATGAGGCGAGCCATCAAAGGGGAAACCTACCTCCGCCATTCAGCTCAAGAAGGGTAGCCAAAGGACGCCAGCATACCTAGCAGTGCTCGAGATGAAGGGGAGCTTCAAGGAGGAAGGCCTTTCGTGCAAGACCAAGGGTGTTGCAAGGGGGCGTCCCGATGAGTCACTTCCACGGAGGGAAGTGTATCGTTCAATGTTCTAAATTGCGGCCTAGTCGGCCGGCCTAGGCGCTAGGCGGCCCTAGGCGGAGATAGGCGGCCTAAAATTTTGACAAAAAAAATCAGAAAAAATTAAATTTGAAAAAAAAATAGACTTGAAAATTTAGGGTTAGGGTTGCTGCTGCTACTAGACTTGAAAAAAAAATCAAATTTGAAAAAAATTAGACTTGAAAAAAAAATTAGACTTGAAAATTTAGGGTTATGGTTATGAAATTTCTAAAATCTAAAATTTACCTAGTGGTGGCAGAGGCGGCTAGTGGTTGTGTTTGTGGTGATGGTGGTGGCTAATATGAGGGAGATGGGAGAGGGGAGAGATGGAGAGGGGAGAGGAGAGTTATTGCTGCTGCTGTTCTCTCTCCTCTTTTATATTTTTAAAAAAAACAAAGCTAACGAACGTGGGATTCGAACCCACACATACCAAAACATTGACTTACACTCATCCTGCTAACCACAAGAGAATATTAACTTTCATGTTAATATGTAACATACAAACTATGTATAGCTATACTACTATACATATTGAAAGAAGAAAAAAAATCAGTTGGGCGCCTAGGCGCCCTAGGTGCTAGGCGGCCCTCCGACGCACCGATTCCGCCTAGCGAAATTTATAACATTGCATTCTACCAAGCTGGGCACAAGTACGGAGAAGAGTATCGTGGACTACGCAAAGGCAGAGACGACGAGGTATAGTAGCTCGCGCAAAGAGTCGCTCAAAGCTCATGGGGGATATTCGGGTCAATAGAATTGCAATGGGACTCGCATGTGCAGAGGTGTGGACAACCATGTGCAGCCACAAGATATAGTAGATCGGCGACCTGACAGTCTGCACGAGCTTTTTGTGCCAAGGAGGGCGCAGACTAAGGCTAGAGATGGTACGACGAACCAATTTGCTTGCAATCTTGAGAAGAAGATTGGAAAGTCTGGAAAGCGTCGCACGAGAAGCACGAAGAAGGACAACGCACAGCGACCATGCCTACAAGAGTAGACGTCGTTCCGAGACTTGATGCACCAGTCGACGAGGGCGTCGACGAGACGAGACCGGTGTGGGAGAGTGTCATGCCCAAAAGCTTGCACCCTACCGAGATGGATGCGTTTCACGGACTGAAGTTATGCGAGAAGCTTCCAGAACGTTCTAGAAGATGATGGAATCCTCCCAAAGGCTCGAAAATCATCCAGAAGGCTCCAGATCTTCCCAGAATGCATAAGATTTCTAAATGGCTCATGATCTTTCTGGATAGACTAGAAGCTTCTTTATAATTATCGAGATCTAGAATAATTCCTAGAATATTTCATTTCCAAAAGTTTTTGTAAACCCTATAGGCACTATAAATAAGTGGGATGCCTCATCTGTTCCTCATTAATATTTCATCTAATGATATTTCTCGTCGTTATGGCTCGTCAATTCCATAGTTTGCAGTATTGCCGAAACCGATACGACACGGTCGATGCCGATACAATCTGGCATGTCCAAATCTGATACGACCGATATCCCATTGGGGGTCTCTTCTCCAGTCAATTCGGCAAAAAAAAAAATCAAACGAAAAAGACCGACTAGCAAAGCATACTAAGGTTGTAAAAGCATGTAAAAGAAGAAAATTTATCTATCGGATGTAAACCAATCGACAAAGGATACTATTATTTCATTTAATTTCAAAACTACTAATAAATAGTACTTAAAATTATGCCTAAATGTATAAAATACATTTCCTAAAATGTTAATAATGCATTAATAATTATTTGTTTTCCGATACCAATAATCTGATACTCCAATCCGAAACCATCGATATCGCCGATCCCAATACTCATAGGAATGGTCCGATACCGATTGCGATAGTGCGAACCTTTCATTCAACTCTTCTAATAGTAGATATTGCATTGTTAATTGACACATATAAGGGTTTAATCCTTATAATAATTTGACCTTGAATCTTATAGAAAGTAATAACTTTTATCAGTAGTTACTAATCTTCTAAATTACTTATAAGATTTACTCGCTATTAATATTATGACGCTATCAAGTCTATAAAAATGTACTTATAGCTGATTACAATAATGTGAGGGTTTGAGTGGATAATTAAGAAATTTTTGGTGCCTATCTGAAACCTGGAACATAGGACATATATGCCTAGTTATCTGGATATTTTGAACTCTGAGCCTGGTTCGTAAGTGCTTAAGCAGCAAGCAGTCTTGGCACCTTTCTTAACATTTTCAAATATCTGGACAACCCACAGACCTATTAGTCCATAACAATGCAATCAAAATAAAGTGATAGCTCTAAGCCAATTTACATAGGACAGTGAGAAGGGTATAAGACAAGTGTGCCTAGAACCCAACAAAATCGAAATGTTAACCAGTTAAAGGCATGTACAATATAATGCATTATAATAATACTGGAAATGGAGGATTTAGTGCATGTAATACCTATGGAGTAGATGATGATCTGGTCATATTCGTACTCTGGTAGCACATGCACCCTTCACAAGTCCAAAAGTGCCTGCAAACCATGTTTTACCAACCATTCCTTCTACCACTGGCTACTGGTAGCATAAGATTCTGGCACTCTCGTCAAATTATCCATTTTCTCTTCTCTTGGAACAAAAATTAAGAAAATCAAATCAAACTGCAAAGAAATGCAACATCTAATAACTCTTGTCAATACTTCAGGTAGCTTCAATTACCTTCTTCCTCATCACCAAAACTGTAACCATCTTAGAAACACCAATTCAAGCTTGATCTGTTAACCAACACATGATCGGCAAACATCATATCTCTCTTCCGTGTATCCGATCATGGTGTCCCTCAGCTTTTGCCATTCCACAAAAAAATGCACCTCTCTCACGTACCACTGAGGCCACCTAATGGCTAATGGCCTCTCAAGCACACTAGCCCAAGCTCATCCAGCGTTCATCCTTTGTCAGCTTACCCAAGCCCAACCTACAAGAAGGCAACACTCATCTGTTTTCCAATGGGTCAGACTCTGGATTCAATGCCTGGAAGACGTAGCTCCTCACACTGCCCAAGCACAAAAGTCCCAAAACTGACACGTAAAAGCTTGATACGGCACTTATCCAAAACGCTTTGACCGATATCCAGCCCTCTTCTCCAACATCATCCTCTTGTCCCTCCCTCGACGGCAATCTTCCCATCCCTTCGCAGTCCACCCCGCTATTCTCCATGCACAGCCCTGGGTTGCCCGCAAATGCCCCTGGAAACTTCTGCATTCCATCCCTCTTTGGCAGCGGCCCCGACAAGCTGTTGTATGAAAGATTTAGTAATTCCAAATCTCGCATCCCTGATATTCCCCTTGGCACTTCTCCTGTAAGCAAATTGTGCGACAAGTCCAGCATTCTTAGTCTCCCCATCCTCTCCAGACTCGTAGGGATTCGACCTGCCAAGTCATTAGAAGAAAGGTTTAGATACTCTAATCCTTTTAATCCGATAAGACCATCCGGTATCTCTCCACGGAGTGAATTGACCGACAAATCAATTCCCACCACCGAATGAAGTTCATACGATAACTCCAATTGCCGGCTACCAGAGAGATCTACTGACATCATAACTCGAACTTCAGCGGCAAGCTGCATGTTGCCGTAATCCTCATTTGTCGCGCCATTGAACTCGGAGCTCACATTGAAGTTGCCACCTGGGATAAACCCAGAAAAGTGGTTGTTTGAAAGGTCTAGCGAGTGGAGAGTCTGAAAGGAGAAGATCCAATCCGGGAGGTTCCCGGAAAACTTATTGCCGGCAAGAGATAACAGCCGTAGATTCTGCCACTTGACGATCGCTCCGTTGAGCTCTCCACCGAGGTCATTGTAACTAAAGTCCGCGATCTCTAGAGACTTGCAACCTGCCAACGGCAGAGGGACCTCACCGGATATCCTGTTGCTGCCAATGTTCAAAATTTTCAAGCTGTCGAGAGCGTCGAGCTCCGGCTGGAGAGTGCCGGAGAGATTGTTGTGGTCCAATTTCAGCTGCCACAACTGAAAGCACCCGGCCAAACTGACCGGAATCGAACCAGAGAGCAAATTATGGGAAAGATCGAGTGCCTGGAGGTAGTTCAAGTTCCCGATCTCCACCGGGATATCACCAGCCAACTGGTTATCCGATAGGAACAACCCCTGTAAGCTCTTCAACTCTGTGATCTCCACCGGAATCCCACCCGACAGCTGGTTCTTCGACAGGTTCAGCACCAGAAGCCCCGAACGGTCCGGCTCTTCAACGATCCTCGCCGGAATCGGGCCGGAGAGGGCGTTCGAGCTGAGGTCGAGGACCGAGAGCATGTCCGAGAAGCTCAGCCTTGGGGAGATTCGGTACATGAGACTATTCGACGAGAGGTTCAGCACCGTCAGCGCTCGCCAGTCGGAAATGCAGGTGGGGAGCCCTCCGGCGATCGAATTGTTCGCGAGGTCGAGGAAGGCTAGCGACTTCGCCGACGGCGCGAGGCAGGGGAGGGTTCCCGATATCCGATTCGAAGCCAGGTTGATGAACACGAGGCTCCCGGAGGAGAAATCCTTCAGATCTCCGACGAAGGAGTTGGACGACAGGTCGAGATGCGTCAAAGACCGCAGCTTGAACAGGTTCTCCGGGATCGCACCGGAGAACGAATTGAAGCTGAGATCGATGGTACCGAGAGCCCACGAGAAGTTGCCGATGGGTCCGGAGAGAGTGTTGCTGCGGAGATCTAGGGTTTCGAGACGGCGGAGCCGGCCGAAGCAAGGGGGAACGGCGCCAGCGAGGCGGTTGCCGGAGAGAATTAGGGTTTGGAGGAGGGAGAGCCGGCAGAGGACCAGGCTGACGGGGCCGGAGAGGTCCGATTGGCGGAGGTCGAGGCCGACGACGCGGCCGGTGGCGTTGTCGCAGGTGACTCCGGTCCAGTTGGCGGCGGTGCTAGCAGGCGCGGAACCGGACCCGGACTCTTGCCAGGTCGAGAGGACTCCTCTAGGGTCCGCGAGGTGGGATTTGAACTCGAGGAGGGAGGACCGATCGCCGGCATCGATATGGAGGTCCGGCGAGGCTGCCGGAGAGTGGAGGAGGAGGAGGAGGTAGGGGAGGATGAGGAGGAGAGGGTTAGGGTTTGGAGCCGCCATGAAAAATTAGGGTTTTAGGGTTTTTGTGGGAAGTTTTGGGAAAGTGAAGGTGTGTATAAACTCTCACTTTTCCTTCTTCCCTCTCCCAACGGTTCCTTTTTATTCGCCGGTCGTCCAACCGGTATACCAGTGGGACCTACCGATATTTATAAGGAGGGCATATGGTTGTTACAGAACCGGTATATACCAGTTCCGTATCGGTATGATATTTGTTAATTAATACCAGTGCCTTGCCGATATCTAGCTACATAAGGTTTTCACTTCGTTCTTTCGTCATCACGAAGGCTTAGACCCAGGGCCGGGCCTGGAGTAATTCCGACAAGCCATCGGATTTAGACAACCCTCAAGTTAGGGTAACCTCCCAGGTCCCTTAGTCCACACATCTCCGCCAACAGAGCCTCCACGGTCCACTCCAACTCTTCCATGTCAGTTGAACTAGAAATCCTCCAGGCCCATATTTTGAGTTTCTATTGGAAAGGTCTCAAGTAGCTCATGAGTCAGGATTGGAACTCGAAATCCGAGGTCCACGTTGTCGTCAGAATTGGAGATATTTTTTTGTAGAGGTGATATTAGTTCAATATTTTATAGCTTTCAGCTTGTTATAATTTATTTGATATCTTTTTTCTGAAGTCAAGTTTGATATCTTTTTCTAGAATCAAGGGCAAAGGGCAATCAAAATTATCTCCGGCTAGCATAACCCAACCTCCTGGGCCGGCCCTGCTTAGACCATATATCCTCATTGTCTTTCTACCCATCCTCATTGTTGGATTGAAATAGAAATTAGACCTTACTAGCATACATGTACGTGTCTTGCACGTATTTTAATTTTTTAAAATTAACTTAAGAAGACAAAAAAATAATTTTTTTAATTACGAAGTTGTCCTTATTAAAAAAAAATAACCATTTTAATTAGTATAAATATGCAAGAATATTTTTGGAAGAAAATTTTTACGGTAAAATTTAACTTTTGATATTATACAGTAGAATAGATATGAACAATATGTAAGCATTTGTGCAAATGTTTATTTCTAATTACTAGTCATTGTTTATATTTTATAGACCCCTATTTGAACTCCTAAATGAATAATAGGTTTGACAAAACTTCTGTACAGAACAGAAGATGTTTAGCACAAAACGGAACCGTGCATGAAAGACAACTACAATCAAAGCTAGCAAATGGCCCTAGATTATTGTCCTTGTAGCATAAAATCATGATAGATGTTCATGTAATCTTAACAATTATGCAGTTCTCCTTCCATGATGGATATTAGGATGTGACTTACACATTCGAAGGAGTTTAGCTTAGTGACCCCATTGAAAATCTCTTACACATCTTTGAGGGATTTATTCACCCCTGTCAAACTCGAAGGCGTCATATTACATCTCGTATTGTCTACAACCTCCATTCTGTTAATAACAATAAAAAAATACCATTTTACCTGCAACATTGAAATTTTTTTTAGGCATACAATTCATACATGACTTGGACCCAAACTGATTATACCCCATTAGGACGCTGTTTAGGGCAAGAAAGGTTCACTATCCATATTGCATTATTCGTTTTTGGACCGAAAATTAAATCGAACTGAATCGAGAATAAGAGATTTGGTTCGGTTTAAAAAAAAAAATCGGTTCATTTTAAAAATATAAAATTCTTATTCAGTTTCGATTTCGGTTTTTGGTTTCAGTCCAAAACCGAATATATATATATATATATATATATATATATATATATATATATATATATATATATATATATATATTTCACACACACACACACACACACACACACACACACATATATATATATATATATATATATATATATATATATATATATATATACACACACACAGAGAGAAACATATATATATATATATATATATATATATATATATATATATATATATATATATATATATATACACACACAGAGAAACATATATATATATATATATATATATATATATATATATATATGTTTCTCTGTGTGTGTGTGTATATATATGTGTGTGTGTGTGTAGCAAATGACCTCTAGCCTAGTGGTTAAGAGAGATGCATGCGGCCTAAGTGGTCGGAGTTCGAGCCTCCGTGGAGACAAGTTCACCACAATTATCCATCGCTTCAATATATATATATATATATATATATATATATATATATATATATATATATATATATATATATATATACACACTATAGGTATATACTAAATATATCTAGGTATATTTAGTTACTATATATATTAACAGAAAAAAGGGTGCAAATAAACCGCATAAACCGAAAATCGAACCGATTTAATTCGGTTCGGTTTAATTCGGTTATGGACAAATTCGGTTCAATTTCGGTTTTGCTTATTCGGTTTTCGGTTATTCGATTCGGTTGGAACCGAATTAACCGAATGCTCACCCCCTACTACTCGAGTGCTGGTAGGATTTGGGTCCATATAAATTATACATGTCTTGTACTTATATATGACATTGATCTAAAAAACAAAAGGTAGATACAAAGTCAGGGCCGGCCGAGGGTACTCCCAACAATACTTCGAACTTGGACTTGGACTTGGACTTGGACGACCACACTCCATAAGGCAACCGTAGGGCCGGCCCTGCTTGTGCGCCAAATTTATCCCTTAAAAATATACAAAACCAACATGGTAATTAGGTTTGGATACTTTATGAATCCAATCTGACCTTCCGAACCCAAACATCTACCCCTTGTTAGCAACTCGGCAAGCGGAAAAAATTCGGAACGACAAAAGTACGAGTATAAATCGGCACAATATAAGTAAAATACGGTCAAAAATTCGGTCAAAAATTCGTCTAACAAAAAACATTCGGATTAGATTTAATTCGTGTTTAGTACGTTTCATATGAACCAAGTCGGCACTAAAAACTCGGCATATATATAGGGCCCACCCACCTCTACTCCTTCATAAACAAGGGTTCAATGTGAGAATAAGAAGATGTTGGATGATGGAAAACCGAAAGGTTTTTGTTTGATTGTTGCAAGCAACATGTGCAAAGAATCTTGGATTTATTTTTTGGTTACTGTGAGACTTTTTCTTCTTCTTTTTCTGATAATTTTTTAGAATTGTGCCAGTCTTAATATCTAATAGCATGAGTCAAGAAAGTCAAGACTGTTAGGTTTCTTGGTCACATTTTTTTTGGCCAAATTTTTTAAAAATTCGTACGGTACGCGTTTAAAACGCCACAGGCTTAAAATTCGCGTACAAATCCGAATTTTTCAAAAAGTACGTAAGTATTATACGTTTATGTAAGATACGAAAAAATACGCGTATAATACGTGTTTTATTCGGGTGATTGCTAACAAGGCATCTACCTACTTTGCAGTCTCTCCCATCCGCAATCAAAAGATTCGAAGCTTAACTTGTGTTCTTTTTCGAATTAGGAAAAAAAGAGAGCAAAGTATACGACGACCACCGACAATTGGATCACCGGAGTTGTTGTTGGAAGCAATCACATGTCAGTTCTCACCATTACTCTCTCTCTCTCTCTCTCTCTCTCTTTGTATTTTTGTATGATATTCTTATCTTAGGATCAAGGTTGTAAAAGGCGTTAGGCAGTAGTCGGACGAGCACTAGGTCCCTAGCACCTAGTCCATCCAGATAGACACAATTCAAAAAATAAATATAAAAAATAAATATATATATACTAAAATTTGTACAAAAAAAGTCCATAAAATCCAAAAACATACATAATCGGGCAACACCAAAATAAGACACTTTAACGATGCCTAAAAACGTCGCTAAAGTGTACAAAAACGTCGTCGTTAAAAATTAGCGACGAAAATACTTTGTCGCGTATTTCGTGGTCGCTAATACAAAAAATGTCGCTATTGGTCGCTATTGCGACCTAGGGTAGCGACGTCAGAACGTCGCTAATATTTTAGTGGATATCGACGTTTAGCAACAAGGAGTTGCTAATCAGCGACGCCCATTTTCGTTGCTAAATATCACCGACATTTCAGTAGTTAGCGAGGTTATTTGTGATGTTTAGTGACTACTTGCCGACATGGCAAAATTTGTCATGTTAGCCAATTAACAACGTATAGCGATTGTTTGCGACGTTCGCAATACAGACTAGCGACATTCGGATACACGTTTAGTGACGTCTGTCTGGTGCCACTCCCGTTTCCCGTTATACGTATTTTTCAGGATACGTATACGAATTTCTGACAATTGTCAGGTGGCCCGTATTTTGACTTAACTTGCTTAACTTAGCCTTGGTTTAAACCTTGACTTGATTGGTTCAACTTGGTTCAACATGACTTGGCTTGGCTTGACTTGGTTTGGTTTATTTTGGGTTGAGATGAGAGGGGTTGCTATATAAGTCAACTCCTTCTCTCTCCTCCATTATTTGCTTTTACTTCTTTATCTTCTTCATTTACTCCTTCCACCTACCAAGCCTAGGCAACTGCAGCTTGCTTCATGATGGATCTCAAGTTTTATTGTTCCATTCTTTTTCTTACTTGATTCTAAGTCTCTTTAGATCTTGACATTTTTGGGTTTGATGGATAGATTCTTGTAGATCTAAGTTTATAATTTTTGCTTTTTCTTGGTTTTGATCTATAAAACTTGGTTATTTTCGAGATCTAATGGTTCCATGTTGTAGGGAATTCAATTCTACCCAATTTTGAATTTTGAACCGCTTGATTTCGACTTCGTATGAGCAAGTTATGCCATTTTCATGTTCATGGGTTCCCCACACCTTTTGGTGCTGTCGGGACGATGAACAGTGCCGCACGCAGTGTCTTTGCTGCCGTGCGCCGTGCTTGCGTGCAACATATGCCGTGGGCGATTTTGCCTGCGTGCAACGTGCAACTTGCACGGCCGCGCGCCCGCACGACTTTCTGTCGTGCGCCCGCGCACCGTGCTTGCGCACAACATGCGCCGTGAGCGATTTTGCCAGTGCGCAACATGCAACTTGCGCGGCCGCGCGGCCGCGCGGCTGCGCAATTTTTTGTCGTGCGCTGTGCTTGCGCGCAACGTGCGCCGTGGGCGATTTTGCCCGCGCACAACGCGTAACTTGCGCGCCCGCGCGCCCGCGCGACTTTTTTGTCGTGCACCCGCGTACCGTGCTTGCGCGCAACGTGCGTCGTAGGCGATTTTGCTCGCACAACTTGCGCGCAGTGTCACGACCCGCACCCTGATTAGGGGCACGAGAACGTGGGTACGTCCAGCCTACGCCGCAGTGTCGGCGGTAGAACGCTGTATAGGTCATCTATAACAACTAACATCTAACAATAAGACATATAAACCTGTCATCTCCGCACGGAGGTATAACAGAACATCTCAACTCTATATCTCAAATACAAGTCTAGGAAAGATAAAGATAGAACATGATATGGAATCAGATGAAAGGAAGAACTGAATATATATAGAGTTATCACACCACACAAAGTAGATGTCCAACACAATAAGTACAAGATCTGAAATATAACTAAGTCACAACTAACAATCGGAACAATCCGATACAAAATAAAAACTGTAAACACTAGACTAGACTAGGCACCCTCTACTGAGCTAGATGCTCCTCAGGATCCTGAAGGTCACCCTCATGTGTCCCATAGAAGGTAGGACAGTCACCATCATCATCTGTAATATTTTCAACAGGCCCAGTCAGGACAGGAACGAGCACAATACATCTCACGCAGTTCATATCAGGTTGGGAAATGTAAAGCATGCATAGAGTAAGATACATGAACTGTAAAGAATATATGTAAAACGAGAGAGATTTGATAACTGGAAATATCTATATATATGGTAAGTAAGAACTGTAGGTAACCTGTGATTTAGAGCATGATATGGTTATATAAACGGGCTTAGGACATATACAAGATTTCACAAGATTTTACATGAATTTGTACAAGATGGGATTTGATCACATAACCATTTCCTACTCACCCTCCCCAATCAATACACAAGGATCCAGTCAAGTTACGTTACTTTGCACAAGAGATTTTTATCATGTTTGCTCGCGTGATCATGAGAGTACAAGATTGCACAAGAGTATACATGAAAGCGGTGTACATGAAATACAAGATGTTCGTGAAAAGCACATGACAACTGTATCTGATGCACCCCGAGGGAGATAACATCGCATAACAAGATCCATATAGTACCAATCCGTGATAATGACGTGACAGCATCATGTAAGGTAATCTAAAGCAAGAATATAAGTCCTAACAAGCATGAAAAGATCAGAGAATGTACTCGCCTGTCACCCTGTATGACTGATATGAATAGATGTCCGAACTGGTATCACAGAGTCCTATTTAGAGTAAAACAGGTCACAACATATCCACAATGGTAAAAATAGAGTATACAATGCATACTACATGATTCTAGGTCAATCTGGTCAAAAGTCAACTCTTGGTCAACTCTAAAGTCAAACTAGTCAAAGTTAGGTCAACACTAGTCAACTAGTTAGGATTTTAGTCAAACTAGTCAAACTAGTTGTTTTAGGTCATTCCTAGTCATTTCTAGGTGAACTAGGTCACTTTTGACCTAAGGTTGACTTTGGTCAACCCTTAGTCAACAAGGGTCAACAAGTTGGATTTTGGGCCATTAGGGTTAGCCCCAAGCCATAGGCTAATGGTCTTAGGTTCTATAGGCTAGTTGCTATAGGTTTATATATAAACCTAGACTTAGCAAGTTATACATATATATATCTATATATATAAATATATATATACACATCAACCTACTATCTATATACCTATATGGGAATACCATATATACCATACCCAAAAACCCACATACATATGATACACTATATATGACCTAGTAAAGATATATATATATATCATATCTATATATACATGTATATATTCACAAAAACTTATATAATATATATATACAACCATATATATACAACTTGTATATATATTACATATATATATAGAGGGAAGAGAGTGTAAGAGAGAGAGACTGAATAGAGAGAGAGTGAGACAGTGAGAGAGAGGGAAGGGACACACACACAGGAATGGGGGGGGTTCAGTTTCCTGGAACAGGAAACCAGTCCCAACACACACACACAAACCTACATTAATACATATGTGTATATACACATCTATACACATGTGTACACCCTAAAAACTCACATACACACACATATATATATATACATATGTATACAATACTGAAATATACATATACATGTATAAATGATAATAAAAATCAAATCAAAACCCATTTCTAAAAACTGGGAATTTATCCAAACTCTGGAAATATGACAGTGTACAGAGAAAATAGGTAAACCCAAATTGACGACCCAACCCTAGCTAATACCCAAGACTAAGGGTTGGTAAACCTAACCCCACATGTGTACGTGTCATGTGTGTCCATGGGAGTCCACCACGACACGACACGGCGTGTCCAGGAGTCTAAAACCCAAATCGGGTAAATTACAGTGCACAGTATCGTGCTAAGGTGCACACGCGTGTAGGACACGACACACGTGTCCATGTGTCTCGTGCTCACGCGTGTGGGTTCGCCTAGGGTCAGGCTAGGTGTCTAGGTACCTGATTCGTGTCCAAGTGTCCCCGTGTCCGCGCACGAAGTGCGTATCAGAGGCACTGTGCGCGCGTGTAAGTGACAGTGTGTGTCCAGTGCGAGTGCGATTTCGTGTCCGATACGACACGAGAAGTTGTGAGACTCGAGGGGGGGCTTGTCAGAGGGTGCCCCCACCTCTGTGCCAAGTGGCACGTGTCCACGTGTCACGTGCAGCGAGCACGAGATGTGCAGCAGCAGGGGAGCCGCGCGCACTGTCGTGCTGCGTCGTGCACGCGTGTCGACCAGTCTAGGGCCACGTGTGTGTCACCTAGGGCCTCGTGGTCGTGTCCTAGGATAGGTGAGGTGTCAGGGTACGTGTCTAGGTTACTGTATCGTGTCCACAACACGTGTAGACACGACACGAAGTGTCAAACACTTGCGTGTTTACAGTGTGCACAGTGTGTTAAAATCAGTGGGTTCGTGTCCTGTTTTGGACACGAACAGTGTCCAATTCATGCTCAGTCCTAGGGAATCGTGTCCTACACATCTAGGGCTACCCAAAAATATATTTTGTTTTACAAAAACACAACATTACATCCTAAGTGGCATTTACACAAACACTAAAATTAAGACACAGACACGTGTCCGATACGGACACCAAAACACATCAAAATCCCACCAAACTTTACCCACAGTATTGTTATCCCTATATGAATGCATTTATGAAAGAAAAACAGGAATTTGACTAGGTTTGTGAGAAAATACCTATTGAGTGAAAACTCAAGAAAATAACTTCTTGGGGGGGGGGGGTTGTTCACTGTCCTTGGGGGTGCCCACAGCTAGGGTATCCTTGCTAGCTAGCCTTCCTTGGTATCCTCACTAGTAGGGGGTTCCAACGCAAGAAACGGGGCTCAATTTGGTGGAGAAATGGTCAAGTTATGGAGGTGTGAAGTTGAGGGAAAACCTAAACTCCAATGTATTGAAAATGAAGCCTTTCTTGTGAAGGGTGTACACATATGGAGGGGGTGTTCTTGGCTGCCATGGGGGGTAGGGGTAGGCTATAGGGTCCCCTTCCACCTTGCAAGACTTAGTCTCTAAGGCTTTGACTAGGGGTTAGATATTCTAGGTTTATAAAATATCCTAGAAAGTTAAATATCTAGATATTTATCAACCTAGATATTTACACATAAAGTAAATATCTACACTTAGTCTTCTAGGTTAGTGACTAACCCCTAGATTAGGGTAAACTAGCTTAGGGACTAACATAACAATAATCAATAATTAAATAATAATAAAAACACATAAATTCAAATAATTCCAAATAAATCCTATAAAATTACCAAAATACCCCTTAGGCTAAAAATCACTAAAATGATATTCTAAGCCTATGGTCAAGTTCTCATGGTCATGGCAACTTCTAGGTTAGAGAAAACTAGGGTTTACACTAAGTTATTCTAACCAAATCACAAAGTCATAAGTCATGACTTAGCATGACTTAGAAAATGGTTTAATCACACTAATAATCACTATAAATCATATCATGACTAAAATACTATTAATTAATAATAAAAAAATAATAAAATTTCAAAAATCCCCAATTTCAGAAAACTGGGTGCTACAAGTCTACCCTCCTTAGAAAATTTCGTCCTCGAAATTAGAATGGTCATACTCCTTCTAGGTCAAACACTCAACAATCAAAGTCAGAGTTACTACTTAGCAGCATACAAGGTCAACAAGTAAAATGTGGATAGTAGACCTATACTGGGTCATGTCCAATAAATTGGACTGGCAGGTTTAGGTCAAGGGTGTCCTCAATTTAAATTGGAATCAAAAGTAACTCTATGGGGTAATTTAGGATGAAGTCTTGTGTCAGGAAAGTCGTACTAAGCAATTGAAGTATAAAATGGTGTGCCTTAGTGGGATACTAAGGTCATGGGTGTAGGTTGTCAAGTCTAGGTCATGCCTGTGAAATTGGTTTTGAGAAAACAACTAGTCTTGTGCTCCTAATTTAAAAGTCATGGTAATGTGCCTACGATGATCATAATTAGAGTGGGAATGGTCAATGGCCTAAATTTAAACCAGAAGTTGTGATGCAATAGTAGTACAAGGATAGGTTAAATGGGATAGTCTGTGACTATGGGTATTAGACTAGGTAGGTAAGAAAACAATGAATCAATAGGGTTAAGAGGTTTACCATTCTATGGTTAGAGCTACTCTTCTAAGTCAAAGGTATAGCACATACATCAATTCATTCCTAAAGGATTTTATTAACAATTAGAGCTACTCCTACTCCTACTCCTAAGTAAGAGATAAAATCAAAAGAACTATCAGGTCAAATTCATCAAAAATAAGAAATAGGTAGGAGCATATGGAATTGGATTTCAAGACAGATATAATGAAACAAGATGGGAATGGATTTGAAAGAACAGAACCTGCAAGTGGCTCCATCCATGTAGAATAATATATGAAAGCGAACCAAAGTGCAATAGGTTGATCAGACCATCATGCACCGGCCCTGATTAGACAATATGTTAGTGGGTACTAGCCCCCAATAAAATATGTCGTGATCAAGCTCGATAAAATATAAGCTTGCAAAACTAAGGCTAAATTAGCAGTAAAGAAGGTCAAAATATAAGGGAGGTAATGATGAATAAGGTTAAATAGTCCAAGATCCCTTAAACATCAAAGAGTGAGGGTGAATTAAAACAAGAGGAAAAGGGTTTTCAATATCGAAGTTCAAAATAAGATTCTCAAGGGTCGTCCCGGAATCTCTCATGAAATCCTAACAGTGATTGAGTATACTCTCATCCTAATACCTTAATTCCTATATTCTATCGCAGGCTCGTAGCAGTACAACTAAGTCGTCGTGCTACTACGAAATCGCACAAATGCGACTCTCGACCTGCGTGGGCCACCACAAAAACGTGTCACGACCCGCACCCTGATTAGGGGCACGAGAACGTGGGTACGTCCAGCCTACGCCGCAGTGTCGGTGGTAGAACGCTGTATAGGTCATCTATAACAACTAACATCTAACAATAAGACATATAAACCTGTCATCTCCGCACGGAGGTATAACAGAACATCTCAACTCTATATCTCAAATACAAGTCTAGGAAAGATAAAGATAGAACATGATATGGAATCAGATGAAAGGAAGAACTGAATATATATAGAGTTATCACACCACACAAAGTAGATGTCCAACACAATAAGTACAAGATCTAAAATATAACTAAGTCACAACTAACAATCGGAACAATCCGATACAAAATGAAAACTGTAAACACTAGACTAGACTAGGCACCCTCTACTGAGCTAGATGCTCCTCAGGATCCTGAAGGTCACCCTCATGTGTCCCATAGAAGGTAGGACAGTCACCATCATCATCTGTAATATTTCAACAGGCCCAGTCAGGACAGGAACGAGCACAATACATCTCACGCAGTTCATATCAGGTTGGGAAATGTAAAGCATGCATAGAGTAAGATACATGAACTGTAAAGAATATATGTAAAACGAGAGAGATTTGATAACTGGAAATATCTATATATATGGTAAGTAAGAACTGTAGGTAACCTGTGATTTAGAGCATGATATGGTTATATAAACGGGCTTAGGACATATACAAGATTTCACAAGATTTTACATGAATTTGTACAAGATGGGATTTGATCACATAACCATTTCCTACTCACCCTCCCCAATCAATACACAAGGATCCAGTCAAGTTACGTTACTTTGCACAAGAGGTTTTTATCATGTTTGCTCGCGTGATCATGAGAGTACAAGATTGCACAAGAGTATACATGAAAGCGGTGTACATGAAATACAAGATGTTCGTGAAAAGCACATGACAACTGTATCTGATGCACCCCGAGGGAGATAACATCGCATAACAAGATCCATATAGTATCAATCCGTGATAATGACGTGACAGCATCATGTAAGGTAATCTAAAGCAAGAATATAAGTCCTAACAAGCATGAAAAGATCAGAGAATGTACTCGCCTGTCACCCTGTATGACTGATATGAATAGATGTCCGAACTGGTATCACAGAGTCCTATTTAGAGTAAAACAGGTCACAACATATCCACAATGGTAAAAATAGAGTATACAATGCATACTACATGATTCTAGGTCAATCTGGTCAAAAGTCAACTCTTGGTCAACTCTAAAGTCAAACTAGTCAAAGTTAGGTCAACACTAGTCAACTAGTTAGGGTTTTAGTCAAACTAGTCAAACTAGTTGTTTTAGGTCATTCCTAGTCATTTCTAGGTGAACTAGGTCACTTTTGACCTAAGGTTGACTTTGGTCAACCCTTAGTCAACAAGGGTCAACAAGTTGGATTTTGGGCCATTAGGGTTAGCCCCAAGCCATAGGCTAATGGTCTTAGGTTCTATAGGCTAGTTGCTATAGGTTTATATATAAACCTAGACTTAGCAAGTTATACATATATATATCTATATATATAAATATATATATACACATCAACCTACTATCTATATACCTATATGGGAATACCATATATACCATACCCAAAAACCCACATACATATGATACACTATATATGACCTAGTAAAGATATATATATATATCATATCTATATATACATGTATATATTCACAAAAACTTATATAATATATATATACAACCATATATATACAACTTGTATATATATTACATATATATAGAGAGGGAAGAGAGTGTAAGAGAGAGAGACTGAATAGAGAGAGAGTGAGACAGTGAGAGAGAGGGAAGGGACACACACACAGGAATGGGGGGGTTCAGTTTCCTGGAACAGGAAACCAGTCCCAACACACACACACAAACCTACATTAATACATATGTGTATATACACATCTATACACATGTGTACACCCTAAAAACTCACATACACACACATATATATATATATACATATGTATACAATACTGAAATATACATATACATGTATAAATGATAATAAAAATCAAATCAAAACCCATTTCTAAAAACTGGAAATTTATCCAAACTCTGGAAATATGACAGTGTACAGAGAAAATAGGTAAACCCAAATTGACGACCCAACCCTAGCTAATACCCAAGACTAAGGGTTGGTAAACCTAACCCCACATGTGTACGTGTCATGTGTGTCCATGGGAGTCCACCACGACACGACACGGCGTGTCCAGGAGTCTAAAACCCAAATCGGGTAAATTACAGTGCACAGTATCGTGCTAAGGTGCACACGCGTGTAGGACACGACACACGTGTCCATGTGTCTCGTGCTCACGCGTGTGGGTTCGCCTAGGGTCAGGCTAGGTGTCTAGGTACCTGATTCGTGTCCAAGTGTCCCCGTGTCCGCGCATGAAGTGCGTATCAGAGGCACTGTGCGCGCGTGTAAGTGACAGTGTGTGTCCAGTGCGAGTGCGATTTCGTGTCCGATACGACACGAGAAGTTGTGAGACTCGAGGGGGGGCTTGTCAGAGGGTGCCCCCACCTCTGTGCCAAGTGGCACGTGTCCACGTGTCACGTGCAGCGAGCACGAGATGTGCAGCAGCAGGGGAGCCGCGCGCACTGTCGTGCTGCGTCGTGCACGCGTGTCGACCAGTCTAGGGCCACGTGTGTGTCACCTAGGGCCTCGTGGTCGTGTCCTAGGATAGGTGAGGTGTCAGGGTACGTGTCTAGGTTACTGTATCGTGTCCACAACACGTGTAGACACGACACGAAGTGTCAAACACTTGCGTGTTTACAGTGTGCACAGTGTGTTAAAATCAGTGGGTTCGTGTCCTGTTTTGGACACGAACAGTGTCCAATTCATGCTCAGTCCTAGGGAATCGTGTCCTACACATCTAGGGCTACCCAAAAATATATTTTGTTTTACAAAAACACAACATTACATCCTAAGTGGCATTTACACAAACACTAAAATTAAGACACAGACACGTGTCCGATACGGACACCAAAACACATCAAAATCCTACCAAACTTTACCCACAGTATTGTTATCCCTATATGAATGCATTTATGAAAGAAAAACAGGAATTTGACTAGGTTTGTGAGAAAATACCTATTGAGTGAAAACTCAAGAAAACAACTTCTTGGGGGGGGGGGGTTGTTCACTGTCCTTGGGGGTGCCCACAGCTAGGGTATCCTTGCTAGCTAGCCTTCCTTGGTATCCTCACTAGTAGGGGGTTCCAACGCAAGAAACGGGGCTCAATTTGGTGGAGAAATGGTCAAGTTATGGAGGTGTGAAGTTGAGGGAAAACCTAAACTCCAATGTATTGAAAATGAAGCCTTTCTTGTGAAGGGTGTACACATATGGAGGGGGTGTTCTTGGCTGCCATGGGGGGTAGGGGTAGGCTATAGGGTCCCCTTCCACCTTGCAAGACTTAGTCTCTAAGGCTTTGACTAGGGGTTAGATATTCTAGGTTTATAAAATATCCTAGAAAGTTAAATATCTAGATATTTATCAACCTAGATATTTACACATAAAGTAAATATCTACACTTAGTCTTCTAGGTTAGTGACTAACCCCTAGATTAGGGTAAACTAGCTTAGGGACTAACATAACAATAATCAATAATTAAATAATAATAAAAACACATAAATTCAAATAATTCCAAATAAATCCTAGAAAATTACCAAAATACCCCTTAGGCTAAAAATCACTAAAATGATATTCTAAGCCTATGGTCAAGTTCTCATGGTCATGGCAACTTCTAGGTTAGAGAAAACTAGGGTTTACACTAAGTTATTCTAACCAAATCACAAAGTCATAAGTCATGACTTAGCATGACTTAGAAAATGGTTTAATCACACTAATAATCACTATAAATCATATCATGACTAAAATACTATTAATTAATAATAAAAAAAAATAAAATTTCAAAAATCCCCAATTTCAGAAAACTGGGTGCTACACGCAGGTCACTCCAAATGATTGTTTTCGCCTCTTTGAGCTGTTTTGTAGCTAAAATCTTGAAAAACTCAAAACATGAAAGTTATAGATCTTTTTCTTGGCTTCAAGAATATGTTACTAGCTATTTTATGCAAGTTTCTCTCATTCATGATAATGTAAGGATAGAACACGATAGTGGCCTGTTAAGGCGCACTCTTAACAAGTATCAAGTAACATGATAATTCTTGATAGTGATCCGTCGTGGTGCACTCTTGACAAGTAACTTGACATGATAATTCTTGATGGTGGTCCGTTGTGATGCACTCTTGACTTGATAAAGTAACCTAACATGATAATCTCGATATGTTATTGTGACGGCTATCTTGACTTGCTAAGTAACTCTTGTCTTGACACCGTGGGTATTTGTGCTTGTATAAGCTACATGTCTCGTCTTGCATCATGTCTAGGATATAAATTCCTGATTTCTACGGTCAGGGATTCATACTAAATCTGACTAGGATAATGACTAGATTGATCAAGTAGTTTATGAAGAGATTTTCCAGCTACAGGCAGTCCCGTTATCTGGGCGCTTTAATTGGACTTGTAGCCTGCCGTCGAGTAGGGCACATTTCTAGCACACTGTCATGTGTTGCACCTCTAAGTCACCTAATCCAACTCTCTCAACTTGTGACCTGATAACCTGGATTAAGTCTGCAGGGCTTGTGGCTGCCGGAACATCTTATTACATCTTGCTAGTAACTAGGCTTGTGATAACCCTAGTTAGTTAAAGTATCAAGCCGTACTCTTTGCTTAGCCGTGAATGATAGATGGAGTCCTATCTTGTCTAGTCTTGCCTAGATCCAGTGTATGGCTATCTCAGGACATGCTTGTTTATGCTTTACTTTATCAATAATTGGTTAGAGACTAAGTTCTGTTCAGGTGAAGGGTTACAACCCCGGTCCTTGTTTGGTTTACGGGTTATAACTTGGTTATCGAAATGGTCCTTTAGTTATCTTATCGTTTATCATCATGTTTTCTCTAACTCATGTCTTTCGTTATCCTTTATGTATCATGTGCTAATATGCTGGTTTTAGTTCTTAAGTGAAGCCTTCCTTGTGGCACTTGCTTTTTCTAGGATCTGACCCAGCTGGTTTTGTATGGCCAGATTTCGGAGTAGCTTCCGAGGATCTCCCTGCCTTCCAGCCAGATGGTGAACACCATACGTAATCCTGGCAACGAGTGGGTTTCTTATTTTGCTCTCCCACTTTATAGTAAATTATTCTTTTGAGGCATTTAGTCGCCGAGCAAGTGTTAGCTCGTGTTGAAATTTTAATTTATGTCTACCTACGGGCTGTTACATGATTGACAAATCCTAGGGTTGATCATGTATGACTTAAACTCTTGCTTGTCTTCGTATTTTGTATAACTTTTTTTATGACTAGCTTCATGATCATCTGAATATGTAATGTTTGGGACGCCTTACTTTGTATGTCTGATGATCTTACATCTTGTAACAATTACTTGCTTGTTGAGATTGAGACACTAGGCTTGTTCATGACCATAAGAGACTGTTGGCTTGTAGATAAACCCTCATGCATCTAGACAGCCGTGACCGTATATCGAGGTAGATTATACTTCAATGTACGTAGCTGGCTGTGCCTGTCCTTGGCTTTCCAGTATTATGGTTCTGGGGCATGACATCCGGGGTTGAAGGAACCTAGATGGACGCCTAGGCGAACATCGGATTGGCACTAGGCGCCTAGCGTTTATGCAGCCGCTTAGGCCTACTTTTAGAAAACTGCTTAAAATTCATGTTTTTATCAAATCTAAGACAATTTAGGTCGATGTTTGAAATCGAACAATTCCTTTTTTATTTTGATAAGAAGAGCTTATTCTAAATTTAGATCAAATTTTACTATTAGAAAATTCCAAGACTTAATTTTTATTGTTGTTGTCCAAGACTATAGTGATGTTATGTCTACGAGCTCATTGGGTCAAGGGACAATAAAAAATTGTTGGAGCCTTTTCTTCACATGTAGAGAAAGCTTGCTTTCAATACATGTCTAGTATTATTTAGTCCCGCGTTGAAAAAGTACCATAAAGTGTATCTCAATATATACTTGGTGTGTTGTTGAGATATGCACATGGGGTGGTGACCTTAAGGAGGAAACCATGTGGGTGATTTTACTAAGAGGTAAGGATAAGACTCCATGGTAAAGCATTAATGCTTTTTGATCTTGGGAGTTAATTTTCATTGGAGCTAAGCCCCGTAGGGGCTTAGCGACTCGGACTCGGGATCATGAGCTCATGAGGCATAGTGTGGCATTTTGTTGGCCCACTTTGTACTTAGCATCGTCGTTAGGCGCATAATATGCATAAGTTGCGCTCGTTGCATGGTAAAGCATTAATAATTTTGCTCTTGGGAATTAATTTCTATTGGAGCTAATCCCTGTAGGAGCTTAGCGACTCGGACCCGGACTCGGGCTCATGGGATCATGAGGCGTAATGTGGCAGTTTGTTGGCGCACTTTACACTTAGCACATCAGCATCGTCGCTAGGCGCATAGTGCGCTTAATTTGCGCTTGTTGCACGAGCCTCTACGCAGCCGATCGTGCGCCCGTTCGTGTGGCCCAATCGTGCGGCCAAATGGCGCGACCAATTGGCGCTGCTCAATTGGTGCTGCCCAGTGGCGCGCCCAGAGGTGCGGCCCAGTGGCGCGGCCTGATGGCACTGCTAGTTGGCGCGAAGTGCACGTGTGCGTAGTTGGCACAACGGTATGCGATTGCACGCGTTGTGCGCTGTTAGCACGCGCTATGCGCTAATTGGCACGCCAGTTGGCGCAAAGTGCGCATGTGCGCAGTTGGCACAGCGGTACGCGATTGCGCGCGCTGTGTGCTGTTAGCATGCGCTATGCGCTAATTAGCGCGTGCTCTGTGCCAGTTGTGTCACTCCTATTTTCCGTTATACGTATTTTTCAGGATACGTATACGATTTTCTAACAATTGTCAGGTGGCCTGTATTTTGACTTATCTTGCTTAGCTTATCCTTGGTTTAAATCTTGACTTGATTGGTTCAACTTGGTTCAACATGACTTGGTTTGGCTTGGCTTGGCTTGGTTTGGTTTATTTTGGGTTGAGATGAGAGGGGTTGCTATATAAGTCAACTCCTTCTCTCTCCTCCATTATTTGTATTTACTTCTTGTCACTACCCGTACCCGCTTTTCGGACGCGAGAGCGTGAGCAAGCTAGCTACGCATCAAGCAGACTCCAGCCCGACTCGAATACGTAAACGCTGTCACGGCTAGGGTAAGCTGCCAAATCATGGCAAATAATATATATCTCAATCCACAATAAGAATAATAAACATGAATGAACACTATGGGTTGTGGTCTGCAGTCCACTAGCATAAATGTCCGATAAGACTCTAAAGGAAATAACAAGAGTCTAAAACTGAATCAAGAAACATGATATCTCATGATAAGGTATGAAAGTACGAGCGGATAATAAACACGATAACGATACCTGAATCCCGTAAGCGCATCATCACATCTGTCCTCCAGAACCACTAGCTAACTCTATGCAATCGCTAAACCTGAAGAGATCATCAGGTCCTTAGAGGACATAGCAAGATACATAATATACATGCCTATCTAAGAGTTTTATCATGCGCAAGGAAATAAATAAAAAAAAGGAACACGACAAATGACTACGAACACGAACAACTACGCTTAAATGAACTGCCGAGAAACAATGAACACGAGATCAATGGAAGAACCAAACCCTCATCCCGAGTGTGGACTCACGGGTTTGAATAATCACTAACCCTCGTCCCGAGTGTGGACTCTCTAGTTAGTACTAACCCTCGTCCCGAGTGTGGACTCTCTGGTTAGTTCACGGCAAGGCACCATTGTCTCGAGTATGGACTCTCTGGTACAAGTATAACATCCTCGTCTCGAGTGTGGACTCTCTGATGTAAACACCCTCGTCCCGAGTGTGGACTCTCTGGTACAAGTCAAGTCAACACCCTCGTCCCGAGTGTGGACTCTCTGGTATAAAAAAATCGACATCCTCGTCCTGAGTGTGGACTCATGGATGTAAACAGATCAAGAAAAACACTCTCGTCCCGAGTGTGGACTCTCTGGTGCCAAGGAAACAATATCAAGGATTTAGTAGTTCAATTACACGTACTCGTTCTATGACACGACTCAAGCAAGGTACTGACGAGAAACTCCAAGTGTGAACCACAAGACCAAACATGAACACGACTATATGCAATGAAAACAACTCAAAAGAATATAATACGAAAAGCACATGTGTCACGCCCCAGAACCAGAATACTGGAGAGCGGGGGAATGACTCAGCCAGCTACGTATTACGGGTAGATGAATACCGTATAATACGATCAATGTTGTCTACAAAACGAGGGGGTGCATACTACATAAAAGTCTCCCTATAGTCCCTTCACATCTATTATCTCAATTATTCGAACAAGAAACAGAAATAGAGAATATGTGAGATAAAGCAGTAAGGCGTCCCAAACGCTCAGTCAAAATGTTCTTGATATCTGGATTTACAAAATATAGCCAGATGATGTAGTAAGTATACACAATTGTTATCAGCTGCAGCCTGACTTAGTTACAATTATGCAAAAGTAGGTACAAGACAATCCGACTAACATGTCGGTGCCAAACGGCAAAGTATAAAGTATTTAACAAAACGAGCGGGGAAGTAAGGAACCCACTCGAGTCCTCCTGCGATCATCCCTCTAGTATTGACCATCTTGGAGGTAGAAGTAAGCTGGATCCTCGGGGACCGGCTCTAAATCTGGTCATGCAAAACCAGAGAGGTTAGACCTCTAATAGCAAGTACCGCAAGGGAGCACGATATGAGAAATGAAGCCAGTAATAGGAAACATAATAAATAGATCTCTGCTGACTACTGGGATTCACATCACATCACGACACTTCGAACCAACCTCCCAACCAAACAAGGACAGAAGTTGACACGTCATGTCCTGATGTTCTGATCATCATAGTCAGTCATCAGAGTAGAGACAGTACACAAACAAATCAGCTTAAACGGCCATGCAACTACTACGGCTTGCTACTGTAAGTTCCAAGTTATCCTGGAATTATGCAATAGAGGATTCCTCAGTTCTTACTATGTGCAATCAAGACTAGTTTACCCAGTCAATCAATTACGCCAATCATGAATTAGACGAGTCCCAGCGGGACGCCCGTCATCAATATACAATATACAATAGATAATATAACCAGATACCGTTCCCTGTCCGTGTGGCAGATTTGCAGTATCTGTGGGGACCAACCGGCCTGTCGGGCACTACTAGTCCCAAGAGGGCTGCCATGTAAGAACTCGGGAATCCATTCTCTCCATGCATCATTATTTTATTTAACTTAATAGTCTCTACGTTGAGTGAAGTCCCATGCCGAAGGTCATGGTCATTCAAATGAGTACTTTCGTACGGGGTACGATATGCACAACTCTACAATGATACCAGTACGGTCAGGTTGTAGGTCTTACATAGCGTAATGCAACAATCAAAACTAACCACGGAGTAATCATGCCTTGACCATAAAGTACACATGCTATTTTTGTAAGATAAATAAATAACTAAATAAATAAATAAATAAATAAATAAATAATTTGAAGCCTGCATGTGCCTGTATACCAATATTCGAGATTAGCCAGTCGATTGCAATAGTTCATAGTTAATATGAACGTGTCTCATTCATTCATTTCAATAAGACGACTAGCCAGTCTCTTAGTTCCAACTAGGAAGCATGATCAATTATTTAAATTAAGATATCAATCCTTGTTTATTAATGCCAAGATAACAACTAATGCTAGTAAATGCCAAGACAATTAATCAATGCCAATCAGTGTCAATTCAGGACAAGAATCAACCAAAAAGGCATTAGAGCCAGAGTTCATGCGGCTCGCGAGACTTGGGTTTTATGCGGCCGGGAATGAATAAGTACATGCAGCTGGCTGGACAAGGGTGATTCCATGCGGCCAAGTTAGCAAAGCCTCATGCGGCTAGAAACTAAAGGGGCCTCATGCGGCTAATTAAGTCAGGGTTCCTATGCGGCTAGGGTAAGTCATGCAGCTCATGCGGCTGAGAATGGTCAGCGCCATGCGGCTGAGAAGACAAGCAGCTCATGCGGCTGAGAATGGTCAGCGCCATGCGACTGAGAAGACAAGCAGCTCATGCGGCTGAGAATGGTCAGCGCCATGCGGCTGAGGGTTAAACTGAGTCCATGCGGCTGAGAAGTGTAAGCCAATATGCGGCTGAGAGATCTCGTGCGCCATGCGGCTAAAAACTTTATGCGGTCGAAAAGTCGACGGTTCATGCGGCTAATTAAGCCCAAGCTTATGCGGCTAGGAATGTGACAATTCACATACGGCTGCGGGACTAAATGCATATGCGGCAGATAAGTCTCATGTGACTGACTAAGACCATGCGGCAAGCTAAGCTCATACGGCCAGAATGACTTGCCGCATGAAGACTCATGCGGTCAAGTACTGGCATGCGGCCAGGATCTGTTCTTCTTTTCCCGAATTTCCTAAGGACAGAACCATGGAAACCATTGCTTCCAAGCTCTCTAAATCCTTCATTCCAGGCCCAAATTTAAACTTCCATGGGTCAAAATAGGGTAGAACGAAATTCTCTACAACATGAAACCATCAAAACTTAAAGATAACAAAGTTTACTAGATCAAAACCTAAGAAATCCAAAAATGCATTAAACTTAGATCTACAAGAAATGAACCATGGAAATCGAAAATGCTAAGTACTAAAGAGGCTCAAAATCAAGTAAGGAAGATGATGGAACGATAAAAATGGTGATCCATCAAGAAGCAAGTTTGGCACTTGCCTTGGTGGCTGGTAGGTGGGGGAGGAGTTATGAGGAAGAAGAAGATTAATGGTGAAGTAATGAAGAGAGAGAAAGGGAATGGCTTTAAATGGAAGGGGTGGTGGTAGGTGGGGGTTTGTGTTCGGTTCAAGATAAAACAGCATACTAAACCAATCCAAGCCCAACCCAAAGTAAAACTAACGCAGAGTATGAAAGCAGAAAATAAAATGCAGAAATAAAATTTGCAGGAAATTAATGAACATAAAATTAAAGGGGTTTAATTACAGAACAATACATGATAAATATAAATAAATATATTAAAGCAGTACATGAATTAAGAATACGTATTCTGGGAACGGGAAGTGACAACATGTCCACAACAATCAAATGACTGAAAAAAATAAAGGAAATGCATGTAAGTAAAACTGTAGAGGAAGACAAGGTATACTTGCCTGTGGTCCTGAGCTGCTGGTAGGGTTCAAGTGCTGATCAAGTCCAAGAACCTATAGTATGAATTTTCTTATCAAAACATCATTAAAACTATAATGAATCATTTACTTATTTTCTAAGTCTTGAGGTCTATTCTAATTAATTGGTTTTCTTAGCTTGGACAGGGTTTGCAAATTAATCACCATCCCTACTTACTTTCTTATTAGCCCCCCCCCCCCCCCCCCCCCCCCCCCCCCCCCATGTTGAATATTGGATACTAAGTGATACTATTATGGCTAAACCTATATGCAAGACATAATATTAGGTCGTCTCTGTACAGATTCTGATACTAAGGGCTATGCAGGCTACAGTCTGATACATGGTGTAAGAACACAACTAAGAATTTTGTATAGGACTAAGCATGGAAGGAGAGGGTTCTAATATAAGGGTAATGGAGTATGCTAATATGAAGGGGGATGGTCCCTTCAAGTGAATCGTTTTCAGATGAGGTTTGCTAAATATTAAGATTGATAGGCACACAAAAAATATATTACGTTGATGGCACAATATTTGATGGCAAAATTCAACTAAGGAAAAAACCCCATAAATTCCAAAAACATCCAAAGCATAGATTTGAACCCAAGACCACTCCTAGAGAAACCAACCTACACAACCAAGTGGCCCGTTGCTGTCAAGTAAATGTATATGGGTATAAATCAACTCTTGTGGGCACATGAGTAAAAGAAAGAAAGGGAAAGAACAAATTAAACCCCTAAAAAACCCCACTCAGGATTCAAACCTGAGTCTTCTTCTCTAACCAACTCAACACTCAACCACTTGAGCTATAAGTGCATATCTTGTAAGTCATAGGTAGTGCAAATCCTTATTGCTGGTGAGGCATGGCTATTCCCCATACAATGTCTTCATAGTTCCTCCTTCAATGCATTTATACAGGAGTGCACCATACGTATAACCCTTCCCATATGCACACACTCTTAATCTCATCCTAAAGAAATCATTCAACCAACTTTGTATCCCTCGTAGACACCATTATACTAGGGAGGACCCTATACTGTAAGTGGTGTGGTAAGTATTTAGAAGCTATAACAAAGAACGAAAAGAAGAAGGGGATGAAGAGCTTACTGCGTCGGGATGGAGGCTCACGTCGAGTATCCAGAAGAAGGGGAGCATTGCTCGCGTGCTCGCGGTGGGGCTGCGGGGACAATCGTGGGTTTCCGGGAGGGGTTGTGGACGCAGTCGTCCGACAGCGCATTATTACTACTGCACCTTCCTTCAGCGAGAGCTCGATATCCAGAGGAGATTCGCCACAGTCACCAGGCCTCGGGATTAGTCAGGTACTCGTGCATGACCCAGTTGGTCCTCTGCCCCTTGGGCGCGCGGCCGACGTGGAACACCAGCGTCTTCTTCATTCCGACCACCGCGGAGCAGTGCCGCACAGCCCGGACCTTCCCTTAAACTTCCAGTACCCCTCCCTGGTGGCCCGGTTGGTGCGAGACCGGCGGTATCATACGTCGACGCGTATATCAGCGAACCCTGGGATCGTCGAGGAGGTGTAGCACACCCACGTCAATGTCGACAAACGTGTATGGTCGCATGCAGGGTTAGCGTCGTAGCGGGTGCTACGACGACTCAGTGACCGCAGCGACTGCTGCCTAGGCTGACGCGGGACTTCGGCGAGGTAGAGGTCACGCGGTTCCGTGCTGGCTCGCCCACTGCTGCATATTGGCGCTCAATGACTACCAGAAGAGGGAGGGGATCGTCAGCCAGGCGTCCGCGAGATCCTATCGACGAGCAGCTCTTGGGGATGTCGTACGGTTCGGACAACCAACGATGGTTGGGAGAGCTGTCGCACGGCCGAAAGGCGCATAGCAGCGAACATGTGGTGATGAAGACGAGGGGATATTGATGTTGGCCAGCCGTGGTATTGGCCATGGTGGTGGCGGTGATGGTACGAGAAAGAAAGAAATACTAAGGGAGGAGGCTGAGAGTCCATTAGGGTTTCTTTCTTACTGGTGTTTATATACCAGAGGAGTACTTGCTGGCCGGTTAAATATTAGGCCGGGTGGCCTATAGAGGGAATGGGTTAGAGAGTGGGCTTAACACTTGTTTAACTTATGGGACTTGGGTTGGTGTAGCATAGAATACACATGGGTTTAGTATGAGTGTTTTGGCTAGGTGTGGGCCAAGGGGTTTTGTTGGGCTTTTATTCTTCATTCTTTTTCAATAGTCATATATATATACTATATAAAATAGGTACCTATATATATATCTGTATATAAAATTATATACACGTACACACATGCATATATACACCTATATATTTATATGATAATCTACATAAAATCCAAGTAACCTCAATACTATTTATTTCCTAGGGTAGGGCCTACCTACATAAATATGAACACATATACTATAATATTTATTTGACAAAAATGAATATAATCAATAATAGTAAAATAATATTATTTAATAATATCATCAACAACATTAATAATAATAATAATCCTAATATCAACTGAAATTAACCAATAATAGATTTCGGTGAACTCATCAAACACACCCTTATTGGCTCCAGAAATTTGTACATATAATCCAAAACGCCAGTTATTATTAATAATAGCTATATTCTACTTTTACAGTAAATATCTAGAAAATATATGTTATTTCCTAAATAGATACAAAAAGTTTGCATACAGATAAAGTACGTCTTTAAGGATGTCTTTGGTCTCACTATATGCCTACTCGGCTTGAGCTTGGTTCGGGTCCAGTCTGGCTAGTTTGGTACAACCGGATCACTTAAAAGTCAAATAATATTAATAAACTCAATTAAATTATTCTATAAGGTAAAATTGTAACTTTTGGCCTGGTTTTCCTAGTTAGGACACTACTATGGCTTGGCATTCTCCTACCATGGCTAAACACTAGTCAAAGCACGCTACTGCACTATCCGTGCCATGATTCCTAGTCGTCTTGTACTTCAAAACTCCACAATGGCTAAAGTCATTTACCGTAATAAGTAACTAAATAATTATTTATAAAAACCATAAATCACCATTTAAATCAAATAAATAAAAAAATATTTCAAAAATTCTCCGGGAAGGGGAGCTACAAATCTACCCACCTTAAAAATAATTTCGTCCTCGAAATTCTAATTCATAACTATTCCTTAAAATCAAAGTCTACTATTACCTTGACCTCCTCAATTTTAATTTCTCAAAAATATTTTATGGCCTTCTTTAGTCATTTTATAACTCCGAGTACTTGAGGACTTCTACCCATGCCTTTGGTCATACTACTCATCAAAATACGGTCACTAAAATCTTATAATCTTCTAACTACTGGCTAACATTCCTTCCAACATATATCTAGGGCATATGGCATCTATAATCTCTCATATCTATAAACAACTAAATATTTAAATAATCAAGCAATATTATACTATAATTTAAGAATTTCTGATAAATTCTAGGCAGCACGATCGTTCGTCACCCCGGAATAGGAAGGGACGAGAATCAATGGTACGGAAATATAAGGAAGTATAATCGAGAGCAATTATGGAGTTTTCAAGAACGTAGAAAATTTCTAGAAGAACTTCCAAAGCAGTGTGTATTGAGATTCCTAAGGGTTTAGTCAAATTCGCAGGCTCGTATCAGTACAGTTACTTAACCGATACAATATGCTCCAACCTGTATGGGCCACCAAAAAACTTGTCACGACCCGCACCCGCTTTTCGGACGCGAGAGCGTGAGCAAGCCAGCTACGCATCAAGCGGACTCCAGCCCGACTCGAATACGTAAACGCAGTCACGGCTAGGGTAAGCTGCCAAATCATGGCAAACAATATATATCTCAATCCACAATAAGAATAATAAACATGAATGAACACTATGGGTCGTGGTCTACAGCCTACTAGCATAGATGTCTGATAAGACTCTAAAGGAAATAATAAGAGTCTAAAACTGAATCAAGAAACAGGATATCTCATGATGAGGTATGAAAGCACGAGCGGACAATAAATACGATAACGATACCTGAATCCTGCAAGTGCATCATCACATCTGTCCTCCAGAACCACTAGCTAACTCCATGCAATCGCTAAACCTGAAGAGATCATCAGGTCCTCAGAGGACATAGCAAGATACATAATATACATGCCTATCTAACAGTTTTATCATGTGCAAGGAAATAAACAAGAAAATAGAAACACGACAAATGACTACAAATACGAACACAAACACGAACACGAATACGAACACGAACACGAACAACTACGCGTAAATGAACTGCCGAACAACAATGAACACGAGATCAATGGAAGAACCAAACCCTCATCCCGAGTGTGGACTCACGGGTTTGACTAATCACTAACCCTCGTCCCGAGTGTGGACTCTCTGGTTAGTTTACGACAAGGTACCCTTGTCCCGAGTGTGGACTCTCTGGTGCAAGTATAACATCCTCGTCCCGAGTGTGGACTCTCTGATGTAACCACCCTCGTCCCGAGTATGGACTCTCTGGTGCAAGTCAAGTCAACACCCTCGTCCCGAGTGTGGACTCTCTGGTATAAAAAATCGACATCCTCGTCCCGAGTGTGGACTCACGGATGTAAACAGATTAAGAAAAACACTCTCGTCCCGAGTGTGGACTCTCTGGTGCCAAAGAAACAATATCAAGGATTTAGCACTTCAATTACACGTACTCGTTCTATGACACGACTCAAACAAGGTACTGACGAGAAACTCCAAGTGTGAACCACAAGACCAAACATGAACACGACTATATGCAATAAAAACAACTCAAAAGAATATAATACAAAAAGCACATGTCCATAACAATCAAATGACTGAAAAAAATGAAGGAAATGCATGTAAGTAAAACTATAGAGGAAGGCAAGGTATAATTGCCTGTGGTCCTAAGCTGCTGGTAGGGTTCAAGTGCTGATCAAGTCCAAGAACCTATAGTATGAATTTTCTTATCAAAACATCATTAAAACTATAATGAATCATTCTACTTATTTTCTAAGTCTTGAGGTCTATTCTAACTAATTGGTTTTCTTAGCTGGGACAGGGTTTGCAAATTAATCACCATCCCTACTTACTTTCTTATTAGGCCCCCCCATGTTGAATATTGGACACTAAGTGATACTATTTTGGCTAAACCTATATGCAAGACATAATATTAGGTCGCCTCTGTACAGATTCTGATACTAAGGGCTGTGCAGGCTACAGTCTGATACATGGTGTAAGAACACAACTAAAAATTTTGTATAGGACTAAGCATGGAAGGAGAGGGTTCTAATATGAGGGTAATGGAGTATGCTAATATGAATGGGGATGGTCACTTCAAGTGAATCATTTTCAGATGAGGTTTGCTAAATATTAAGATTGATAGGCACACAAAAAATATATTACGTTGATGGCACAATATTTGATGGCAAAATTCAACTAAGGAAAAAACCCCATAAATTCCAAAAACATCCAAAGCATAAATTTGAACCCAAGACCACTCCTAGAGAAACCAACCTACACAACCAAGTGGCCTGTTGCTGTCAAGTAAATGTATATGGGTATAAATCAACTCTTGTGGGCACATGAGTAAAAGAAAGAAAGGGAAAGAACAAATTAAACCCCTAAAAAACCCCACTCAGGATTCGAACCTGAGTCTTCTTCTCTAACCAACTCAACACTCAACCACTTGAGCTATAAGTGCATATCTTGTAAGTCATAGGTAGTGCAAATCCTTATTGCTGGTGAGGCATGGCTATTCCCCATACAATGTCTTCACAGTTCCTCCTTTAATGCATTTATACAGGAGTGCACTATACGTATAACCCTTCCCATATGCACACACTCTTAATCTCATCCTAAGGAAATCATTCAACCAACTTTGTATCCCTCGTAGACACCATTATACTAGGGAGGACCCTATATTGTAAGTGGTGTGGTAAGTATTTAGAAGCTATAACAGAGAACGGAAAGAAGAAGGGGATGAAGAGCTTACTGCGTCGGGATGGAGGCTCACGTCGAGTATCCAGAAGAAGGGGAGCATCGCTCGCGCGCTCGCGGTGGGGCTGCGGGGACAATCGTGAGTTGCCGGGAGGGGTTGTGGACGCAGTCGTCCGACAGCGCATTGTTACTACTGCACCTTCCTTCAGCGGGAGCTCGATATCCAGGGAGATTTGCCACAGTCACCAGGCCTCAGGATTAGTCAGGTAATCGTGCATGACCCAGTTGGTCCTCTGCCCCATGGGCGCACGACCGACGTGGAACACCAGCGTCTTCTTCATACCGACCACCGCGGAGCAGTGCCGTACGGCCCGAACCTTCCCTTAAACTTCCAGTACCCCTCCCTGGTGGCCCGGTTGGTGCGAGACCGACGGTATCACACGTCGACGCGTATATCAGCGAACCCTGGGATCGTCGAGGAGGTGTAGCGTGCCCACGTCAATGTCGACGAAGTCGGCAAACGTGTATGGTCGCATGCAAGGTTAGCGTCGTCACGGGTGCTGCGACGACTCAGTGACCGCAGCGACTGCTGCCTAGGCTAACGCGGGACTTCGGCGAGGTGGAGGTCACGCGGTTCCGTGCTGGCTCGCCCACTGCTGCATATTGGCGCTCAATGACTACCAGAAGAGGGAGGGGATCGTCAGGTAGGCGTCCGCGGGATCCTATCGATGAGGAGCTCTTGGGGATGTCGTACGGTTCGAGCAACCAACGATGGTTGGAAGAGCTGTCGCACGGCCGAAAGGCGCACAGCAGCGAACATGTAGTGATGAAGAAGAGGGGATATTGATGTTGGCCAGCCGTGGTATTGGCCATGGTGGTGGCGGTGATGGTACGAGAAAGAAAGAAATACTAAGGGAGGAGGCTGAGAGTCCATTAGGGTTTCTTTCTTACTGGTGTTTATATACCAGAGGAGTACTTGCTGGCCGGTTAAATATTAGGCCGGGTGGCCTATAGAGGGAATGGGTTTGTGAGTGGGCTTAACACTTGTTTAACTTATGGGACTTGGGTTGGTGTAGCATAGAATACACATGGGTTTAGTATGAGTGTTTTGGCTAGGTGTGGGCCAAGGGGTTTTGTTGGGCTTTTATTCTTCATTCTTTTTCAATAGTCATATATATAAACTATATAAAATAGGTACCTATATATATCTGTATATAAAATTATATACACGTACACACATGCATATATACACCTATATATTTATATGATAATCTACATAAAATCCAAGTAACCTCAATACTATTTATTTCCTAGAGTAGGGCCTACCTACATAAATATGAACACATATACTATAATATTTATTTGACAAAAATGAATATAACCAATAATAGTAAAATAATATTTTTTAATAATATCATCAACAACATTAATAATAATAATAATCCTAATATCAACTGAAATTAACCAATAATAGATTTCGGTGAACTCATCAAACACACCCTTATTGGCTCCAAAAATTTGTACATATAATCCAAAATGCCAGTTATTATTAATAATAGCTATATTCTACTTTTACAGTAAATATCTAGAAAATATATGTTATTTCCTAAATAGATACAAAAAGTTTGCATACAGATAAAGTACATCTTCAAGGATGTCTTTGGTCTCACTATATGCCTACCCGGCTTGAGCTTGGTTCGGGTCCAGTCTGGCTAGTTTGGTACAACCGGGTCACTTAAAAGTCAAATAATATTAATAAACTCAATTAAATTATTCTAGTTTGGTACAACCGGAATGGTCTTTTAGTTATCTTATCGTTTATCACCCTGTTTTTTTTAACTCATATCTTTTGTTATCCTTTATGTATCATGTGCTAATATGCTGGTTTTAGTTCTTAAGTGAAGCCTCCCTTGTGGCACTTACTCTTTCTGGGGTCTGACCCAGCTGGTTTTGTATGGCCAGATTTCGGAGTAGCTCTCGAGGATCTCCCTGTCTTCCAGCCAGATGGTGAACACCAGACGTAATCCTGGCAATGAGTGGGTTTCTTATTTTGCTCTCCTACTTTATTGTAAATTATTTTTTTGAGGCGTTTAGCCGTCGATCAAGTGCTAGCCCGTGTTGAAACTTTAATTTCTGTCTGCCTACGGGCTGTTACATGATTGACAAATCATAGGGTTGATCATATATGACTTAAACTCTTGCTAGTCTTCGTATTTTGTATGACTAGTTTCATGATCATCTGAATATGTAATGTTTGGGAAGCCTTACTTTGTATATCTGATGATCTTACTTCTTGTAATAATTACTTGCTTGTTGAGATTGAGACACTAGGCTTATTCATGACCGTAAGAGACTGTTGGCTTGTAGATAAACCCTTATACATCTAGACAGCCGTGACCGTATATCGAGGTAGATTATACTTCAATATATGTAGCTGGCTGTGTCTGTCTTCCGCACTCCAGTATTCTGGTTCTGTGGTGTCACACGGTTTAAGTGGTGGCCCATGCAGGTCTTATGAATCAAGATGTGTGAGGTTTCACTGAATAGATGTCTCAATCAGCAATCGTCCTTGATCTCTACTCGTGTCTTCTAATCTTTTCGAAATCTTGACCTGATCACATGTTTATATTCTCGATCTATCATGGTCCTTCCTTATTGTTTCATATGTCGTTTCTTCAGCGGCATTGTTCCTGGTCCTACCGATCAGCAAGGCAGAGCACCTCCAGTGGACCAGCAGCAACCTGGAGACCAAGCCCAGCACTCTGGAGCGGCCTCCCGAGTCATGCATTCCGGGGATCCAGAGCCCCCAGTTCAGCCAGTCCTGCCTGCAGAGCCTGATAATGGAACCATGGTGGAGCTTATTAGGGAATTGCTTGCATCTCAAGATCGTCGGGGCGATGCCCTGTACCAGACAGTATAAGATGCTATGGACAGAGTTGGTTACCAAGGGAACAACGCGGCCAACAGCTTCAAGCGTCTAAACCCTCCTTTCTTTGACGGTACTGAAGATGCTATTGCTGCTGATGCATGGCTTTAGGACACAGAGGTTATCCTGGAAGCGGCTAGGATTCCTGAGGATGAGAAGGTGGCCATTGTGCGCCTGCAGTTATTAGACTTAGCCCGCAGCTGGTAGGCGATGCTAGCAGTTGGATTATCGACGCCTGTCTCATGGACGGTATTCAACAACAAGTTCCAAACGAAGTACTTCGACGCAGTAGCTCGGTATGATCTGCAAACGAGATTCACTAACCTCAAGCAGATGGACAGGACGGTCGATGGATATGCGGCCGAGTTTTCTATACTCAATCGGTTTGCTCCTACCTTGGTAGCAACCAAATTGGACCGAGCCCAGCAATTCCAGCAGGGGCTCCACCTAGAGATTATCATATCAGTGGAGCAGTTTGAACACCAGACGTTTGATGTCGTCTTGCGAGCAGCGAAGAGGTATGAGTATACTTCGCAGAAGATTGTAGATAGAAGCGGAGGACGGAAGAGGTCTCATGGGCAGATGTCACAGTCTTCAGCACCGGCCCTGGCAGCTAGGGCTTTGACTATTGGAGCTCCTAGGAGGGCGACCACAGTTTCGTCGGTTCAGCACTCGACGTCGGCGTATCCTCAACAACAGAAGCAGAAGCAGTCTTCCGCAATGGGCTGCACTCTTTATGGGAAGCCAGGACATGTAGTATCAGAATGTCGCAGAGCACAGGGATTATGCTTGGCTTGTGGGGCACCGAATCACAAGATAGGGTCCTGTCCGAATAGAGCCAGTTCATCATCGTCAAACCTAACCAGTCCATCGGTTAGGGGTCCAGCACCAGTGCAGCAGCAGTACCAACCTCCGAGGCCATTGCCGTCTCAGGCTCAACAATATTCCCAAGCTCAGATTCAGAACAGGCAGAGAGGTCACCAGTAGGGGGACCAGCACCAAGAGGACAAGGACAGACTATGGCTCTGACCGTAGCAGAAGAATTGGCATCAGGTGAGGTGGTGGCAGGTACCATTCTCGTCAACTCTTTTCCAGCATCAGTATTATTTGATTCGGGTGTATCGCATTCATTTATGTCTGTACAATTTGCAACATGGGTAGGACTGTAACTCGAGTCATTATCAGTAAGGCTCAATATACTTACTAGTAACGGTCTTGTAGGGGTAGATAAAGTCTATTCCTCGTGTGGAATCGTAGTTAGCGGTAGAGAGTTTTTCGCTAGGTTGATAGAATATCCGATGGCCGATTATGATGTGGTCCTAGGAATGGATTGGTTAAATGATCAATATACAAGAATAGATTGCCATATTGGCAGGATTATTTTTGGTATTCCAGGCGAACCAGAGTTTCATTTTTCAGGGGCGAAGTAGAACCTTCTCCCCCAGTCTTACAGATGGTAGTAGCAGAGGCAGTTCAGTTTTCCAGAGTTATTGAAGAGTTTCCAAACGTGTTCTCCGGAGAGCTTTCAGGCATGCCGCCAGAGAGAA
>JANAVB010028820.1:19291687-19439187 GCA_029216955.1 Iris pallida | reverse complement strand
GTCCGATAAGACTCTAACAATAGTAACAAGAGTCTAAAACTGAATCAAGAAACATGATAAGGTAAGAAAGCACGAAAAGATAACAACGTAATTATGATACCTGAATCCCACAAGAGTCGCAAATCCTCCACCATCCAGAACTACTAGCTAACTCCATGCAATCGCTAAACCTGAGGAGATCATCAGGTCCTCAGAGGACATAGCAAGATACATAATATACATGCCTATCTAACAGTTTTATCATGCGCAAGAAAATAAACAAGAAAGAACAAGAACAAAACCAATGACCACGAACACCAATACGAACACACGAACACTAGAACAACTACGCATAATGAACTGCCGGATGAACGAAACACGATGATCAATGGAAGAAACCAAACCCTCGTCCCGAGTGTGGACTCACTGGTTTGAACTAAACACTAACCCTCGTCCCGAGTGTGGACTCTCTGGTCAGTACTAACCCTCGTCCCGAGTGTGGACTCTCTGGTTAGTTCACGGCAAGACACCCTCGTCTCGAGTGTGGACTCTCTGGTGCAAATACTACATCCTTGTCCCGTGTGTGGACTCTCTGATGTAAACACCCTCGTCCCGAGCGTGGACTCTCTGGTGCAAGTCAAGTCAAGTCTACATCCTCGTCCCGAGTGTGGACTCTCTGGTGCAATAATCGACATCCTAGTCCCTAGTATGGACTCACGGATGTAAACAGATCAAAAAAAATACCCTCGTCCCGTGTGTGGACTCTCTGGTGCTAAGGACGCAATATCAAGGATTTAGCAGTTCACTACACGCACTCGTTCTATGACACGACTCAAGCAAGGTACGGACGAGAAACTCCAAGTGTGAAACACAAGGCCAAAAACATGAACATGGCTATAAACAATAAAAACAAATCCACAGAAAACAACACGAAAAGCACATGTCCATAAATGATCCAAGACAGTAAAATGAAAAGAACTGCATGTAAGTAAAACTGTAGAGGAAGGCAAGGTATACTTGCCTGGAGGTTGCACGCAGATCCCACAAAATATAGTCAACTAGTGAGTCGTACAGTCCAAGTCATCACAAATATCTCCGAAAGTTGAAACAAACATCGCCCACATTCTCAGAATAGTCAAATTAGCTAGGATTGCCTGTCCTTAAGTCCAATTCTGGATACAGGGGCAAAACGGTAATTTCGGACAAAAACGATGTCCGCCGTTGGACCCGCTTTGCACCGAAAAGTGTGCCAGAGTCAAAGGTCTCTAAAGTCGTCAAACTAGATGTCTACGGATCCAGTTTTCTGATACAAACCCAACCGTATGCCCAAAGTTGGATTCCGGTGGGCCGTGCAAAAAATCACCCGTTGAGTCGGACCGTGGAGCCCGCGAAACGGCAATTTTATCCACTGTCTCAGAATCGGACCAAACTTGGCATACAGGACCAAAAAAATGATACGGTTCTGTTGGCATAAGTTTCGTCTCGATCTGACGAGCGTGTACAAAGTAATTGAAGAATTTGCAAAGTGCACGATACGGTAAATTTCGACGGATACGCATCAAATTCGTCGCGCACACGCGACCAATTTGAATTCCGTCAAAGTCCACACGACCACGAAGCCGTTACGCAGCTTTCGATGCTTTCGGTTCGTGACCATGTCGTCCCGATTGGCGTGACGCACGTCGTGTGGAACAATTTTCAAGTTTTGAAAACAGATTTTTTTGGAAACTTTGGGATTCGATTTCTCGACGCTCAATCGATGAATTCAAATTCCGCAAAAAGGGTTGTGAAGCCCAACATGTTGTCTAAAAGTTTCTTCAAATAGTTTTTCTAATGTTAGACTGGATTGATCGAGAATGATCCTCGAACATTGGGGTTTGGGCTGAACTAGGTTCTGTTTTTGGACAAATTTTCCTTCGACTTTGCGTCAGTTTCTCGACCAATCTATGGCAGTTACCTACAAACTACTTGGACAAGATTAAAAAGGGTTATATTGGGTTCATACCTGAACAAACGGTTCGAAGAACCGTCGACCGTGCGCGGAGAAAACACCACGCGAAGTGGTCCTCGTCACGCTGGTGTTGCTTCCCGGTTTCAACTCCACGCACGCGCGCGCGCGCCCGCCCGGCCGTGGTCGTGCGCGGCGGCGGCGCCGTCGGCGGTTGGGCCGCCCAGGTGAGGGGCTGGGGGTGGCGCGGTTTGGTTGCTTAGGGTTTCGGTGTGTTCTGTATGAACTCCTCCCCCTCCTTCGTTTCATACATATACATATAGACGCTGGGGGGGGGGGGTCGGTTCTTAACAGAGGCTCGGGTTTGGCTATGGGCCGGGCTCCTATCTGCTACTGCTGTTTCTCCTTATTCCTATCCTATTATTTATATATATATATAACTTTATATATATATATATATATATATATATATATATATATATATATATATATATATATATATACATACAACTACATATATATAATATATAGTATATGTACAACTACACTTTATATATACACATAAATTCCTATGTAAATATACATATATACATAATATATATATAAATACATAAATACACGTATACAATATATATATATATATATATATATATATATATATATATATATATATATATATATATAAACACATGTACACACACACACTCATAATTAGTTAAATACCTATATATATTTACCAATCCATATATATACATATATATATATCTATATACTTGTATATTACATACACGTATACACACACATATGCCCAATATATATACGTATACATATATAAAATACTTATATATACACATATATCCATATATATACACATATATAATATATTTATTAGACAATAAATAATATAACCAATACAATAATAATATTAGATAACAATCTCAATAAATAATAATAATAATAATAATAATAATAATAATAATAATAATAATAATAATAATAATAATAATACCCATTTGTATAACTAACCAAATATTTAGGAAATATTGTTAAGTCTACCCAAAAAGCTAGAAATATTTGTACATACCTAAAAGTATGTCTACATAGGCTTGGGCTTGGTTTGGGTCCAATTTGTACTAGTTTGGTACAACCGGGTTCCCTAAAACTAAATATTATAATTAATAAATAAATAATCTTCGATAAGGGTTACGTCACAACTTGGCCTGGTTTTCCTAGTTAGGACATCACTATGGCTCGGCCTTCTCTACCAGGGCTAATACACTAGTCAAAGCATGCCATTGCACTACCTGTGCCATGATTCCTAGTCACCTTGTACTCCAAATCTAAACCATGGCAAAAATCATCTACCGTAATAATTAACTAAATAATAAATTCTAAAATTCTAAAATCACCATTTAAATGAAATAAATAAAATTAAAAAAAATTATTTCGAGGATTTTTCGGGAAGGGGAGTTACAACATCTTAGTCTATAGCAAGAATGAGGCAGAGCATGAGCAGCATCTCTGTGTAGTTCTTCAGATACTCAGGGAACACCAGTTGTACGCGAAGTTCAGTAAGTACGAATTTTGGCTGGATTGCATTTCGTACTTAGGTCACATCATCACCAGAGGTGGAGTGGAAGTGGACCCCCCAGAAGATAGTGGCTATAGAGACATAACCAGTACCTAGCACCGTCGTAGAAGTTCAGAGTTTTCTAGGATTGTCCGGCTATTACCGACGATTTGTGTCAGACTTTGCTCAGATTTCAGCACCATTTACGCAGTTGACCCACAAGGATGTGCAGTTTGCTTGGACAGCAGATTGTCAGAGTTTATTCGAGAAGTTGAAGCGAAGATTGATGACGGCTCCCATTCTCACTCTTCCAGATAGGATTGGAGGATTTTTAGTTTATTGTGATACTTCTGGCAGAGGATTGGGATGTGTCTTGATGCAGCATGGTAAGGTAGTAGCTTATGCATCACGTCAGCTTCGTGATCATGAGAGGAATTACCAAACCTATGACTTGGAATTAGCAGCGGTGGTTTTCGTACTCAAGTTGTAGAGGCATTATTTGTATTGAGATCGGGTGGAGATTTTAATCGACCACAAGAGTCTTAAGTATGTGTTTACCCAGAAGGATCTCAATATGCGTCAGAGAAGATGGCTAGAGTTACTGGTGGATTATGACATCAACCTGCAGTATCATCCTGGGAAGGCCAACGTAGTTGCAGATGCGTTGAGCAGAAGAGCATGAGCTTATTTTCTAATAGTACAGCCAGAGTTATTAGCAGATCTTCAGAAGATGAGAATAGAAGTAGTTCTTCCTACCAATGTGGCATTGATGGCCAGCATGCAAGTTCAGTCCAGCATAGTTGAGAGGATCAAGATGGCGCAATCAATAGATTCTAAGCTTCAGCGGCTCAGAGCAGAGTGTGAAGTAGGACGAAGACCAAAGTTATATATTCACGAAGATGGTACTCTTCGACATGGAAGGTGTCTTTGTGTACCCAGTGGTGATATCAGACAGAAGATCATGACAGAGGCTCACAGTTCTCAGTATTCAATTCATCCCGGTGGCACAAAGATGTATCGTGATATCCGTCAGTATTTCTGGTAGAATGGCATGAAGAGGGAGATAGTCTGGTTTGTCTTTCGATGTTTAGTTTGCCAACAAGTTAAGGCTGAAAATCAGAGACCAGCTGGACTTCTTTAACCTTTACCGATCCCAGAATAGAAATGGGAGCACATTACCATAGATTTTGTAACTGGGTTACTTAAATCCCCAGCTGGAAGAGATGCTATCTGGGTTATGACAGACTCACCAAGGTAGCTCATTTTATCCTTTTCAGAATTGGCCAGTCAACGGATCAGCTTGCGAAGATGTACCTCAGGCAGATTGTCAGATTATATGGACTGCCAGTTAGTATCATATCAGACAGAGATTCAAGATTCATATTGCACTTTTGGCGGAGTCTTCAAGAGAGTTTGGGGACTCATCTCAAGTTCAGTTCAGCATATCATCCGTAGACAGATGGTTAGTCAGAACGCACGATTCAGACTCTCGAAGATATATTACGATCATATACACTCGACTTCGGTGGTTTGTGGAAAGGTCACCTGCATCTCGTAGAGTTCTTCTACAATAACAGTTTTCAGGCAAGTATCCAGATGGCACCCTTTGAGGCCCTATATGGCAGAAAGTGTAGATCACCTTTGGCTTGGAATAATATCGGTGATAGACAGATGCTTGGTCCAGAGACGATTACGCAGACAATCGAGGTGGTCAGACAAGTCAGAGACCATCTTCGAGTTGCCCAAGACCGTCAGTGCCATTGGACCGATTCTCATCGACATTCGCTTGAGTTTTCTACCGACGACCACGTATTCCTTAGGATCTCACCTACCCGTAGCGTCATTCATTTTGGCGTACGGGAAAAGCTTAGTCATAGGTATATAGGGTCGTTTGACATTCTCGAGCGAGTAGGTGATGTGTCCTATCGTCTCGCTCTTCTGCCGTCATTACGTAAGGTAAATGACATTTTTCATGTATCCCAATTGCGATGGTATATCTCGAATCCGAGCCATATCCTTGATCATTCAGAATTGGTTTTTGGTACCAACATTTCGTATGAGAAAAGACCTGTATCCATATTGGACCGAAGAGAGAAGATACTCAAGAACAAGACTATTAGTTTAGTCCGTGTTGCTTGGGATCATCACTCCTTGGGTGAGTCAACGTGGGAACGAGAGGATGATATCCGATCGAGATATCCACACCTGTTTGACTTATAAGATATAATGTCTTTCTTATGCCTTATGTTTTTACTTTCTTGCTTGCATAAATGATTGCTTGATTGGCTGCTAGTCATAGAATGCTTATGATCAGTATAGCTTGTCCCGACATCTCTAGGTCTCTTGACTAAATTCTAAGGACAAAATTCTTTTAAGGTGGGTAGAGTTGTCACTCCCGTTTCCCGTTATACGTATTTTTCAGGATACGTATACGAATTTTTGACAATTGTCAGGTGGCCCATATTTTGACTTATCTTGCTTAGCTTAGCCTTGGTTTAAATCTTGACTTGATTGTTTCAATTGGTTCAACATGACTTGGCTTGGCTTGGTTTGGTTTATTTTGGGTTGAGATGAGAGAGGTTGCTATATAAGTCAACTCCTTCTCTCTCCTCTATTATTTGCATTTACTTCTTCATCTTCTTCATTTACCCCTCCCACCTATCAAGCCTAGGCAAGTACAACTTACTTCATGATGGAACTCACGTTTTATTGTTCCATTCTCTTCCTTACTTGATTCTAAGCCTCTTTAGAACTTGACAATTTTTGATTTGATGGATGGATTCTTGTAGATCTAAGTTTATAATTTTTTTATTTTTCTTGGTTTTGATCTCTAAAACTTGGTTATTTTTTATATCTAATGGTTCCATGTTGTAGGGAATTTAATTCTATCCAATTTTGGCTTTTGAATCACTTGATTTCGACTTCGTATGAGCAAGTTATGCCATTTTCATGTTCATGGGTTTCCCACACCTTTTGGTGCTGTCGGAACGATAAACAGTGCTGCGTGCAGTGTCTTCGCTGCCGCACGCCGTGCTTGCGTGCAACGTGCATCGTTGGCAATTTTGTCCGTGCGCAACGTGCAACTTGCGGGCCCGCGTGTCCGTCCGCCATGCTTGCGTGCAACCTGCGCCGTGGGCGATTTTGCTTGCGCGTAACGTGCAACATGCGCGGCTGCGCGCCCATTCGTTTTTCTGCCGCGCGCCCGCACGCCGTGCTTGCGCGCAACGTGCGTCGTGGGCAATTTTACTCGCACACATTGCAACTTACGCGGCCGCACGCCCGTACGATTTTCTGTCGTGCGCTCGCGTGCCGTGCTTACATGCAACGTGCGTCGTGGGCAGTTTTGCTCGTACAACTTGCGCGCAGATCACTCCAATGACTGTTTTTGCCTCTTTCAGCTGTTTTGTAGCTAAAATCTTAAAAAACTCAAAACATGAAAGTTATAGATCTTGGTTTTGGCTTCAATAATTTTCATGTCTTACTGTAATCCGAGTTCATATATGACACACATGGGTGTTCTCGATCTTCTTTGCATGTTTTCAACACTTGGCCTAAATTACGACGACCCGACTTCACAGTTGATAGTCTTGAGCTAGTAACTTGAATTTGGCTTGAACATGATAACATGAACACGACATGATAACTCATGATAGTGACCCATTGTGGTGTACTCTTGACAAGTAACTTGACCTAATAATTCTTGATGGTGGTCTGTTGTGACGCACTCTTGACTTGATAAAGTAACCTAACATGATAATCTCGATATGTCTTGCTAAGTAACTCTTGTCTTGACACCGTAGGTATTTGTGCTTGTATAAGCTATATGTCTCATCTTGCATCATGTCTTGGATATAAATTTCTGATTTCTACGGTCAAGGATTCATACTGAATCTGACTGGGATAATGACTAGAGTGATCAAGTAGTTCATGAAGAGATTTTTTAGCTACAGGTAGTCCCATTATCTGGGAGCTTTAATTGGACTTGTAGCCTGCCGTCGAGTAGGGCACATTTCCAGCATACTGTCATGTGTTGCACCTCTAAGTCACCTAATCCAACTCTCTCAACTTGTGACCAAAAAATTTGGATTAAGTCTGCAGGGCTTGTGGCTGTCGGAACATCTCATTGCATCTTGCTAGTAACTAAGCTTATGATAATCCTTGTTAGTTAAAGTATCAAGCCGTACTCTTTGCTTGACCGTGAATGATGGATGGAGTCCTATCATGTCTAGTCTTGCCTAGATCCAGTACATGGCTATCTCATGACATGCTTGTTTATGCTTTACTTTATCGATAATTGGTTAGGGACTAAATTTTGTTCAGGTGAAGGGTTACAATCCCGGTCCTTATTTGGTTTACGGGTTGTAACTTGGTTACCGAAATGGTCCTTTAGTTATCTTATCGTTTATCACCCTGTTTTCTCTAACTCATATCTTTCGTTATCCTTTATGTATCATGTGCTAATATGCTGGTTTTAGTTATTAAGTGAAGCCTTCCTTGTGGCACTTGCTCTTTCAGGGGTCTGACCCAGCTGGTTTTGTATGGCCAGATTTCAGAGTAGCTCCCGAGGATCTTCCTGCCTTCCAGCCAGATGGTGATGAACACCAGACGTAATCCTGACAACGAGTGGGTTTCTTATTTTGCTCTTTCACTTTATTATAAATTATTCTTTTAAGACGTTTAGCCGTCGAACAAGTGTTAGCTCATGTTGAAACTTTAATTTTTGTCTGTCTACGGGTTGTTACATGATTGACAAATCCTAGGGTTGATCATGTATGACTTAAACTCTTGCTAGTCTTCGTATTTTGTATGACTAGTTTCATGATCTTCTGAATATATAATGTTTAGGACGCCTTACTTTGTATGTCTGATGATCTTACTTCTTGTAACAATTACTTGCTTGTTGAGATTGAGACACTAGGCTTGTTCATGACCATAAGAGACTGTTGGCTTGTAGATAAACCCTCATGCATCTAGACAACCGTGACTGTATATCGAGGTAGATTATACTTCAATGTACGTAGCTGGCTATGTTTGTCCTCCGCTCTCCAGTATTCTGGTTCTGGGGCGTGACAAGTTGGCTCAATCGTGTCTGTGCACGATTTGAACGGTTACGGAACGTTCGGAGCAGTTTTTTTCACGTCTTGAATGTTCTGCATACCGAGCAGTTACTAGGCGCACCTATATAAAGTCCATCTCTTCTCTCTCAGGGGACAGTACTAAATATCAGAAATTTCTTTACGAAATTCTCTAAATTTTGAGCAGAGAAGAGAGAAAATATCTTTAGTTGCTTCCAAAACCAAGGCCTCCAGCCGAAGCTTCGGCCCTTTTCGTGTCGATAATCCTTCTGCTTCTACGACGATAGGAATAAAGGCATGATTAGTCCCTCACCACTGATCTGTTTTCTTAAAGGATACTATAGCTACAGTCAAGAGGATACCATCGAGCCAGAAAGCAATTTTTGGGGGGTTGTTTTGCTCCGGCATCGTTACAGCAGCATGATGTTGGATTTCTTCCCTTGCTTTGTCGGCCGCGTGAATGAGTACGTTAATTGGGCTAAACGGAAAGAGACCGGAGAAATATCCTGAGTCCCCCATCTCACCCTATATCGCTTAGCGAATTCTAAAGTGTCCTAGGACTCCAGGGTGAGCAGAGTTCTGCGCCATCCGAGGAGTCAGAAGAGCGGAGTGTTCCAAAGTTCTCCGTCGAACTTGCTGGTTTCTGGAAGCTGTTCGTGTGGGACGAATCAACCTTTGAGCGTCGGTGATCATTCACCCCAGCAGGCCATTTCACTATTTCTGTTCATTCATTTTTATCTTGTTCTAAACGAGAGTATTTCTAATCTAATCAAAAAATGTTAGTGGACTTTCGCTGCTGCTGCTACGAATTCTATTGTGCCTTCTTTGAAGTGACACATTAGTGTTCATTTTCTCATAATACTCTGGGATCTCTGTCATGCAGCTTCACATAATTTTAGTTTTCCATCGAAAAATTACGCTCCGGGACTAACAATCTTAAAGCTTGATTTCACGAGATGGAAAATTTTCATGCTTCACTCATCAATCCTAACTTCAACAAGTTAGAACAATTTGATGGAAAGCACTATCAAGTCTGGAAGAGGAAGGTTAGCCTTAGTCTTCAACTTTCTGAAGTTGACCATGTGCTAACCTAGGAAGAACCGAATGTTCCAGAAACTGGGTCTGCAGCCACTATTATTGCTGCTACTAAAAGTGAGACCAAATGGAGAAGGAAGAATTGCCTCTGTAGGCTTCTCATTCTAAATGCTATGGAGGACTCCCTGGCAGAATCGTATTCTAAGAAAACTATTGCCAGAGAGATATGGAGTCTCTGAAAAAACTGTACGAAGATGATAAGAACAGGAGCAAGATATTTATTGTTGAAAAATATCATAAATGGCTCTTTGAAGATGAGAAGACTATGCTGCCGCAGGTGAAGGAGGTTCTAAAGCTGCGACAGAAGTTGGAAGATGAGGGAATGCCTCTTACCGATAAGTTTGTTGTTGGAGGGATCGTCTCTAAGCTCCCTGCTGGTTGGAGCAAGTTCTATGCAAACATGCACAGAAAGAAACTTGAGATCAGTCTCGAAGATCTCCTTCAAGAAATTTATTTTGAGGACCAGATGAGGGCTCAACTGAAGGTGGATGCTCTGTCCAAACAGATGGCTAACGCCAATTTGGTTCACACCAAGAAATCCAAGGGAAAACAGACGGCTTCCCACAGTAAGAAGAAGGATCCTATGTCACACCCGTTTTCCGTTATACGTATTTCCAGTGTACGTATGTGGATTTCAACCCGTATTTTATTTACTGTATATACGTATTTCTTTATTGCTTGCCTTGATGTATCTTGACTAAGGTTGACCTTGGGTTGGTTTGGTCCAACTTGACTTGCTTTGGATGGCTTGGTTTGGTTTATTTTGATGGTTGGTTCAACATGTTGAACTATCCCCTCTCTTTATAAAATCCAACCACCCCTTTCTCTCTTTTTATTACTTCCATTTATTTCTTCTTCTTCTTTTTCCTCCATTACTCTCACACCAACCTAGAGAGCTTAGGCAAGTGCAACTTGCTTCATGATGGATCTTTCATTTTATTGTTCTATCTTTTTTTCTACATGATTCTAAGCATCTTTAGAACTTAGAGTTTTCGGTTTGGACGGTAGATTTTTGTAGATCTAAGTTTGTAGCCTTTTCAGTTTTCTTGGGTTTTGATCTACCAAACTTCATTATTTTCATGTTTTGATGTTCTATGTTGTAGAGAATTCAATTTTACCCAATTTTGACCTTTGAAAAGTTAGATTTTGATTTATTTTGAGAAAGTTATGGCCAAAGCAAGTTTTGGATATCTTCTATGTTCATCTGTCCTGGTTCTGGCAGGGACGATGAATAGTGCTGGCTGCATAGTGCCAGTCCGTATGGCTGCATAGTACCGCATAGTGCCAGTCCGTATGACCGTATAGTGCCACATAGTGCCAGTTCGTATGGCTGCATAGTGCCGCATAGTGCCAGTCCGCATGGCCGCATAATACTGCATAGTGCCAGTCCGCATGGCCGTATAGTACCGTATAGTACCAGTCCGCATGGCTGTATAGTACCGCATAGTATGACTCCGCATGGCTGTATAGTACAACATAGTGCCAGTCCGTATGGCTGCATAGTGCCGTATAGTGCCAGTCCGTATAGCTGCATAGTGCCTATTTTGGTTGTTTTATGCCATATTTGGCTGAATTATGGCCAGAATTTCTTCCAACTCCCAATATGAAAGTTGTAGATCTTTTTCTTGGCTTCAAGAATATATTACTAGCTATTTTATGCAAGTTTCTCTCATTCATGATAATGTAAGGATAGAACACTATAGTGGTCTGTTAAGGCGCACTCTTAACAAATAACAAGTAACATGACATGATAGTGGCCCGTCGTGGTGCACTCTTAACAAGTAGCTTGACATGATAATTCTTGATAGTGACCCGTCGTGGTGCACTCTTGACAAGTAACTTGACATGATGATTTTGATATGCTGTTGCGACGACCATCTTGACTTGCTAAGTAACTCTTGTCTTGGCATCGTCGGTGTTTGTGCTTGTATAAGCTACATGTCTTGTCTTGCATCATGTCTAGGACATGGATTCCTGGTTACGACGGTCAGAGATTCATACTGAATCTGACTAGGATAATGACTAGATTGATCAAGTAGTCCATGAAGAGATTTTCCAGCTACATGCAGTCCTATTATCTGGATACTTTACTTGGACTTGTAGCCTTCCGTCGAGTAGGGCACATTTCCAGCACACTGTTTGCAACATTTTGTTAGCAAAAACAAAATTTGTTTATTCCAAACTTGTAAAAGAGTACAAAGTACAATGAATTCTGGAAAAGTAAAACTTTAGGAATCTGATCAGAAGACGATCACTTTATCCCTTGGACTATGTGAACTTGAAGACTGTAGCCTCTGGAGAATGCAGCAGCAATTTTGCAAGAGTTCTTGATCTTTGTCTGTATGTCTGATAATGATTGGAAACTCTATTTATAGAGTTCTTGAAATAATTATTTTAGCAGTTATTCTGATGGTGCGCAAAGCTGGATTGCGCCACATTGAGTTGCGCTAACCTCCTGTTGTGCCAACTTTCATTCAGTTGTCAATTGTATACTAACTGTATTTAGACGCATGGTATCGTATGATTAAGATGCGCGTCGTCGTGTACAGGATAGTAGACACGTCTTGAGAGATTAGTGGCATGTGCGCCACGTCATCCTGCTTTAGAATGTAAGTTGTCTCAACTTTATCAGGTTGCGCGAGCTTCAGTCAACAAGTCAAACTGCGCTTGATTTGGGCGGTGCCTATACACGTGGCGGCTTCTGAGCAAAAGTCGTTCAGGTTGCGCCCAAGCGCAACTAAAGATTTTGTTTAGATTGCGTCTGGGCAGAACTCACGAAGCGTACATGACAGCTGTTCACTACCTTCCCTTGAGCGGCCCAATTCACGGGATTCGAAGAGATTTTTCTCGTTCACTGTTGTGTCAGTCGTCAGTATTGTCAGGTAATGATGACCATTAAGTGTCAGATGCCACGTAGGTTTTGGCGCAAAAAGACTGGGCGCAGTCTGATATCAGACGCAATCTGATCAGTGGCGCAGTCTGTTCTCTGAGCTTCATATCAGTGGCGCAACCTAATTCTTGGGACGCAATTTGATCACTGATTAGTATATTCAGGGCACAACTTGATTTTTAGGCTCTACAAGACCCCCTTCAAAGTTTTCAAAACTTAAAAACATTGCAAAGTTTTGGAATACTTTGAATTTAGAAAAGTTTTGACTAAGTCAAGTTGCGCCGGACAATGCTCGGTCATCATGATTAAATACCTTTTTTGAAAATACTCAATCCTCTCTTCGTCTTCCGGAGTTTCATTGATTATTTTCAGTTTTCCATGAAGAAGAAGAATACGAAGAGTCAATTTGTTGATATATATGTAGTAGTTGATCTTTGTGCTTTGTTCTTCACTTCTGTTCTTCAATGGCCCCCAAGAAGAAAGAGATGGAGACCAATGCTGACACCACAACCAAGTCTCCTGAAACGGGACATGATGTTGTGCCTACAACTTTTTTGTTGGAGGCTGACCCAGCTTTGAGGGCAGTAAACTTTTTGAACTGTTTCGGTTTAACCCCGTCAGTCTTCAATCGCTCGAGTGGCGGATCATCCTCTGAGGAGCACATCAATTCGAAAGGATTTCTTAACCTGATGCGTCGCTCGGGGATCTACACCATATAAGAATTGGACGCCGCCCTTCGTCAGACTGATGAAGGCAAGGACAAAAAATAATGTTCTAGGCAGAACAACTTTTTATTTTTATGTCCTTGACTGTAGGGGTCCACCCGTCTTTATGCAATAAAACCTAGAATTTCTGATTTTGTGTGGCTGTGATTTCGAATGGTGCTCATGGACATATTCTTTTAGCTAATTCTTTGTTTTACTGTTTCTTCTGAAGAACACGTGGCAGTCGTTACACGGTTTTAGATGCCCATTTTTAGTTCTTTCCCAAAATAGGATCCTAGAATGACGCATCCACCTCATCTTTAACTTCTTTAAAAAAGACATCCAAAAATGCAAGGATCATTCATACCCTCTAAACACAAATGTCTTCCCATAAGGTTTCACTTGCACCACTTTATCCTGATGTTATTTGCCTGCATGCTGTGTCTTCAAAAATTGGTAAGTCTCGACAAAGAATTAATGGTATGAATATTCTTCTTTCGCACCACTTTTGGAGACAAGTATCGATCTGTATGGTGTAGACACTTGTTGATATATGCTAACTATTTCTTAGAATAGGCGCACACTGTGGTCCAGTATTTAGCTCCGATCAGAGGCATGTATTGCTGACATACACTTGTTTGATCAGTGTGCAGTGCTGATGTGCGCCTGTTTGTAGGCACAGTGCTGATGTGCGCCTGTTTGTAGGCACAATGCTGATGTGCGCCTGTTCGTAGGCGCAATGCTGATGTGCGCCTATTCATAGGCGCAATGCTACTGATAGATTCTGCTAACTTCTCATGTTTCATTGATATTTGCAGGACTTGGTTAGCGAGCTTCTTCAGAACTGGCATTGGTGATTTGGATGTTGTAGAGAGCATTCTTCTGACACTCACATCAGATAGCTCATGTGGTTCTGACACTCAAATCAGACAGCTCATGACTCTTCATGTTAAGAAGGGTCTTCCTTAGATGGTAGGAAAAGCCTATACACAGAGTTGGATGGTGAAGACGCAGAACTAGGAATTGTATCACAAGGGTGATCTCGTTTCTAGTTCTCCTGGCGGGCTGTCTTCTCTTCATCAGTTGTATTGACAGCAGCTCATCTTTGGGCTGCTACACTCTGGGGTTCTTCTCTCGTCTTTCTCAGAGAGAAGACTAGAGTTAATTCCATTGTCTGGCTCGTTGCTTCAGGTCGAGACGACAAGGAATTGCCACCAACAAATAAGAAGATCCAAAGATGTAATAGACCTTCATTTAGAATGAAAATCCAAGATATAATAGATTTTCATCAAGATGTATCTATGCTTTTAAAGAAGGAATAAAGAAATAATTGTCTCATTATTCTCTCTTTTTTTTTTACAATTTGATTTTGCTATGCTATCATAGATAACAGAATCCAGAGAGGATTACGAATGTGGCAAGTTATTTTGATGTGAATATTTGGAATTCAAGTTCGTAAAAGACATGACCTCTCACTATGATGAATGAATGGGTGATCATTCACTTCAATTTTCGAGGAAGAAATATTGAATGAATGAATGGTCGTTTAAATTTTCGAAGAAGAGGGAATGAATCAAGCACGTCGGTTTCGAAGAAGGGAAGATGAAGAGTCGGTTATGAATGAACCGTTAGAAATGAACAAACAGTTGTGCCTCTTTTTAAAAGTCGCATCAGTTCTCAAGGCTGATTACTTAGTTGTTCTGTCTATAAATTGTCAATCTCTTTTCTTCCTGTGCAAGCAAAAAATGTCTTCTAAAGATTTGATTGCTCCGAAGACTGAAGAAGAAACCAAGACTTCCCTTGCTGAGCCTCCAATGCCTTCTCAAAAAGAAAGGGGTAAAGTCTCAACTGTTCCTCCTGCACCAGGACATGATTTGATCTCCAAGTTAGTGGAGCCTGGAAAAATTGTCGAAGAAGAGGCATTAAGGATGGCTGTTTGTGAGTTCCTGGTGCGTTCAGACAATGAGATATTTGAACGGTTGGCGAACTTTGTTCTTAATCAGGAAGGGTCAGGGCCTCCTCCCCATCCTTAATATTATGTAATTCCATTCTGCTTTTGAATAAAAAATAAACTTTTATTTACATCATGTCTCTGAAAATAAAGTACATTTTGTCTTTATATATAATATTTTTTAGAAATTTGCCATTGACGGGCATCATAGCAACTCTGCCATCCATATCTGTTAATTGATAGGCTCCATTGGAGAAGACTTTATTTATCACATACGGTCCTTACCATTTTGCCTCGAACTTGCCTTTGCTCATATGTGTCATAGTCGTAGGACGTCTGACTGTAAGAAACAACTCGCCTTCTTAAAATGTTCGCACTCTGACTTTGCGATTGAAAGCTTTTGAAATCTAGGCCTGATAAAGTTCAATATGCTGTTGAGCTAATAACATTTTCTCGTCGAGCGCCTCCAATTCCTGAAGCCGAAGACGATCATTATTGTCTGTAGTAAGCTCATTAGCAATGGCGATTCTCAATGATGGAATTTGAATTTCCAAAGGTAGCACAGCTTCACATCCATATACCAAAAAAAAGGTGTGCAACCTGTGTGGTTACGGACGGTAGTACGATATGTCCATAAAAATTCTCCGAGTTTATCACTCCAATTACGTTTGTTAATAGAGACAAACTTTTTAAGGAGTTTGATAGAACATGATTCGTCTAAAGAATAGGCCCTTTGAATAGTTAATCCCTCGGGTGAAACGAGAACAATTCCTACTCCCACAACAAGAGTACCTCCAGGTCCAATTCTAGAAGCTCCATCAAAGAATAATCTCCAAGTAGGAAATTCTTCTGAGATCATATTTGATTCTAAAGTTTCGTCTGGAATCTCATCATAGAGTTTATATGTCTCAGGGACTGGATGACCTGCTAAGAAGTCGGCAAGTGCTTGGCCTTTCACAGACTTTTGAGGAACATAAACCATATTATATTGCGCTAATAATATAGCCCATGTAGCAAGCCTAGAATTAAGCGTACTTGACTTCTTCATTAGAACTCGAAGAGGATTGACTCGGAATATGACATGAATAGTTTGGCCTATGATGTAATGTCTTGTCTTCTGAACAGCAAATATTAAGGCTAAACATTCCTTCTCCACCGGACTATAACGATGTTCAGCTCCAATCATCATTCGGCTAAGATAGTAGATGGCTTGTTCATGACCTTCCTTGTTCTTTTGAGCCAGCAAAGCTCTTAATAAATTATCCATTGCTCGGACATACATTAAGAAGGGCATTCCTGAGATCGGTGGTGCAAGAACCGGTGGACACATTAAATACCGCTTTATGTCGTCAAATGCTCGTTGACATTCTTCCGTCCAAACGAAAGATACACCTTTCTTTATTAATTGAGTAAATAGTCTGCAACGTCCAGATAAATTCGAAATGAACCGCCTGATGTACGCAAGTCGACCTTGGAATCCTCGTAGCTCTTTTAGGTTGCGTGGAGGACGCATCTCTTGAATGGCTTTGATCTTCTCGGGATCAATGTGTATACTGTCACTCCCCAGTCCTGGAATACATATTTTAATATGTGAAATCAATAATTTGTATTTACCTCGTATTTATACGATATTTATTATGCAGTATTTCTTCATGCATTTTCTAAAAATATTCGACAAAATATTATTTCCTAATTTATTTTCTGCATTTCGGCCTACAGTTTTGGCTCATTTGGGTAACCTATTCTTGGTTCACCAATGGTTCATCTTGAACCCTTTGGTTCATCATGAACCCATGGGTCCAAGATCTATATATATAACTCATCTCATTCTCTCTTCTCTCATTTACTTCATCTCATTTATTTCCTCCACCAACCAAGGCAAGTACCAACTTGCTCAAGAGATGGATCAATAATTTTGTTAATGATTTCTTACAAAACTATTTGCCAAAACATGTTCTTCTCCTCAATCTATACTAGTTTAAAACTTAGAAATTTCCATTTTGAAGCTTTGATTTTTGTAGATCTAGGTTTTAATTATTTTCGGATTTTGCATGGTTTGATCTACTTTAGTTGGATTTTATGGGTTTTTGATGCTTCCATGTGGAAGAGCATTCAGTTTCACCCAAGTTGGAGCTTTGAAAATCTGGATTTGGAGTTCGGATGGCTAAGTTATGATGCTTTGAAGCTTGGATTCAGCCATGGTGTTCTTGCTGTTTTGGAGAAGACAGTGAACAGTGTGCTCCTGTTTGAGCATGCTTCCTGTTGGAAGCGTGTCTTCCTTGAGCTTGCGTGACTTTTCATGCAGCTCTCCCCTTGAGCTTGCGTGACTTTTCACGCAGCTCTCCCCTTGAGCTTGCGTGACTTTTTACGCAGCTCTTCCCTTGAGTCTGCGTGACTTTTCACGCAGCTCTTTCCTTGAGTCTGCGTGACTTTTCACGCAGCTCTTCCCTTGAGACTGCGTGACTTTTCACGCAGCTCTTTCCTTGAGTCTGCGTGACTTTTCACACAGCTCTCCCCTTGAGCCTGCGTGACTTTTCACGCAGCTCTCCTCTGAGTGAGCCTGCGTGACTTTTCACGCACGCAGCCTTGAGTGAGCCTGCGTGACTTTTTTACGCACGCTGTCTTGAGTGAGCCAGCGTGACTTTTCATCCCTTGAGCGTGCGTACTTTTGTGCGTACGCTTTTGATATTTTATTAGATATTATATGCCCATTTTATATCCTTACGTCTTTTGTCCCGAGCATGATATGAGCACTAATGTGACCCCGGTGAACAAAGTGTTCCTACCTGATACATGTACCTGAATGTCCCAGTTCTTGTTCATGCTCGACAAATGACTCGTAACTCCACGTGGCGTATTTGCAATGATGTATTACACTAAGGAGGGTAGCCCATGTTGACATACTGATTGACATGGATCCTCTTTGGGGTACTCGTACTTGAGTACGACTTTAGGAGGATAATCATGCAGGCCACAGCATGTGAGTCCAAGATTTCACCTAGGGTTAAACTAGGCAACTAAATATACTAGATGCATGGGGAGGGCAGAATCCCGAGATCATGTTACACCAGCCGCCTTGAGATATTGTCTTGACGCGCCGGCTGGTCTCCACGGATACTGTGTCATCTGCAACGAGTGGATGACTGTATCCGACTAATTCCTGCTATATAATATATGTTTTGGCAAGGTGGCCTTACGAGGGACCTGTGCTCAATAACACCTGTCTACGCGAACCCCTGGGTTGGCTAGCCTTGCTGGAAAGATATGATCTGAAGATTTTCTACATAACATGACGCGAGGATAACCTCGTTCCACTAGAAACTCGTAGACTTGATTGGTCGTGAAAACGACTTGCATGTTTCCTATTTACCTTTCGTGAATAACTGAGGGAAGCGGACTGTCATGGTGCGTGATCCAACCCATGTTCTTGTTTGATTGTTGGGTTGGTTATCGTACTATAACAGGCTGTGGACCGAAGTTATGAACGGAAGACTTATTCTGGTTGTGAAGTGCTACTTCTGTGAATGACTGAGGAACATGGTCTATCATGGTGCATGATCCAACCCATGTTCTTGTTTAATTGTTGGGTTGGTTATTGTGCTGCGATAGGCTATCGACCGAAGTCACAATCAGGAGATTTTATTGTTTATACCTTTTAACTTATGTGAAAGTTATAGAGTACGACACGTCCCGACTCCATGCGACACCTTTTGTCCTTGTTTGGTTATAAGGGTACCATATGGGTTCGAGGATGTGGCGCTACCCTATAATGGTAGCATAAGTATTACTATTATCAATCAATTCTATTATCTGGGTTTTAATCTTAACTCTTGTGCCCCTTTGGCGGTACTTGCTATTCGGGGCTGACCCCGCTGGTTTTGTTTGGCCAGATCTCGTAGCAGAGCCAGAGGACACGATCTTCCTCCCTGACATCTATGGTACATACTAGGAGCATGGCGGTTCGGAGACTCGAGTGGGTTTCTTCTCCACCACTCCTGCTTATACTTTTGCGGCGTTTAGCCACCGGCACCTGTTAGCCGGACTACTTGATATTTTGTGTCAGTACAGAATTGTAAATAAACAGACTGCAGCTGTGTATAATCTTGTACTCCTGACTCTCCGAGATAGCTAAATTATAAAGCTAGTCTCTCATGACCATTTTGATGAAGCGTCGGGGACGCCTTACTGCTTTATCTTTAATGTTCATTTATTTGCTGATGTAATTTGATTGATTGAGACATAGAACTCTGTGGGACCATATGAGACTTGATTGTAGCATGTACCCCCTAGTCTCTCGACAGCCACGATCGTCGTATGACGTTACGTACCTCATATGGAGTAGCTGGCATAGTCCGTCCCCGTATTTCGGTACTGGGGCGTGACATATACCCTTAGACGTAATGACAAAGCCAAGAAATTTACCACTAGAGACACCCAAGAAAGACTTGGTGGGGTTCATTTTGAGTTGATGCTGGCGCATTAGATTGAAGATAGTTCTTAAATCTTGAATGTGATATTCTTTGAGACAACTTTTGACAGCAATATCGTCAACATAGCATTCGACAGTCTTTCATAAATGATCTCGAAAGATAGTACTCATAGCCCGCTGGTAAGTTGCACCTGCGTTCTTAAGACCAAACGGCATGACTGTATAACAGTACACACCCCGAGGAGTACGAAACGAAGTATATTTTTCATCTTTAGGATTCATCCAGATTTGATTATATCCAGAAAAGCCATCCATAAAAGAAATTCGTTCGAATCCACATGCATTGTCGATCATAACATCAGTAATTGGGAGAGGGAATTCGTCTTTAGGGCAAGCATCATTGAGATCCCGAAAGTCTATGCAAACTCAAACCTTTTCGGTCTTCTTCAGGACTGTGTCGACATTGGCTATCCAGTCAGGATGTTGTTCTTCTCTGATAAAACTGCAAGCTATAAGCTTTTTGACTTCATCATCAATTGCATCCATCATTTCAGGCTTGAACCACCGTTGTTGTTGTTTGACTGGTTTGGCATTCGGTAAAATGTTAAGCTTGTGAGTTACAATTTGAGGATCTAATTCCGACATATCTTCGTAACTCTAGACGAAGACGTCAATGTATTCACGAATAAGGTAAATTAATTCTTGTTTATCATCCTCTAGAAGATTTTTGCTAATGAAGATTGGTCGTGATGTACCTTTCTCTACAATATCAATTTGGACCAGTTGATCCTCAGTAGGTGATTCTCGTTGTTTAAAACGAAGTTTCCACTGATTGTCCATCCTTTGTGCCTAAGGGTCCATTTTAATAGCTTCTTCCATGTCGCTTTCGTCATCTTTTGAGAATTCGGCAGACACCATGTTAGAAGATACTATCACCTTATGAACATGACCGATGCTGGTATCAGAATCCCATGAGATAGAATCAGAAGAGTTTGAACGTTCTTCTTCATCAGATTCAGAAGGTTTTGGAGTTGGAAATGGTGACGTATAACCTAGTCCTCGTTTTGTTTTACTGTGGTATTGTTGTGATTTTCCTTTTAGAACAGCAATACGAAGAGGGGTTCGCCTTCCTTTACCATTGTTGAGACCTGTTCTGAAATCATAGCCCATTTTACGGATGATGGCTTTGGATTGTGGACTATAGCGTCGTAATTGTAGCCTTTCTGTATCATCTCTATTATCATTATAGAGCATGATTTTTGGTTCTTCTCTTTTGTTGAAGAATATAGACTTTTCATCTTTCTTTCGAGACGGTACTAAGAAGTACGACTCTTGTATTGAATCCAGCGATACCACGTTTCGTCGAGATGATACGACTTCTATTGTAAGTGGTTTAAAGCTATATAGCATATCCAGATAACACTGAGTATAGTAAAAGACATCAGTATACTGTAAAGGAGATGCTTTATTGATTTTTATACCATCATTTACAACAGGGACTTTAGCCTTAGCAGGCTTAGTCAGATTGATGACAAGAGGGGAAGAAGAAGAACGAGAAGGAGGAGGGAGCTTTTTGCGACGAAGGTCGATTATAAGCGGCTCAGAAGAGGTGAGCTCCCTTTGTTCTTGATTATCGCCTTTAGGTCGCTTCTCATGAGAAGGAAGATAGATAGTCAGAGGTTTGGAAGACTGAGGACATGAGGTACGTCCTTTGACCGGAATCACCAGAGTATCATTAGGTATACTCTTCTGTTCTTCATCTGTGTCCATTGCTAGTACCACCTTCATGAATTCCTCTTTGTACATACGAGAATCGTTGTAGTATGCTTCAAATCCTTTGAAAGGATTCAGATCTGCAACATCTTTTTAGACTTCTCCATTACCATCCACATATTTGAAACATTGGTGGCGCATAGAGGGTACAATATTGTGTTCATGGAGGAAAGGCCTTCCCAACAAAGCATTGTATGAGCCATGATTGTCAATAACATAAAAAGTTACCTTTATACGAAGATTGCCAATTTGAAGTTTTAGGCGTATTTTTTCCAAAGGTTCACTTATTCCTTGATTGAATTCCAGGATGGTAGTGATAGTTGTAGAAAGATTGTGTACTGGAATTTTCAAAGCATCCAGTAAGGACTTCGGCATGATGCTAAGTGCAGACCCGGGATCAATCAGAATGCGGTCGACTTTTATGGTGTCTACATACCCCGTAAAATAGAGAGGACGATCATGACGATTGTCTTTTAACAATATGTCATCTTGTGTAAAAGTGATATTGAGTATTAGTTCAAATACACTATGACAATGTGCACAGCTGACTGGCTCCTTTTCGGGCTTCTTGAGAAGAGTCAAACAAGCGTCAGCCTGCATCAAGGCTTCACTTAATGTCTCACGAGTTTTTTTGAGAGACGTAAAAGTTTAAAAATTGACAATCTTGCTGGAGTATTGGCCAATTGAGCCAATATGTCAAAATTGTAAGGCTTTTCAAGTCCAAGAGATTATGACTTCTTTAATGCTTTATCAAAGCGAACATGTTGCTTTTCCTTGTCTGCTGATGTTTGTTTAGAAGGAGATGGCTCGACCACTGGCAAGGATGTAGATGGTGTATCTTCAGCAGGAGAAGATGATGGAGGAAGAGCATCCGGGGATGGAGCAGGGTTCTCTTGATTTTCGGAATACTCCCGAAGATAGGGTTTCCCAGATCTAGTGCCCATTAGAATTTCTTCTTCTGTTATTGGTTCAAAGGATACCATGTTGCAGTTCTTGGATTTAGACTTGGAATGCTTCTTTTGCTTAGAAGAGGAAGGCGTTTCAAATTCTGCCACCAGATCTGGATGAATCCACATAATCTCTCCTCTGTCAGTTGACAGCGGAACAAGACCTTCATTTTGAGGAGGTAGAATATTCACAATTTCTAGAGTAGTCCTTGTAATGGGGACAATACCATCTTGTACGAATTGTGGTGGAAAATTACCAAATTGGAGAGAAACCACATTAGCAGTCACCGTTTTCTCGTCCTGCTGTAGAGTAATTGCTCCAGAGTTGACCAACTCCTGGATTTTGCCCTCGAGCACATAACATGCTCTGGTTGGATGCCCTATGAATCTTTGATAAACACAGTATTTAGGGTGATAAGTTTTACTAACTTCTTCTGGTCTCTTTGCCTCTGGAAGCTGAAGATTATTGCTTTTGATCAAGCAATCGAAGATGCTTAAAGTATCATCTTCATCGAAAGAATACTCTTCTTTTGGACGAGTTGACTTTTGTAGTGGCGCTGATGGGGTGGATGCCGTCTGAGTAACATTGACAGCCAAAGACTCTTTGCCTTTGAGATTAATGGCCAGTGTTTCTTTATTCTTGCAGTTATTTTGGCGATTACTACCCCTGGGTTTAGAATGTTCATCTTGGTTAGGATGAGTCATCTGGACTCTTAACTGCTTAAACTTTTTGGCACTAACTTCTGCCGCCTTTGCATTAACAATGAAAGAAGGCCAATCCTGGAATTGTGTAGATCCCGTCCATATACTGATAATAGGCAACAAGTTTGATTTATAAGTGTCTAATGTTACAGCAGACGGAGTACCTAAAGGCATTTTGAGGGCCTCTCGGCAAAATCTTTCAATGAAACTCTCTGTGGATTCATTGTGCCTCTGTTTAATTTTAATGAGGGCAGACATCGTCATGTCATTTGCTTGAGTGTACAAAGATGTACTCAACTCATTAGCATAGGTAGATGGGTCTTTCTTTTTGAAACTTTAGCTTTTGGTGCAGATTGGCCTTTGGCATAGGGTTCTTGCGTTTTGCCAAAGTTGATATCGGTTGACGCCTATTGAGATAAGCGCATAAATCTGAAAATTCTGCTCCCGGTGTCTCTGTTTGTGATACCTTCAATTTTTCTTGCTTGGATCTTAAAATTTACAAGGTAGAAAGGTCTTGACCAGACCCCATAGGGGTAGGTAAGATACCTCTCTGATCAGTATTCTTTTCGGTATCAGATATCCGAGGACCTCTGCTTACAGGAATTGAATCTGATACGTCTTCCTCTGAGTCATAGACCAGGAAAGTTTGAGGAAAGACCAAAGGGTGCTTTCCTTTATTTTAAATAGGGTTAGCTAAGAAGCGTTTCCCTTTATTCTGTGGTGTGACCATTTTAGGCATAGATTGTGCCAATTGAGGAAATGTCATAGGACTTTTCCCTTTGTTTTGTCTAGTGTTGGCACTAGGACATGAATTCTCCAAGATCAGAACTTGAGAATTGGAAGAGGGAATAACCAAAAGACTAGTTCCCTTGAGTTGCGCTAGAGTAGCAGATTGCGCCTGGGTTGCCGATTGGTTGGGTTGCGCCATAGTCCTACGAACTACTGATGGCGCTTTGGCAGCAACTTTGATAGACTGTGCCTCGACAGTAGCTTGAACTGACTGCGCCTTGGCAGCAAAGATAGTAGTAGACTGCGCATGGGCAGCAGGGTGAGCAGATTGTGCCCTAGCAACAGAAATAGGCTGTGCTGAAGCCACTGAGGCGAATTGTGCCTTGGTCATTGAGCACTCAAGTTGCGCTTGGACAACAGTGACTGTGGGAGATTTAGGAGTCCACACAGTCCTATTCTTGGCGATAGCCACCGTGCGCTTGTTGCTCTTGGTGTTGATCATATTCTCTTAGGCTGTCTGGTTGACTTGAACAACCAGAGTCTTCTGCGTCTTGCCGATCGACGCAATGTCACATTGAGTTGTTACTTTCTCGTCGGAGGAGAAAGTCGTCCCCAGCAGAGTCGCCATTTTGTTTGCAATATTTTATTTGTAAAAACAAATTTTGTTTATTCCAAACTTGTAAAAGAGTACAAAGTACAATAAATTTTAGGAAAGTACAACTTTAGGAATCTGATCAGAAGACAATCACTTTATCCCTTGGACTATGTGAACTTGAAGACTGTAGCCTCTAGAGAATGCAGCAGCAATTTTGCAAGAGTTCTTGATCTCTGTCTGTATGTCTGATAATGATTGGAAACTCTATATATAGAGTTCTTGAAATAACTATTTAGCAGTTATTCTGATGGTGCGCGAAGCTGGATTGCGCCACATTGAGTTACGCTAACCTCATGTTGCGCCAACTTTCATTCAGTTGTCAATCGTGTACTAACTGTATTTATATGCGTGGCATCGTATGATTGAGATGCACGTGGTCGTGTACAGGATAGTAGATACGTCTTGAGAGATTAGTGGCATGTGCGCCACGTCATCCTGCTTTAGAATGTAAGTTGTCTCAACTTTATCAGGTTGTGCGAGCTTCAGTCAACAAGTCAAACTGTATTTGATTTGGGCTGCACCTATACACGTGGCGGCTTCTGAGCAAAAGTCGTTCAGGTTGCGCCTAGGTACAACTAAGGATTTTGTTTAGATTGCGCCTGGGCGCAACTCACGAAGCGTACAGGACAGCTGTTCACTACCTTCCCTTGAGCGGCACAATTCACGAGATTCGAAGAGATTTTCCTCGTTCACTGTTGTGTCAGTCGTTAGTGTTGTCAGGTAATGACGACCATTAAGTGTCAGATGCCACATAGGTTTTGGCGCAAAAAGACTGGGCGCAGTCTGATATCAGGCGCAATCTGATCAGTGGCGCAATCTGTTCTCTGAGCTTCATATCAGTGGCACAACCTAATTCTTAGGGCGCAATTTGATCACTGATCAGTATATTCAGGGCGCAACTTGATTTTTAGGCTCTACACATACTGTCATGTGTTGTACCCCCAAGTCACCTAATCCAACTATCTCAACTTGCAACTGGATAACCTGGATTAAGTCTACAGGACTTGTGGCTGTTGGAACATCTCAATGCATCTTGTTAGTAACTAGGCTTGTGATAACCCTAGTTAGTTAAAGTATCAAGCCGTACTCATTGCTTGGTCGTGATTGATGGATGGAGTCTAGTCTAGTCTTGCCTAGACAAGGCCAGTACATGGTTTCTTTAGCCCGTTACTGTTATGCTTTACTTATTCGATAATTGGTTAGAAACTAAGTTCTGTTCAGGTGATGGTTTATAACCCCGGACCTTGTTTGGTTTACGGGTTATAACTTGGTTACTGGAATAGTCCTTTAGTTATCTTATCGTTTATCACCCTGTTTTCTCTAACTCATGTTATGTATCATGTGCTAGTATGTTGGTTTTAGTTCTTAAGTGAAGCCTCCCTTGTGGCACTTGCTCTTTCTGGTGTCTGACCCAGCTGGTTTTGTATGGCCAGATTTTGGAGCAGCTCCCGAGGATCTTCCAGTCTTTCTGCCAGATGGTGAACACTAGACGCAACTCTGGCAATGAGTGGATTTTATTTTGCTCTCCCACTCTATTGTAAATTATTCTTTTGAGGTGTTTAGCCGTCGAGCAAGTGTTAGCTCGTGTTGAATTTACATTCCTGTCTGCCTAAAGGTTGTAACATGATTGACAAATCCTAGGGTTGATCATGTATGACTTAAACTCTTGCTAGTCTTCGCATTTTGTATGACTAGCTTCATGATCATCTGGATATGCAATATTTGGGATGCCTTACTTTGTATGTCTGATGATCTACTATCTTGTTACATTTACTTACTTGCTTGAGATTGAGACACTAGTCTTGTTCTTGACTATAAGAGATTGATGGCTTATAGATAAACCCTCATACATCTAGACAGCCGTGATCGTATATCGAGGTAGATTATACTTCTATATACGTAGCTGGCTGTGTCTGTCCCCCGCTCTCCAGTATTCTGGTTCTGGGGTGTGACACCCCAATAATCTAAAAGTGAAGGGGAATTCCTTCAAACAACAGAAGCCAAAGTCTCATTTGGCTTGCTTCAGGTGTGCAAGAAGGGCCACTTCAAGAGTGAATGCAAGTCTAAGCCCAAGCAATCAGAGCAAGGTGACCCTAGTAAGGTTTTTATGATCACTGACATTATTGCAATGATTGCTCAGGTTATTGCGGTGGGGGTTGACTCTGACTGGTGGGTAGACACTGGTGCCACCTGTTATGTTTGCTCAAGCAAGAAATAGGTCACCACCTACACACCAACTTCTGAAGTTGTAATGTGTGGACACACACAAAAAAGAAAAAAAAATACTGTCTTTTCTTATTAGCGCAAGGCACCACAAATCGAGTATGCCTGAGAGATCCTGCGCTGAGGATCCCCGAGTACAAAAAAATTTTTGGGGAATGGGACGATGGAGATCGAGCGGCAGTTGCTCCTTTACTCCGTTGACACTTCGATTACAAAAGTGGAAGAAAACCTAAGAAAATTAGTAACTCTCGGCTCACTGGCAAGAAGGACAGCAATTTGGCTCTTGAAATGCTCTCCGTCCTGTCTTTTGAAGAGGTATGAGACCCCTTTTTATAGTCATTTTTGTGCTGGAATGATGTTATGTGCCCATATGAGAAAATACACTAATTTTCATGTAGGTGCATAGTCCTGCTTTGGGCGCATAGAGTGTAGGCGCATACAGACTGCGTGATCGTGGGTTGATCGTAGGGTTGACGTGGCCGCATGCTTCGGTGCACGACTGCTCGTGGAGACTGACGTGGCCGTATGCCTCGGTGCACGATTGATCGTGGGTTTGACCGAGTCAGAAGCTGTCCTGACTTTGGCGCATAGCCTGAAATAGGGCTATGCGCCCCCTTCTGGAGGAGTCCAGAGTAGGCGCATAGGGGATGTATGCCATCAACATGGACGCATAGCTTGCTCTGGTGACTTGGGCGCATGTGGGCTGTCCTGGCTTGGACGCATATTACTCCCTGGCTTGGGCGCATAGTTGTCAAGATTGCTGAAATTTTCATGCTTCTACCAGACCCCCTTCAAAGTTTTCGATACTTGAACGAGTTAGAAATACTTTGAAAGAAGCATGGACCGTCTTCTCGTGATACAATGGGCGCATAGCATAGCTCTCCCTTTAGGCGCATAGAGTTTGGCCAGACTGTCAGAGATATGGCTGTTGCGATCTTCCTCAAAAATCTAAACTGACAGATTCATCGGAGTGGAATTTGAAGAGGTCCATCCTTCATGCGTTGTCCATGTCAGCAAGTGGTAGTCGCATAATGTGTAAGAGACTAGGTCTTTATCTGAGCGCATAAGCCGTAGTGAACGTATAATATGCTGTGGGCGCATAGGCGCATAGGAGTAGTGGGTGCATAGTGTTTGGCCCATGCCTATAAATAGGCCTTGAAAAGAGAGAAGATTCATTACTCTCTTTTCCTTTAAAACTTTCAAAAGACTTTTCATCTCTTCTCTGCATGAACCATGTCTCCCAAGGCCGCCAAGAGATCTGCGAAGGGCAAGGGGACTGCACCGAGTGGCTCTCCTCCTGCGACAGCATCCTCGCTAGTCTAAGGCCCGATCCTGGGTGAGGCTACGCCTCAAAACAAAGTCTTGAGCGTTAATTTGCGATGCTCAGATTTTTTCTCTACCTGGGCGCATGTGTCCAAGGCAACATGTTTCTGTGAGCATTCATATGCGCCCACAGAAGCATGTGCCCACACTGTGGTGTGTTATACGCCCACATGCTACTGCATGTTATGCGCCCACATGCTGTTTGTATGTTTATGCACCCATATGCTGTTTGGGCGCATAGGATTCCTCCAGCACTTAGTTTTTTTCTGCAGATCCTGAGTTTGACTTTCTCTTCTGTCCTTGCAGTTGACATGTTTGTCCCAAAACTTGGTGGAATCCCTTTCGGCTCTGCTTGCCAAGTCCTTGGCACAAGCCTCATAACCAACATGGTCAGCAAGGTTCAGGCCAAGATCAGTCATAACCAGCCTACGGAACGGACGACCGCCATACTTGAACAGGATAAGACCTTCCTGAAGCAGATGATTAATGACGAGAAGCTCTTGTTCGGAGGGGTACATCGTTTCAAGAAGTCGTACTTCATGTTCGGTGACAGTATAGGGTTCGAATATGGCGAGACGATACGCTTGAGAAGCCCACTGGTGGTCAGGCTGAACAATCATAGGATATGGCTACCGTTGATGGAGCGTCAATATCCTTTGTCTGCGTTCACTGTCTTAGCCGCACGGCGACAGATGAAATGGGAGCTAACCCCTGAGCTCCCCGAGGTCATCTTCGAAAGAATACAGTTCAATTTGGGAGATCGGAAGAAGGACACTTTCAAGTGTTTCAGGGGCTCTACATCTTACTCCACGAGGGGGTTGCAACCAGGTGCCGTAATAAACGACATCCCGACTGACCTCCACCCTTATGCTGCCGACACGCTTTACAATCTGATAATGTTGGGGGACGTGTCGTATCCCATAGGAAAGATACGGATGGAAGGCTGGAGGTATCCAGTTTCATTCTGGAGCAACCTCACTGACTGGGTGCTTTCCACGTATGAAGCCACCTTGAAGACTGCTGGCCTTTTTATGCTATTAGGGCCACCCAATATGGCGTAAAGGTCTACTGGCCAATGTTTGTCACCTTGGCAGAGTTATACAACCTTCACACTTGTACATTCTTTACTCCAGGCAGGAGGATGGGATTGGCTCTCCACAAGATATAGGAAGTGTCGAAGCTTCCTTGGGGCACAGAGCCGTATGAAGAGTACGTGCCTTGTGATGAGGAGCTCCGAGACCTGGAGAATGAGAACTCCGAGATGATGGATGTATATAAGGAGTTATTCTACCACCTCCTCATCTGCCATAGGATCAACAAGAAAGGAATGACCGAGGGGGCCAATCCCCACACAAGAGCTTAGACAAGCTATGTCTTTGTTCAAGGAGAATGAGAGGATCCGGCCTCCTTTTCGATTTTAAAACCTATGACCAAGTCCGAGATAGAAGTCCGGATGACAGATTATGATACAGCGGATGCTGAGGAAAGTGATGATCCTAAGGGGGAGTTCTCGATTGGCTACTACTTCCGTCAAGCTGAATATCCGTTGTCGGAGAAAGCCGTGCTGGCAGCTTTCTTGATGGTCTGGCTTCGTGACTGTATAGTCCCTGGGGGTTCATGGACTATTGAGAGGATGAGCCAGAGCATAATACTTCCGGCTGTGAAGCTGATATTCGGATACCGGCTTGCCTTGCTTCCCGCGATGGTCTGTGCCACTAAACGGGGTCTACGAAATTTTGTTAGAAATACGGTGACTCCTGACGGCAGAACCAACTTCGTCCGGACCGAACTTCCGTATCATTTCTTGATGGGTTGCTACTGCTGCACTGTCCTACCCTAATGAACGCTGGACCGACGGCAGACTCTTTGGCGGAAGATGCCTTTCTTCGCAGATTCTGTGATGCAGACTGGGCCGTCACTGGTTTACCTGCTTGCAGAAGGGCTTTAAGCTTCTTGCAGAACTACGAGTTCTTCAGGGTATCCCCTCCGTCCGACAATGGAAGTACAGGAGATACCTTAGTAGATGAGGGAGTTCATACCACTAGCTTGACTGCTGGGGCGTTTCACTGGCTTCAGTCTATTAGGCCGTCGCACTCTTCTTTTTTGTTTCTGATACATATATTATTTTCTTGTCAGGTTCGGCTTTGTCACGACCCGCACCCCCTTTTCGGGATACTAGTGCGTGTCTAAGCCCAGCCTACGCCGCGGTATCGGCGGTAGTACGCTGTCTAGCCCGCAATAAACAAAGTGCTCATAAATACTAACGCTCATTCACAACAACTAAATCAACTTTACAAAATATAGAAGTTTTACACTTGAAGAAGAATATAAGCTTTTACAATTATAAAAAACTACCCACATCTAACTAGTCTTCTATGGTTTGGCCTTCGAGTTTCCATCTTCCCCTCGTGTGGTCCATAGCGCATGAGTAGGCACGTCAACCTCACCTATAATAACGATCCAGTCAGGAAAAGAGCAGAGTACAACCATATTGCAATTAATATTGTTAGTCCAAAATAAGTTAGAACAACGAGAAACAACGATGGCAAAGGGTATATAAAGAACTAGTACTCGCAAGATATGAACTAGCAGAATGTAACTAGCAAGGTATGAACTAATAAGATAAGAACTGGCAAAATATAAACTAACAATATGTGATCTAACAAGATATGATCTAACAAAATATGAACTGGCAAGATATGAACTAGCAAGGTGTAAACTATAAAGGAATAATAGGAACAACTATGTGTGTGTGAAATACCTTTTAATATATGAACGGCTGGGCTAATACGACAGATCATACGATGGCTATCCACAATAAATGGTACGGCTAACTCATACGTGGGTGTACGACATAGCCATCCACAATCAAAATATTTGGGTTTGTTCACGTACTTACTGAGTATTTCCCCTTCCGACTCTCTAACAATCAATAACGATCAATGATACACTAAGAAGGATACAATAACTACGGTGTCATAATCGTTTCTCAATGGAATATCAAGCAATGACTCAACGGGATATCAAACAAGAAAAATATAGAGTAAACGTTATAATGAACTAAAACATAAATGCAATACTGTACTTGTCTAAATCCTTGCACAAACTATGTCACAAGTAGAGGACGAGGGGATTGCCAAACTAGAAGCTGTCAACCTATGACATATATCGTACCACGAATCATGCACGAAAACCACAAGTCAATTCTAAGGTTCTAATTCTAAATTCATAGAATAGTGGCCAGTTGGGTTACTAATCTAATAATAGTTAATTATGGAATAAATTACTTAAAAATATTATTTAACCTAATAATAATCTAAATATAATCTAAATATGCAAGTTTGGCCATCAAAAGTCATGTTTCCAATTTTGGAAACCATAACACGCAAATCGAGGCGTGCTATTGACTATCTAGTCAAATGCTGTGAACTCTAGATTTTGAAAGTGCACCTTCGTATATTTCAGTGCCATGAGTGCACTGGAATCAACCGTGCCGCAAAATCACGCTTTGGTCAAAAGATATCGCCGTTATGGCTAATCGTGACCAAAACGGTGATCAACCGATCAATTCTGAGTTCAACAGAATAACTAAAATAGTAGAAAAAAATAATTTCTGGGAAAAATATATGTCGTAGAGCTCTGTGTTGGCTTTCCGAAACTTCAAACGGTTCATGATTTCGATTTTTGGTTCTCCCGGAATCTCGAAAACATTGAAACCGTGTCAAGTTTCGGGCAACTAATACTCTACGAATTATCCAGAAATTTAGGAACAAATTATACGAAAATAAATTACATATTCAGAAATGTTACCTCGAGATGAATCCAAAAAAAAACGGCACGCTAAAATCACGTCGGGGTTGACGGCAATCGTCTCGAGAAGTTGAGGAATCACTAAGATCAAACCACAAAGGAGGAGGCTATAATTAATTAGGGTTTGTGAATATACATGCATATATATAGGAGAGAGAGAGAGAGGGGCGGTTACTGTAGCGGGCGCCGACAGGTGCCCCCCCTGGATGGATGACTGGGTAATTATTTATTTAATTCAGAAAATCATTTAAAAATCGTTTTAAGTCCAGATAAATTAAAATAAATTACAGAAAAATCCAAAAAAATTCTAAAAAATTCTAAAAAATATTTCTAAGTGTCTAGAATCTAAATAAAATATTTTAACACAAAAAATCATCGTGTGACCTCACAGTAAATTCCCAAAGCCTATAAAATATAATTTCTATAGGTTTTAATTATATAAAAATTCCCAAAAATTCTAAAAAACTCCAGAAAAATTCTAAAATATTCTAGAAAATATGTTTAGTCATTTAGAGCCCAAATAAAAATATTTGGTCCAAAAATACCCCCGTATGACCTTACAGTAGATCTTGAAAGTCCTTAAAAATAATAAAACCTTAAATATTAAATACCTAAAAATATCCAAAAATTGTAGAAAAATATAAAATAGCTAAATAATACATATATAAGCTATCTAGAGGTCATATGACCTTAATATGGTCATAGCCCACCTACAAGATTTTGCATGACTCCTAATGACCATAAAATTAATCATAAACAAATAAAATAAAAATAAAAATTTGGAAAGTGGGCTTACAGGCTTCTTGTCAGACATCTCTTCCTGGAGCAGAAGAACCTCATCAAGCTTCCTCCCCTACGATCTCCATCGAAGACGACGAGATGGCCCATGAAGTTGTCAAAGCTTTCTAGTCTATCTTGAAAGTAAAGCTTCCTGGGGTCTTGAACCGGAACGTCGCCTTTGGCCCTGTGAAGGCTGTTGCTGAATGCCAGGTGGCGATCCTTAAGAGCATCGTCGGCTATGAAGAGCGGGCTAATGCTCTAAGGAGGGTTCTGAATGATCTGGAGAGTCAGGTGGCCAGATTACAGGATGCCAAACAACGGAGCCCGACGTCGCTGTTCCGTGCAGAAGACGAGGCCTTAGTCACAGCTCTTGCAGAAGAGGGGCTACTGTCCAAGCAAGGAAGGATGCCCTCGCTCAAGAGATCAGTGAATTGGCTGATTAGTATGAGCAGTTCAACGCTGCGAGTGAGGCACGTACTGCTTCGAAGAATAAGCTGCCTACACAGATTAATGAGAAATATAATCACATTACGCGAATCCAATGCTCAACAGGAGGCCAGCTTGAGGACAGCGACGTCTGAACATGAGGACTATTTGGTTCAGGCTGCCATGATCGCTACAACTTCTGACCACTTAAAAGAACAGCTGGTGAAGCTGGAAGGAGAGCACGTGAATCTGATCCCCTTCCAGGATGAGGCTGCTCGTTAAGAAGAGGCGTATCGTCGTGCTACCGTAAAGTTCGAAGCCGAAATTGTGGCTCTAAGGGATAGTATCAATCGATTGTGTATCCCTTAGATTTTCTCTTCTAATAGGCTCAATTAGCCGTCAAGAGTCCTGTATCTTTTTTTTTTTCTCTGTCTTTTGATAGACGTTTTTAATAAAGAATCTTTTGGCTTTCAAAATTCATGAATGAAGTTTGCGAAATATCAGAACTAGAGGTAATATAAATGTAGTAAGGATATTTCTGGTGGGTATTCCGCTGGAAAATTTGATATGGACTTATTATCCATTTTATATTCAAGGTTCTTGAATGTAGAATAAGTTGAAAGAAGCTGCTAATAGAGGTAATATGGACGTAATAGCAGAGGATGTTCTATATCTGACCAGAGATAATATGGACGTGGAAGGATATATAACATTAGGTAAGAGTGGATAATTCAGAGGTAATATGGACGTGATTATCCTTGATGAATGCTTTTCTCAGAGGTTATATGGACGTGGCAAAACGTTTCTTAATCATCCCACTGGGGAAATAATTATCGAAAAACAGTTCAGAGGTAATATGGATGTGACTTATTTTCGTCAGACCGAGTCCAAAACGGAAATAATTCTACTCGAAAATCTTCTTAGAGGACCTATTATCCATGGCGTATTAAAGACTCTTGAAATACGGATAATAGTTAAATAAATTTTTTTGAATCACATAAATATTGTACTGTACATTTATATGACTAAAAACAGGGCACATGTGAACGCTGTTCATGAAAGTTACACATAATATTGCTTCAGGAACTTACCGTTGATCGACATCATGAGCAAGTCACCATCAGGTTTGGTTAGTCGATACGCACCGTTAGAATACACTATTTTTATAACGAAAGGACCTTCCTATTTAGGCTGGAATTTTCTTTTTGCCATGTGCATCATAACCATTGGTCTTCTCACTGCTAAGACCAGATCACCAACTTGAAAAATTCTTTCCTTCACCTTTTTATTAAAGGCTCTGGAAAGGTGTGCTTGGTATAGCTCAATACGCTGTTGAGCTAATAAGCGTTTTTCGTCTAGCGCTTCGAGCTCTTGTAGTCGCAGACAGTAACTTTCTTTGACAGTCAACTCACTGGCTAAGGCTACTCGAAGAGAGGGAATCTAGATTTCTAGGGGAAGAACTACTTTTCTTCTATAAACCAGAGAGAATGGCGTACTACCTGTTGGAGTCCGGACCATTGTACGATAGGCCCAGAGACATTCGTCGAGCTTTTTATTCCAATCGGGCTTGTTTGAAGACACAAACTTCTTGAGAAATTTAATGATGCTCTTATTAAAGGTTTCTGCTAACCCATTAGCCGTTGGATTGTAGGCAGTAGAGGCTACATTCTGGATTCGATTCTTATCGCAGAACCGATAGAATGTATGACTCGTAAATTGTGGGCCATTATCATGGATGATCCTGTGAGGTAGGATAAAGCGATAGATAATGTGATGTTTGATGAAACTGATCACGTTCGACGTCTTTACTTCGGTGAGCGGTATAGCTTCCGTCCATTTGGAAAAGTAATCGGTTATAGCTAGGATGAACCGATATCCTCTGAAAGATGGCAGGCTGATTGGGCCTATGATATCCATATCCCAGGCTTCAAAAGGCTAAGATGCTGCTGTCGGGTATAGAAACTCCGAAGGTTGATGAATGAAGTCGGCGTGGAACTGACAAGCCCTACACTTCTTTGCATATTCAACAGCATCTGCTATCATCGTGGCCAATAATAACCCATTCGTCTGAGGCGATCTTGTAATTTAGGGCCTGGTTGATGTGCACCACAAACTCCGTCGTGAGCCTTACGGAGTGCATGTTTGGCTTCTGTGTCTGATAAATACCGTAATAGTAGCCCGTCGTAAGAGCATCGGTACAGCATTTTGGTAGCTATATTATAGTAAAATCTGAAGGATCGCCTTTGGACAGACATTGCTTCCTTTGGGTCCCAGGGAGGATTCCATAGATGGCGTAGTCTATAAAAGAAAATCTCCAGTCTTTAACGTTGACGTTTGTTTCTTTTGCGTAACTATGATGAATATGCAAGGCATCTTTCACACAGAATAGTTTTCGACCAGACATTGTGATCGACTGCTGAGTATTGGTAGGGACGGTCAAGGAAGCAGTAAGACCGGCTAAAGCTTCTGCTTCTATATTATGTAATCGAGGCATGTGCTCGATGAAGAATCCAGCGAAAGTAGAAGCCAATTCGATTATCGCTTTGTGATATGGGATGAGGTCTTTGTGACGAACTTCATAATCCCCTCGGACCTGACTAACTATTAGCTTAGAAACGCCGTAAGCTTCTAGATAGTCAACTCCCAGTTGTTTTGTCAGTTGAAGGCCGATCAGTAGGGCATTATATTTGGCCATTTTATTAGTACAGGGTTCCACGAGAGAATATGCACGGTGTATAACCAGATGGTCGGTTAACACAAGTACGATGCCTACTCCGGCCATGATATTTTCTTTAGGTCCTGTTCTTGATGCACCGTCAAAGAACATTCGCCAAATGGAGATCTTCTCAGTTGCAGTGTTAGACTCTACTACTTCATCGGGGATTTCATCATAAAGTTTGGAAGATTCTGGCACCGGATGAAATGCTAGGAAATCAGCTAACGCTTGGCCTTTTACTGTCTTCTGAAGGACGAACAACATATCGTATGGAGTCAATAGCATTGCCCATGTAGCTAAACGGGAATTAAGAGAACCTGGTTTAGTCATGAGTATTCTGAGAGGATTAACTTTAGATATGATATGGATAGTCTGTCCAGACACATAGTGGCGTGTCTTCTGGATAGCAAATACCAGTACGAGACATTCCTTTTCCACAAGTGTGTATCTGTGCTCGGCACCCACTATTGTGCGGCTGAGGTAGTAGATTGCCTGTTCATGGCCGCCTTCATTCTTCTGAGCTAATAGGGCACCAAGGGAATGATCCATAGCACGGACATATAGTAAGAAGGGCTTCCACATTATTGAAGCCACCAATACTAGGGGACTTGTGAGATACTTCTTGATGTCGTCAAATGCGCGTTGACATTGTTCAGTCCAGACGAAAGATACTCATTTCTTCATGAGCTGAGTAAACGGTTGACACCTTCCAGAAAGGTTTGAAATGAATCGTCTGATGTAGGCTAGCCTTCCTTGAAGTTCGCGTAGCTCTTTGAGATTTTTTAGGGGATGCATATCGAGGAAAGCTTTCACTTTCTTCGGGTCAAGATGTATACCCTTTGAAGTGATAACAAAACCAAGGAACTTGACACTGGAGACTCCCAGAAAAGACTTGGTTGGATTCTTCTTGAGTTGGTGTGCACGTATTAGTTTGAACACCGTTCTCAAATCTTGGAGGTGGTTGCCCTTGAGATGACTTTTTAACTACGATATCATCTACGTAGTATTCCACTATTTTGCGTAAATGATCACAAAAAATTGTGTTTATAGCTCGCTGGTATGTCGCCCCTGCATTTTTCAATCCGAAGGGCATCACTGTATAGCAGTATACCCCCAACGGTGTTCGAAAAGATGTGTATTTCTTATCGTGGGGAACATCTTGATCTGGTTGTAGTCTGAGAACCCATCCATGAAGGACATCCGTTCGAAGTCACAAGTATTGTCGATCATTACGTCGGTGATCGGTAGAGGGAACTCATCTTTCGGACATACAGAGTTTAAATTACGGTAATCGATACAGACTCGAACTTTACCATTCTTTTTCATAACTAACACAATGTTAGCGACCTAGTCAGGGTATTGTTCTTCGCGAATGAACCCGTTTGAAATAAGCTTTTTTACTTCACTCTCGATGGCCTCCATGATATCTGGTCGAAATCGTCGTTGCTGCTACTTTACTGGCTTAGCTTTGGACGAGATATTTAGGCGATACATAGCAACTTTAGGGTCCAAGCCTGGCATGTCTTCATATCTCCATGCAAAGACGTCAATGTATTCTCTTATAAGCTGTATAAGAGATTGTCGTCCTTCGCCAGATAGACTTTTGCTGATGAAGATTAGTTTAAGAGATGATTCATCTCCTAAATTAACTTGGACGACTTTGTCTTCAGTAGGTGGTTCATGTTGTTCGAAACGTAACTCCCACCTAGTATCTATCTTTTGAGCCCATTGTTCAAGCTCGATCGATTGAACATCGTCTGCAATTTGGTCAACTGACACCATGTTGACGGACAAAGTTGCTTTGAACATGTCTCCAATGCTGGAGTCTGAATCCCAGAGGCAGGAATCAGAAGAATGAGAACAACGATCTGCTTTGATGTCTGATCTTTCAGGAGTTGTTGGATGAGTAACGTAACCTAAACCAACACAATTTTGTTGATAATAGTTCTCGAATTTGCCGAAAGGAGCAAGGTGACGTATTGGCAATCGTCATCCTTGACCGTAGTTTAGACCCTAGTCGCTTTTTATATCATATCCTATGTTCTGGATGATATTCTTGACTTGCCAACTATATCGGTAAAGTTATATTTTCCCAGAGTCATAGTCAGCTTCATTGTTGTGATTGGGAGACGTAGAGTCCAGAACGAACTTTCTTTCGCTAATTATTCGACCGAAGATGATCAATTCTTCACCCTTCTTTCTAGTTGGAACGATGAAGTAGTGGATATCTTCTGGCGAGACTTTTTCCCGTAGACGAGACGTCGTAACCGGCATATACAGAGATGTGGTCCTATGCCATACTCTAGGGCATATATCGTATCTATGTACTGGTTTACAGATTGGTAGACATCGAAGTAATTCAAAGATAAATCTTTACCTAGAAAATATGCTAGTTCTTCTTCAGGGATAACATCATCCACTGAAGGTACATTATTTTGAGTATTGATATACTCATTGAGGGGATCATTGTCTGGAACATGAGCCACAGGCTTGGCCAAGTTCGCCACATAGGATAACTCTTCAAGATTGGGAGGACGGACTTCAACAGGTTCTACCCAAGGTATTTTGCGGACAGTGATGGTCAAGGGTTTGACCTTATCAAGGTTCTTCTTTTTAACCCACATTGTGAGAGGCTTTGAGTACTTTTTGGAGTAGTACGTCCTTTGACTCGGATAATCAGGGGACCGTCACTGGTGGATAAATTAACATCAACTTCATCGTCAGCTTCGTTGCCATCGTCTTTGGGAGGTTGAGATTGATAAAGTACCGAATCTCCGTAGTAGGCTTCAATGCCCTTAAAAGGATCGACATCGGCAAACTCCGTCTTCACGATGCCATCACCGTTGACATACTTAAAGCACTGGTGAAGTGTAGAAGGAATGATCATGTTCTCGTGTATCCATGGACATCCCATCAAGACGTTGTAGAATACATTGGCATCGATTACATAGCAAAAAACCTCTGTTCGGCGATCGCCAATCTGGCACTTGAGACGAATCTTGTCCAGCGGGTGGCTTCTTCCAGCATTGAAAGCCATGATAGTTGTGTTGGTTGAGATAGCTTATGCAGAGGGATCCCTAGAATTTGGAGTAAACTTCTAGAAATGATGCTGAGGGAGGAACATGGATCGATATGCATCTGATCCACCTTAATCGCCCCGATATACCCTGTATAGTACAGAGGTCTATCATGACGATTGTTTTTTAGTAGCATGTCCTCATATAAAAAGGTGATGTTAGGCACCACTTCCATAGTGTTGTGGCAGTGAGGACAGGAGACAGGATCTTCAGCAGGGGCTTTGACTTCAGCGAGATAAAAGTCGGCATGTAGCAACGCCTCACTTAAGGCCTTCCGTATTTCTTTGGAGAGTCGCAATAGATCGAACAAAGACAACCGGGCCGGTGTATTGGCTAGCTGTGCCAGTATGTCAAAGTTGTAAGGCCGATCTATGCCTTCGGAAGTTGGCGCCTTCAGAGACTTGTCAAATCGTATCTCCTTTTGCTTGGCTTTGTCGGTAGTTGAGGGCTTAGATGGACCGGATTTTGAACTTGTGGGGGCAGCAGGAGCTTGATAAGGTATTGCTTCTTCTTGTGCGGGGTCATAAGTCCGTAGGTAAGCCTTCCCAGATCGCGTCTCGCTAGATAGAACTTCGTAAATGAGAGAAGACACCATATGACATGATTTGTATTTCTTGCCCCTCTTTACTTTGGAAGATACCACCCCCTGCGTCATTTCTTGCACAAGGTCCAGATGGACCCACATGATCTCACCACGTTCAGTCGTGAGTGGCACCAAGGTTGAGTTGCAAGCTGGCGGCAGGTTGACGACTTCCATTATTGCCTTGGGAATTGGAACTATGCCGTCTGGGACTTCTGTAGGAGGAAAGTCACCAAATTGAAGAAAGATCATGTTATAAGATACGACCTTGTCTTCAGCTTCGAGGTTGATCACTTGGTTGTCGATAAACTGTTGTATCTTCTTCTTCAGGACGATGCAATCCTTGGTAGAGTGGTGCACGTACTGATGATAAAGACAGTACTTGGGATCGTTGAGTTGGTTTGCCTCCGCAGGACGTCGTGGTGGAGGCAATGTCAGTTTATTACCTTTCATTAATGTGTGAAAAATGGTAATAACATCATCCTCGTCAAAGGAGAAAGTCTCCTTAGATTTGTCAGGAGCGCCCTGAGAATTGGAAGCTCCCTTGAAAGTGTCGACCTTCAAGACTTCTTTCCCTTTACCCCCACGGACAGGGATAGTTTGAGGGTGCTTGCCTTTGTCTTCAGATTTTGGTATCTTCAACCCCAGTAGTTCTAGATTAGGGACGTCATTTTCAGCAGCATCAGCGGCCCCAATGAAAGCAGGCCATGTATCGTACTTATGTATACCCAGACAAAACTTTACTGTAGGAAGGAAGTTATGTCAACAAGTATCCATAAGTTCTGAGTCTGGTATACCGAAGGGCATCTTCAATGCTAGTCGCCTGAAGCGTTCGATGAAAGCAATAACAGACTCAGTCCTCCTTTGCTTGGTCTCGATGAGGGTGGACATACTAACATGCATGCCACTCTCATAAAACTTGTTAAGGAATAACCTCTTCAAATCTTTAAAGGAATTAATACAACCGTCAGGCAGACTACAAAACCATTCAAAAGCTACCCCCTGTAAGGTGCTAATAAACAGCTTTGACAAGAACGGATCGTCCCTGGGTAAGTGTAGAGTCTGCATGTTGAAGTATGTCATATGTTAGCGAGGTGAAGTCATCCCGTCAAATGAATTTAGCGTCAGTGGCTTGTAGTTAGGAGGGCAAGTAGCATTCTCCCATTCAGGAGGATAAGGTTGAGATATCTCCATCTTCTGAAGCTCGTCTTTGTGTGAGATGGTATTGAGACGGGCAATAAGAGAATTAATTATATCCTGTTGATTGAGCAGATGTTGAGAAACGGTTGCTGTACGGTTGTTAGGCATCGTTGGTGAAGGACCACCCCTATTATTTGTAAGATTTGGAGGAGGTACAACGGAATGATACTCCTTCTGTAGTGAAGGAGGGTTGTTGTTATGAGCTGGACTAACGTGTGCAAAGACGTTTGGTTGAGGTGGAGGAACAGCCCCAGCGGTTTGGACTGCCATGATACTGGTAAGCATATCAGTGATCTTGGCAAATGCTATTTCAAGACTCTCTAGCCGTTTATTGGTCTGATCACTGGCTTCTTCAGGTCTCTCTCCATCCGCCATGTACGTAGATAACATGCGAGGATGAATAGAGGAGACAGTACAACTGGTGGTGATACTGTCTGTCTCTGAGTTGAAAAGTCCTTCGTCTTCAGGTAGGGGAGGTAGATAGTCTCCGTCAGACTCGGAGAGATCATCGTCATCTGGAAGGCTACCCCCGGTGTGAAGGTCATCTGCTTCAGACTTTGAAGAAATGCTACCCCCAGCTGAAGGATCATCACCTCCAGCTTGGGAGTCCTCATCATCTATACGAAATCTCGTCCTTGACCGAGTACCCATATAGACTCCTTCAGATGTAACAACTCGCTGGCTATCTGTTGGCAGACTTCTTCTTCTGTTTGTAGAACTAAAAAAAGTTGGGTTCGTGGTCCACCTTCTTTGATTGGGACTCCTGTAAGGAGGATCCCATGATGCCATGTTGGATGAAACACATAACGGCTTTTCATCATCAGAGCGATGCAGTCGTCGAAACACGAACTGCCTCTGAGGCACTCTCATTGCTTTGGAGCAGCAACAGTTGATGATAATACTGGTGCACGAATGTATGCCATGAATTGTCGTATCCTCTCTTGCTTTATGCTTATGATTTATCATGTCGCATAAATCAGCGGAAGGAAGTTTTGCCTTAAAACCCATGTCACATGTATCGTCGAGCTTTGCATATGGATTTGTAAGGGAAGTTGGCGCATCCGGACTTAGTTCATGTGCAGGGACAACCCCCACACCTAAGTTCTGTGATGACCTTGAAGACAGCCCTATGCTATATGCGTTGGGGCCTGTCTTTTTGCTGTGGGCGCATAGACCCTGGAATCTTCCTTTGGGCGCATGCTTCTCAAAAGTCTTGGCAGCATGCCTGAGCTTCCTGGATATGGGTGCATAGTATGGGTCAGCATAGCTTGGGCGCATAGTGGGTCAGCATAGCTTGGGCGCATAGTCTGTCGAAGACAGAAGTCTTCTGGCCAGAGTTATGCGTCCACACACCCTCTTGGACGCATAGCTTTGGACGCATGCTTCGTGAAGCAGTGCTATTTTCTCCCAGTTTTGCCTTCTTCATTTGTGAGCCTCACTGAGTTTGCCCAGAGCATCGAACACTTAGATTCTTGGCATCGTAGTATTTTCCTTTGCCAAGTCTCGAGCATTGAACACCATGTTGTTGATTACACAAGAGAAAAGTCGCTGGGCTAGTAGAGCCCGGAACGGTATGCGCCTTCTTCATTTGTGGAGCTTTTGTGGCAGAGCTATGCGCCCACAAGGGAGCTCCATGCGCCCACGTGAAAGACCTATGCGCCCACGTGACAGAGTTTTTTGGTTGCATATCTTCTACGACACTGACAGGATATGCACCACGAGCCTTCGGAAGCGAAGTCTTACGAGACTTATTCAGCTTCACTGATTTTGAGGGAGTAGCGCCGTCCCTCGAGAGCATCTCTTCAAACGCCTGCTGATCGAACTTCATGATCAATATCTTCTGAGTGCTCCCCACTTTATTGGTATTGGATTGCGTTACCACCTTCTCATCAGAGAAAAAGGTAGTCCCCAGCAGAGTCGCCACTTTTGTGGACCCACATAAAAAAGAAGAAGAAATGCCGTCTTTTCTTATTGGTGCAAGACACCACAAATCGAGTACGCCTGAGAGATCCTGCGCTGAGGATCCCCGAGTACAAAAAGAATTCTGGAGAATGGGACGATGGAGATCGAGCGACAGTTTCTCCTTTACTCCGTCGACACTCCGATTACAAAAGTGGGAGAAAACCTAAGAAAATTACTAACTCTCGGCTCACTGGCAAGAAGGGCAGCAATTTGGCTCTTGAAATGCTCTCCGTTCTGTCTTTTGAAGAGGTATGAGACCCCTTTTTATAGTCGTTTTCGTGCTGGAATGATGTTATGAGCCCATATGAGAAAATACACTAATTTTCATGTGGGCGCATAGTCCTGCTTTGGGCGTATAGAGTGTATGCGCATGCAGACTGCGTGATCGTGGGTTGATCGTAGGGTTGACATGGCTCCATGCTTCGGTGCACGACTGCTTGTGGAGACTGACGTTGCTGTATGCTTCGGTGCACGATTGATCGTAGGTTTGACTGAGTCGGGGGCTGTCCTAACTTGGGCGCATAGCCTGAAATAGGGCTATGCGCTCCCTTCTGGAGGAGTCCAGAGTGGGCACATATGGGATGTATGCTATCAACATCGGCGCATAGCTTTCTCTGGTGACTTGGGCGCATGTGGGTTGTCCTGGCTTGTGCTCATATTACTCCCTAGCTTAGGCGCATAGTTGTCAAGATTGCTGAAATTTTCATTCTTCTACATAATGGTGGTGAATCAGGCACAAGCTGAAGTACAAGGGATCGGGACGGTGGTGTTGAAGCTAACTTTAGGAAAGTCTCTGATGCTTCAAGGTGTGAAGCATGTACCTGCTATCGCAAAGAACCTGATCTCTAGAGGCCTACTTTGTAATGCAAGCCTAAGGATGGACATCAATGCTGGCCAAATGGTGATGTCCATAAAGAGAACATATTTCGGGAAAGCATTTTATACCGAAGGAATGTTTAAGATTCAGCTTGTAAATCAGTCTAATGTTATTAATGCAATCGCTCATTTTGGTTATATTCTTGATTTGTGATATACTATACTAGGATATATTCATTGTAAAAGAATAAACAGAATGTCTAGTCTAGGACTTATCTCCAAATATAGGGGTAAGGTAGAGAAATATGAAGTATGTGCTCAGACGAAGATAACAAGGAAACCCTTTCCTCAAATTAATCGAAGCACAGATCTTCTGGAGTTGGTACACTCCGATATCTGTGACTTCAAACCGTTCTCTACAAAGGCCGGGATAAAGTATTTCATAACCTTCATCGACAACTTCTCAAAGTATGCATTTATTTACTTACTGAAGGCTAAAGACGAAGCGTTCAAGAAGTTCAAAGAATTCAGGGCCGAAGCTGAACGATAAATTGGACAACTCAAATGAATAAGAAGTGATCAAGGTGGAGAGTATCGGTCTCATAAATTCTTATCGTTCTGTAAAGAACATGGAATTGTCAACGAGACTACTGCTCCATATTCTCCTTAATCTAACGGAGTAGCAGAAAGGAAGAACAGAACATTGACATAAATGATAAACTCAATGCTGTTGACTGCAGGTCTTCCAAAATGCTACTGGGAAGAAGCTACATTGACGACCACTTTTATTCTGAATAGAGTGTCGTATGCAACTTCGGACGTTACTCCTTATGAACTCTGGTTCAAAGTCAGACCTAACTTGAATGTTATTCGAGTGTGGGGGTGTCTGACATACAAGGATTACAAAGACGATCTTCTTGGGTTATGCCGAGAAGAGTGATGCTCGAAGATTTTTTGATATTGAATCAAATCATATCATTGAATCTTGCGACGTATAATATTTTGAAGATAAGTTTGCAAGGCACAAGAACATTGTTCTTGCAGATATTTCGAAGAACAATGAGGGTGCGCAAGAAACTAAAGTTTTCAATAAGAATATAGTCCAAGAAGAAGTTGTTGTCGAAAAAACTGTTGAACCAGAGTTCGCTGAGCCGTCAACTAAGCATGTGAGGAGGCCAAAGGACCTCAGAAATGACTTTGTAACCTATCACGTGGAAGCAGATCCGCTTACCTATGATGAGGCGATGAAGACCAGAGACGCTATTTTCTAGAAGGAGGCGATAGACAATGAAATTGATTCAATCACCTCTAATAACACTTGGGTGATCTTCCTGAAGCTGCAAAACCCATCGGATTAGGGGTGAGCATTATTCGATTTTGAACCAAAAACCGAACCGAACCGAACCAAATAAGAGATTCGGTTCGGTTTTAAAAAAATTGGTTCGGTTTCGGTTGAAATACTAAATTTTCTTATTCGGTTTCGGTTTTCAGTTTCGGTTTCGGTCAAAAACCGAAAACCGAATAAGAAAATTTAGTTTATATATATATATATATATATATTATTTATAGGTATATACTAAATATATATAGGTACATACTATAGGTATATATATATATAGAGGTATATACTATAGGTAAATAATAAATATATCTAGGTATATTTAGTTATTATATATATTAACAAAAAAAACACAAATAAACCCAAAAATCGAATAAACCGAAAACTGAACCGATTTAATTCAGTTCGGTTCGATTATTGACCAATTCGGTTCGGTTTCGGTTTTGCTTATTCGGTTTCGGTCCAATTCGATTTTCGGTTATTCGATTCGGTTGGAACCGAATACTCACCTCTACATCGGATGTAAATGGATCTTCAAGAAGAAGATGAAAGCAGATGAAACTATTGACAAGTTCAAGGCTAGGCTAGTAGCCAAGGGGTTTTCTCAGAAGCAGGGGATCGACTACTTTGATATGTATGCTCCAGTAGCCCGGATGACCAACATCAGAATGTTGATTGCTCTCGCAGCAATACATAAGTTGGTGATACATCAGATAGTTGTAAAAATGGCTTTCCTAAATGGCGAATTGAACGAAGATATTTACATGCAACAACCAGAGGGATTTGCCGTTAAGGGTCTTGAAGACAAAGTCTGAAAGTTGGTAAAATCTTTGTACGATCTTAAATAGGCTCCCAATTATGGCATGAGAATTTTGACAAGGTTATAAGGTCAAATGGCTACAAGGTCAGCGAGACGGACATGTATGTTTACACAAAGTTCGCTGATGGAAGAGGTGTAATCGTTTGTCTGTACGTGGACGATACGCTGATCCTAGGTACAGATATGGGCTGTGTCACAAAGATAAAGAAGTTCATCTCGACTAAGTTCAGTATGAAGGACTTGGGGGAAGCTGATGTGATATTAGGGATCAAGATAATCGGATAGACACTAGGCTGGCGCTGTCATAGTCTCATTATATTAAGAAGATGATCACATACTACAGGTATCAGGATCGTTCAGTGGTCGATACGCCTTACAGGTGTGATCTGAAGTTGAAGCCTAATTTGAGAAAAAGTGTCAGACAACTAGAGTATGCAAGCGTCATCGGAAGTTTGATGTATGCTACTACTGCCACAAGACCTGACTAGCTTTCACCATGGAAATGCTGAGTCGTTTCATGAACAACCCAGGCGTTGAGCACTGAAAAGCTGTGAAACGAGTAATAAGATATCTCAAGAAGACTCAGACATATACACTGTACTATAGCGGAGATCCACCGGTAGTAGAAGGCTTCATTGATGCTAGCTGATGCTCAGAGTTGGAGAGCGAGAGTTCCACAGGTGGATTCATTTTCACAATGGGTGGAGTTACTATATCGTGGAAGTCGAAGAAGCAGACTATGCTCTCTTGTTCCTCCATGGAATCTGAGTTCTTTGTACTTGATACCGCAGCGGAGGAAGTAGAATGGCTTCGGGAGATCATATATAATCTTCCAGTGGTTGGGGCGCAAATATTGGCGATTCCGATATACTGTGACAAACATGCGACTACGATGGTAGCATCAAATGATCTTCAACAAAAAAAATAATTGTGTGGTTAAAGCACAGGGCAGTGCACGATCTCATCAAGAGATGTGTCATTGCAGTGATTGATGTTCGGAGTCAGAAAAATCTAGCAGATCCGTTCATAAAGGGCCTTAAGTGCCCGTTGGTCGATGACACAGCTTGTAAAATGGACTTGAAGGCATTCTGATATTATGTTATTGCAATCCTATCATAAAGTTTTATGCTATTAGTTCAAAGAAAAATCTACTAGGCATTTAGGTTTTGGTTCAAGGGAGGACCACTAACTGAAAAAATATCAAAAATAGTGGGTGCATGTCCTCTATGGCATGAAAAGGTTACGGACCTACAACAACTATTGTCTACTATATGCTTTTTTACGAAAAATGGATCATGTGATAAGGATGGCTTAAACGCCTTAATGAGTTCTCAGGCATAGTGAATGCCTGGTGTGCTTTACAGGAAGCATGGTAGAGCAGTATTACAAGGAGTGTATGTCACGACCCGCACCCGTTTTTTTTTTACGAATACGAGACGTGTCCAAGCCAGCCTACGCCGCAGTGTCGGCGGTAGAATGTTGTCACGGCCATGAAGATCAAATTCACAAACAATGCTCATTCACACAATTAATTTAACTTACAATGAATACAAGTTTTACATTTGTAGAAGAATATAAACTTGTACATTTGAATGAATGACTACAACTCAACTATCTAGCTAGTCTCTAGGCTTTTGTCTGTAGGTACTCCCGTCACTCCCAAGCTAAGTGAATCCACGGCTAACCTGAAAATGTTGGTTTCCAGTCAGGAATGGAACGAGCACAATTCACTGAATGCAATCTCAATAAAAAAAATGACTATAAAACAAAGGTTAGACATCAATCATGAGTTTTGAAAATAAACAGTAAATACAGAAAACTAATAATAAATAAATAGACACAAAATACTTTCCCCAACTGTTAGAAGTACCTTTGATATGTGATCGATCTCGGGACAATTATGCGACACGGTCTACACGGTCTAAAGTTACACGGTCTACAGTTACACGGTCTATAATTACACGGTCTACAGTTACACGGTCTACAATTACACGGTCTACAGTTACACGGTCTACAGAAAATATTGCAATAAAAAAACATTGTCTACAGAATAATAATCACGAACTACACATATTAAATGCAATAAATAAATCACTGTCTACACGGTCTACTTTGCAATAAATAAATCACTGTCTACACTGTCTACAAGAAATAAATGTAACACGGTCTACACGGTCTACAAGAAATAAATGCAACACGGTCTACATGGTCTACACGGTCTAAGGTCAGATCATACATCGTTGGTACTTCTCATTCCCGACTCAACAATTTATAATAAAAAATAATCACATAACTAATGAAACCAACCAATGAAATATAGTGAAAATCAATATCGAAATGCAGACAATAAACTGTACTCGTCTGGTAATCCAAGCCGCTGATAAGTGTAGATGTCCAACTGGAGTCACAGTGTCCTATTCAGAGCAATCAAAAGTCACAAAAGAGTCTAACATGAAATAAAAGTAATTTACAGTACATTCTAGATAGTTCTAGGTCCTTCTAGGTCAAAGTCCAATCAACAAGTCCACTAGGTCAACTAAAGTCAAATTCTAGTTCAATCCGGGTCAAACTAAGCCAATGGTTGACCTATAGTTGATTTTTGGTTAATATAGTCAACCTGGTCAAAGGAGGATCAATTCTAGTCTCTAAGTATTAAACTATGAGGTTGTACTAATTCCGAATTACGGAAATATAAGAATTGACCAACTAATGGTGACACCTAGAGAAAATATCTACAACCATTGTCGGATGCTAAAACAAATATCACCAACGTGTCCAGGAGGGTCAAATTAGCTAGGATTGCCTGTCCTTAAGTCCAATTCTGGACACATGGGCAAAACGAAAATGTCGGGCAAAAACGATGTCCGCCGTTGGACCCGCTTTGCACCGAAAAGCGTGCCAGAGTCAACGGTCTCTAAAGTCATCAAACTACATGTCTACAGATCTAGTTTTCCGATACGAACCCAACCGTATGTCCAGAGTTGGATTCCGGCGGCCCGTGCACAAAATTGCACGTTGAATGGGACCGTGGGGCCCGCAAAACGACGATTTTATCAACGGTCTCAGAATCGGACCAAACTTGGCATACATGACCAGAAAAATGATACGGTTCTGATGGCGTAAGTTTCGTCTCGATCTGACGAGCGTGCACAAAGTAATTGAAGGATTTACAACGTGTACGATACGGTGAATTTCGACGGATACGCATCAAATTCGTCGCGCACACGCGACCAATTTGAATTCCGTCAAAGCCCACACGACCACGAAGCTGTTACGCAGCTTTCGATCCTTTCGGTACGCGACCACGTCGTCCGGATTGGCGTGACGCACGTCGTGTGGAGCGTTTCTAGTTTTTTGGAAAACAGATTTTTCGCTAACTTTGGAAACTGATTTCTTGACGCTGAGTCGATAATTTCAAATTCCATAAGAAGGGATTCGAAGCCCTACATGTTGTTAATAATCATGTTCAGGTGGAATTCCTAGAAAGTTACTGGATTGATCGGAATCGGTCCGTCAATGTAGGTTCTTGGACTGCGAAACTATCCTATTTTTGGACAGGTTTTCGCTCGACTTCGGGCTCGTTTTTCGACGTACATGACGCAAGATAAATCGAAGTATTTGGAGGGAATAGGAGTTGGTTATGTTGGCAATGTACATGTGAAGACGATGCGCGAAACGACGCAGCGAGGCGACGGAAATCGCGCCACGAAGAGACGTCCAGGGCCATGGCTGCTGTCCTCTGCTACTACGTGCCTGTGCGCGTATCCGGCTGTATTGGTCGGCCGGCCACCGTACGGTGGCGCGCACAGCCGCGGGTGGTCGTTCAGACGTCTGCGGGGTGGCGTGAGGGTGCGGCGGAGAATCGGGATCGAGGAACTTAGGGTTCGAGGGTTTTCCTATTCGTTCTTATAAATGGTGTCGCGGATGAGTTCTGTTTGAGAACAGAGGGGTCGGGTGTTCTTAGGCTGGTGTGGGCCTGCTTGGGGTCGGCTGCAGTTATGTTGGACTGGTATTGGTTTGTATTGTTTTGGTCTCTCTCGGTTTCGAGAGTTAACAAAATTTGGGTTAAACCTACTGCTCGGTCCTGTGTGGGATTGAGCGGGGTTAGGGCTCGGCCTGCTCATGCTTGTGGGAAGAAGTAAAGCATGTGGGCTCGGCCGGGCTGGCCTGCTATTGCTCATGTTTTTCTTTTTTTCTCTTTAACAAATCTTTTCTAATATACATATATATGTATATCTACATATATATATATATAAATACTTATATATATTTATACGTATATATATACACACACAATAAACATATATATAGTATATATACTCGCTTATATACGTATATTTATATTTATATAAACATACACACATTTATTTATATACACTTGTATATATACATGCACATATATATATATATATAATATTTATATAATTTCAATTACCTATTTATATAATATAAGTATATATATTCTTAAATATAATATGCACCTATTCATATAAAATTAGTATATGCGTAGCTGAAAAAGAATTATAGATGTATACACGTATATTTACCCATAACTAATAATATAAAAATATTTATCCAATAGAACATAGATTCAGTATTAATAAAATTTATTGATCACCTCAAATAATAAATTAATAAACTAATTGTTTATTTATAAAATCTAATAATCACAATTTTAAATAAAAATAAAATAATGAATAAAATATTTCAAAATTTTGGGAAGGGGAGCTACAAATCTATCCACCTTAAAATAATTTCGTCCTCGAAATTTCATCTCATAGGCATGCCTAACATTCAAAAAGAAAAATGAAAAGAAATAATCCACTATTACCACAATCTTCTCAAATTAATTTCTCAAAAAAAAAAAGTTTATATCCTTCTCAGTGGCCATTTTGGAAACTACAAAATATCGAGGACTTCTATCCACATTTGGTCACACTACTCTCCAAAACATGGTCACTAAAATTTTATAATTTTCTAACTAGTTTCTAACAATTCTACCGACAGATATCTAGGCATAAGTCATCTACCACTCTCTCCTAACTATCCAGCAACCCAAAATCTAACAATCAACAAATTTACACAAGTAGCAAAAAAATATTGGTGAATTCTAATAAGCATGACCATTCGTCTACTGAAATAGGCAGGACATGCAGATAAGGGAGAATAATCAAGAGCAACTATGAAGTTTCAAGAGCGGTAGGGAGTATCCAACGACACAGCAAAAAATATTTACGAACCATTGACTTATTTGCTAGACTTTGCTACTCTAGTCTAATCACTTGCTAAATCGAACAACTCTTCGTTACTTAGAGGGGCCTGCGATTCGTACAATACAGAAGTCTTGCTCTCGAATTTCTAATTCAAACAAAGTTCCATAACGGAACGGAATTTGAGAGGAATCAAGATTGCGGTCTTAATGGGTTCTCTATTTGGACATCAGTCGTTAGTTGGATGATCATTGGGTTTCAAGCTATACGGACTAGACAAGATCCTAATGATAAAACTATTCCTACTAGATTAGGGTATCCTAAAATAGGTTTCTACCCAAGGGATTTAGCTATAGTTGCCAGTCCAGTTGGTTAGCTAGGTCCCTCAAGCCCAAAATGTGCCTTCAGTGACTTTTGTATTTAAGTAGCACATTGGGCCTCAATTGGACGGCACACTAGTGGCATGTGCATAATGGACTTCGAGTAAATCACAACCATATATTGGGTCGAAGGAATTGGGTCAAGGTTGAGGCTCTAGTGGAAGTCGGGAAGTATACCGTTATTGCGGTACGGGTTATAGCTAGTCTCTTTTTACCTGAAAGTCGTACCATAAAAATAGAGTACAAGGGGACGGATTTGAGTGGGACATGCTATACCTAGATGAAGGTAGACTCGTTTAGATCTTGCACATGAAATTTGTTGGAAGATAACGGCTGGTCTCGTGCTCCGAATATTAATGACACGGCCGGGGACACAAAATGATCTAAATGAAAAGTAGGAGTCCATAGGGCACTAACTATCATTCTAATACAAATTTATTCTAATAAATCGGTGATCTTCGTATATCTTGAATTTTTAGAAGGCTTACAGTCTACCCACCTTAAAAGCTGGGACAAGATTTTTGGAATAATGAGGTTAGAAGAATTCCCAAGTCCGTATATTGTACCCCGACCCTTGTTAATAAGAATAAGGCACGACGTAACGGAATACAACTCAAGAATCGTTCCTCATTAAATAGAAAACGAGTATGTACGATGACACATGGTCGATATAATAGAATGACCTACTCGCCCACAGTATACAAGAGTTTTCGATGGGGTAACCAACTCCAAGGCACGACATAAGAAAAGATTTCTAAAAATTGAGTCAAGAAATTCTATTTGTGTCAAACATGCCAGACTATGGTCACAAGTGTTGTAGTGATCATGTATTGCTGTTGACAACCGGTAGGTCATAGTATGACAGGATATTTAAGCTATGGTATTGGCGAAGCTAGTGACTGTGGTGTTCCAACACTAGTTAGGTCTTAATATCAAACATTTACATAACTAGAGTAATATTTGTTGGAAACCAATCTCGAGGGGAGTGTCACGGTAAATGATTTTCCTATTGTCCACTTATCTCATGTCTAACTGTGGGTTTCGGTCGAGGAAGGGTTGGTTCAAGACTTAAGGGTTGCTAGTTAAGGCAAGCTTCCAGCAATAATTAGAGACTCGCAACCTTTGGTCTCTAAAGAATAGATAGTCTCCTTGGTAGGCATTTCGACTAAGGGTAAAACCCTAATCATTCTTAAATTCAGATGGCTTGAAAGTCCCGACAGCAGTCTGGAGTCGAGAGGAGAACGAGTAACTCGATCATATGGCTGGCTGATGATAACTACGCGGTGAATTATGAGCTTCTGCCTTTCCGAACCAGTGAAAGACAAAAACCATAAAGAGTTCAAGAAAGATGTTACTGAATACAATCACGTGATTCAAGGACGAACGTATAATTCAAGAGGAATTGTCAAAGCAGTCGCGGATGAGATCCTAGATACCTATATATATCTCCATCCACGTAGTGTAATTAAACAAAGAGCGGACCAAATGCATCATGGTTGATCAGACCATAATACACTGATTCTGATTAGACAATAAGTTAGCAGGCGTCCCCACTATACATTTGTCTCGAATCAAGCTCGAGAACAGAGTGAGCTTGCAAAACTAAGCTGTGACAGCAACGTTTGTTAAGGTAGTCGAATACAATTATGCGAGATTTTTTTGAAAGAAGGCACAAGTAGTTCGAGTTTTGTGAGAATCAAACCTTACCCGGTGTTCTTGCTCATACAGTCTTCCTACTATCTTCTGATCCACAAGGACTTGGTCGACTAATGGGTTATGGACGTTCTAACTCTATATTCTAGGTAAACCTATTGGCGTCAAACAATATCCTCGTCGATAGGTCACAAGGACCACGGAATGCTAGATCGGGAGACACGCTACCCAATCTCCCAGAACTTCCACTACTATTGGTTTCGGATCTTATAGAACGTACAGGGCACTGTCCTATCCTCCATGGTATCCCAAACTTGTATTCATGTTTGAAGTCATTTCACCGCGGATTACGTCTCGCCTGTATACTCTGGCTGTGGTAAACCCTTGGTTTCGTAACTCAACATGATACAAAATTTAACATCTCTTAACTCTACCCAATATTGGCTCAAGGGTATCAACGATCAAGAGAGGACCACTAGCCATAGTTTTGGCAACATCCTATCACCTATATTTTCTTAAACAAATTTTACCTCTAGGGGTTGTGTCTCGCCAGTGCGCTGCTGGCTGCAGTGATTCCCTAGTCTCCAAAATTTAAATAAATAGCGACAGTGCGCTGCTGTCCTGCCAGTATGAGTTAACTAACATTCTCGTGACTATATCTGTAAATAAATCCCTGAGCTTCTAGAGATTCGAACAAATTGACTATAAGGCATAAATATTTGCCCTATCAACCCTTAAAATAAAAGATTGAGCGGGGAGGAAATAACTGAAGACAAAAAGATACACAAACATTCTAATGTCTATTCCATGTGTATTCAAACATTGAGGAAAACTTTGAACCAAAACTAACTCGAGGTCCGTATGGGGATAACAATAATCAGAATTTATACAAAATATTAAAGTCTTAGGGCAAATAGAAACTAAATAGACAGTTCGACTAAGATATGAGGATGATATCTAAGAGGCAAAAAGAAGGATCTGTCCAGTTCATCAAGGTTAGATCATAAATTATATGAAACCTTGTCTCACCAAGTGAATAATCTATCCACTTTGGATCGTGTCGTCATATCGAGAGATAATAGTGTACCTATGGGGATCTGATAACTATCAAAATCCATAACCCTCATCTACATTGCATGGCCTAGACTACCCATCGGTCAATTTGTGTAAGGGACTCCTAGTCCTAGTCATTCTCTTAAATTAAATTAATCCTTGTTCGTGAATGAGCATGTTCCCGTCGCAGGCTCGCAATAGTACAACTAACTTAAGTACTATTACGAGTTCGCATGATTTGCGAAGACTGACCTGCATGGGCACCACAAAAACTTGTCACGACCCGCACCCATTTTTTTTTACGAATACGAGACGTGTCCAAGCCAGCCTACGCCGCAGTATCGGCGGTAGAACGCTGTCACGGCCATGAAGATCAAATTCACAAACAATGCTCATTCATACAATTAATTTAACTTACAATGAATACAAGTTTTACATTTGTAGAAGAATATAAACTTGTACATTTGAATGAATGACTACAACTCAACTATCTAGCTAGTCTCTAGGCTTTTGTCTGCAGGTACTCCCGTCACTCCCAAGCTAAGTGAATCCACGGCTAACCTGAAAATGTTGGTTTCCAGTCAGGAATGAAACGAGCACAATTCACTGAATGCAATCTCAATAAAGAAAATGACTATAAAACAAAGGTTAGACATCAATCATGAGTTTTGAAAATAAACAGTAAATACAGAAAACTAATAATAAATAAATAGACACAAAATACTTTCCCCAACTGTTAGAAGTACCTTTGATATGTGATCGGTCTCGGGACAATTATGCGACACGGTCTACACGGTCTAAAGTTACACGGTCTACAGTTACACGGTCTACAATTACACGGTCTACAGTTACACGGTCTACAATTACACGGTCTACAGTTACACGGTCTACAAAAAATATTGCAATAAAGAAACATTGTCTACAGAATAATAATCACGAACTACACAGATTAAATGCAATAAATAAATCACTGTCTACACGGTCTACTTTGCAATAAATAAATCACTGTCTACACTGTCTACAAGAAATAAATGTAACACGGTCTACAAGAAATAAATGCAACACGGTCTACATGGTCTACACGGTCTAAGGTCAGATCACACATCGTTGGTACTTCTCATTCCCGACTCAACAATTTATAATAAAAAATAATCACATAACTAATGAAACCAACCAATGAAATATAGTGAAAATCAATATCGAAATGCAGACAATAAACTGTACTCGTCTGGTAATCCAAGCCGCTGATAAGTGTAGATGTCCAACTGGAGTCACAGTGTCCTATTCAGAGCAATCACAAGTCACAAAAGAGTCTAACATGAAATAAAAGTAATCTACAGTACATTCTAGATAGTTCTAGGTCCTTCTAGGTCAAAGTCCAATCAACAAGTCCACTAGGTCAACTAAAGTCAAATTCTAGTTCAATCCGGGTCAAACTAAGCCAATGGTTGACCTATAGTTGATTTTTGGTTAATATAGTCAACCTGGTCAAAGGAGGATCAATTCTAGTCTCTAAGTATTAAACTATGAGGTTGTACTAATTCCGAATTACGGAAATATAAGAATTGACCAACTAATGGTGACACCTAGAGAAAATATCTACAACCATTGTCGGATGCTAAAACAAATATCACCAACGTGTCCAGGAGGGTCAAATTAGCTAGGATTGCCTGTCCTTAAGTCCAATTCTGGACACATGGGCAAAACGGAAATGTCGGGCAAAAACGATGTCCGCCGTTGGACCCGCTTTGCACCGAAAAGCGTGCCAGAGTCAACGGTCTCTAAAGTTGTCAAACTACATATCTACAGATCTAGTTTTCCGATACGAACCCAACCGTATGTCCAGAGTTGGATTCCGGCGGCCCGTGCACAAAATCGCACGTTGAATGGGACCGTGGGGCCCGCAAAACGACGATTTTATCAACGGTCTCAGAATCGGACCAAACTTGGCATACATGACCAGAAAAATGATACGGTTCTAATGGCGTAAGTTTCGTCTCGATCTGATGAGCGTGCACAAAGTAATTGGAGGATTTATAACGTGCACGATACGGTGAATTTCGACGGATACGCATCAAATTCGTCGCGCACACGCGACCAATTTGAATTCTGTCAAAGCCCACACGACCACGAAGCTGTTACGCAGCTTTCGATCCTTTCGGTACGCGACCACGTCGTCCGGATTGGCGTGACGCACGTCGTGTGGAGCGTTTCTAGTTTTTTGGAAAACAGATTTTTCGCTAACTTTGGAAACTGATTTCTTGACGCTGAGTCGATGATTTCAAATTCCATAAGAAGGGATTCGAAGCCCTACATGTTGTTAATAATCGTGTTCAGGTGGAATTCCTAGAAAGTTACTGGATTGATCGAAATCGGTCCGTCAATGTAGGTTCCTTGACTGCAAAACTATCCTGTTTTTGGACAGGTTTTCGCTCGACTTCGGGCTCGTTTTTCGACGTACATGACGCAAGATAAATCGAAGTATTTGGAGGGAATAGGAGTTGGTTATGTTGGCAATGTACCTGTGAAGACGATGCGCGAAACGATGCAGCGAGGCGACGGAAATCGCGCCACAAAGAGACGTCCAGGGCCATGGCTGCTGTCCTCTGCTACTACGCGCCTGTGCGCGTGTCCGGCTGTGTTGGTCGGCCGGCCACCGTGCGGTGGCGCGCACAGCCGCGGGTGGTCGTCCAGACGTCTGCGGGGTGGCGTGAGGGTGCGGCGGAGAATCGGGATCGAGGAACTTAGGGTTCGAGGGTTTTCCTATTCGTTCTTATAAATGGTGTCGCAGATGAGTTCTGTTTGAGAACAGAGGGGTCGGGTGTTCTCAGGCTGGTGTGGGCCTGCTTGGGGTCGGCTGCAGTTATGTTGGACAGGTATTGGTTTGTATTGTTTTGGTCTCTCTCGGTTTCGAGAGTTAACAAAATTTGGGTTAAACCTACTGCTCGGTCCTGTGTGGGATTGAGCGGGGTTAGGGCTCGGCCTGCTCATGCTTGTGGGGAGAAGTAAAGCATGTGGGCTCGGCCGGGCTGGCCTGCTATTGCTCATGTTTTTCTTTTTTTCTCTTTAACAAATCTTTTCTAATATACATATATATGTATATCTACATATATATATATATAAATACTTATATATATTTATACGTATATATATACGCACACAATAAACATATATATATAGTATATATACTCGCTTATATACGTATATTTATATTTATATAAACATACACACATTTATTTATATACACTTGTATATATACATGCACATATATATATAATATTTATATAATTTTAATTACCTATTTATATAATATAAGTATATATATTCTTAAATATAATATGCATCTATTCATATAAAATTAGTATATGCGTAGCTGAAAAAGAATTATAGATGTATACACGTATATTTACCCATAACTAATAATATAAAAATATTTATCCAATAGAACATAGATTCAGTATTAATAAAATTTATTGATCACCTCAAATAATAAATTAATAAACTAATTGTTTATTTATAAAATCTAATAATCACAATTTTAAATAAAAATAAAATAATGAATAAAATATTTCAAAATTTTGGGAAGGGGAGCTACAGTGTAACTCTATGCTACGGTGGGGTGACTCCACCATGAGGTTCCCAGGTAGGGGTAATGCCTCGGCTTTGGAAGCCAAGTCACATCGGCGTAGCACTGCAAATAGACAGGTAGCCTAACGTTGTATGATGAAATTAAAGAGTTGTAGACAGCACTACAAAGGGGAGGATGTCCTCATGTTAGAGTGGCATGACACCACGATGAGGTACCCAGATAGGGGTAAAGCCTCGGCCTTGCAAGCCATGTCGTTGCGACGTAACACCGCAAGAAAGCCTAAGGCTTCATACTGGGTAGTTTGGCACTACAAAGAGGCTTGTGACCTCATGCTACAGTAGTATGACACTACGATGAGATTTTTGGGTAGGGATAATGCCTCAGCTTTTGGCCATGTTATAGCGGCGTAGCACCGCAAGGGAAGCACAACGCTTCATGCCATGTCTCTTTAATAAATAACTCATCTATAGTGTATGGACAGAGATATCAGGCCGTCTCTTGAGGGTAAACTTTTAGACGCCAAAAATTATACAACTGTTGAATGCGGCATGGTGCCTCGAAATATTTATGGCCTTCGGGACGTTCATTGATGAACATTGAGTTGGGACATTCTGCCAATTGAAATAGAGATAGACGAATTGTTTGGTTGTATGGGTTTGACGTACGTTGCATGGTCGAATAGACTTAAGATATTGTCCGTACACAGGGTGTGGTAATTTTCCTCAAACGTGGTATGCCAGGGCGCTGGGACCGTTTGGCCTAGGAGGGATAAATAATCATCGTTGGTGCATATCTTTTGGGTATGACTTGCGATCTGCTACTGATGTGATAAGTCACAATTGATGGTAAGTTCGACGTCCTTCGAATATTGGACCAGTAAACCTGTACGGAAAGGACGTCAGGTTATCCAGTTTGAGAAAAGAAAAGATAAACAAGTTAGTCCATTCCGGCGCGGATACGCCAATGACCTTCATATAGTTAAGGAACGGTGGATCGAAAGTGCAGGAACACAGAGCTCCTGCAAAGAGCACTTATAACATGACAGGAAAGGAATGAGGCGTATTCACCTTACGTCGGTGCAAGGACGAGTGCGTCAATATTTGGTATGAAGTCACGAAACAACACGAGATTGCTATTGGTTGTCTGCTTGCTTATGCAAATTGAAATAACATGCTTGCCATGATAACATACTTTACTACTTTCGAATATGCCATAAAACCGATCCTAAGAGAACATAGAAAGATAACTAAATTGTATGTTGCATGAATTAATACATAACAAATGTCGAATTATTTAAGTGGGTCTTTGATCAGTACAGCGAGGACGAAAGTACTAATCCCCCACTAGTTTGCTAGCAGGTTCAGAGAATGGTCTGCTCGCGACGGAGCTTCGCTTGAACGCCCTAAGGCATGGAATATCGTAGCATATTGAGGCGTACGATCGCATTGACGCTCAGATTTGCAACAGGATTGATGCGGCCGAGATATAGAAGGCATAATGTATGGAACGGTGAAAATCCTGTATGGACAAGAGAGAACTTGAGTGTTATAGTCAATCTGGTAAATTCAGTTGGGCTATTAAAAGCCTTTGTAACCTCAGTTCATTTATCAATAAAAAGAATTGTTTCGTATACTCTGTTTTCTTCTGTTGCTAATATCAAATCAAAGATAACCATTTGAGAACTTGATATCTTGTCTTGTATGAGTGCAGCTCCAAACTCGTACGGCATCACGCCCTAGCGAGGATGATGATTCGGATAAATCGATACGAGGACGAGCGATTTTTCGGGTCTGGATGTGACACACAGGGCCTTTAATATGCAGTCAGAAGCACATGTAACTACATTATGTGAGTGGAAAGAATTGCAGCTATGGTGCATAATTCAAGGCTTAGTTCATTCTTGTATTATAGTCTGTTGTTTGACCCATGCGGGAAGATTCAAGTCGTCAGCGACATCTATCCTAATGCATGATAGAAAGTTACTATGGGGAACACTCAAATCCATATATTGAGATATGTGGGAGATTGTTGGAGCTTTTCCTTGACATGTAGAGAATGCTTGCTTTTAATACATGTCTAGTATTATTTAGTCCCATATTGGAAAAGCACCATAAAATGTATCTCAATATATACTTGGTGTGTTATTGAGATATGCACATGGGGTGGTGATCGTAAGGAGGGAACCATGTGGGTGATTTTACTAGGAGGTAAGGATAAGACTCCATGGTAAGCATTAATGCTTTTGCTCTTGGAAATTAATTTCCATTGGAGCTAAGTCCCGTAAGGGCTTAGCGACTCAGAATCGGGCTCATGAGGTGTAATATGGCATTTTGTTGGCGCACTTTGCACTTAGCATGTCAGCATCGTCGCTAGGCGCATAGTGCGCTTAAGTTGCGTTCGTTGCGCGAGCCTCTATACAGCCGATTGCATGCTCGTTCGTATGGCCCGATCGTGTGTCCAGATGGCACGACCAATTGGCGCTGCCCAGTGGCGCGGCCTGTTGGCGCTTCCAGTTGGCGCGTAGGGTACGTATGCACAGTTGGTGCAATGATGCGTGATTGCGTGCGCTGTGTGCTGCGCTATGCGCTACTTGGCGCGCGTTGTGCGCCAGTTGACTCAATCATGTTTGTGCACGATTTGAGCGGTTACGAAACGTTCGGAGCGATTTTTCTCACGTCCTGAACGTTCTGCATACCGGGCAGTTGCTAGGCACACCTATATAAAGTCCATCTCTTCTCTCTCAGGGGACAATACTAAATATCAAAAAAATTCTTACGAAATTCTCTAACTTCAGAGCAGAGAAGAGAGGTACTTTGTGAGTAGAGTTCCGCCATCCGAGGAGTCAGAAGAGCGGAGTGTTCCAAATTTTTTTCGTCGAACTTGCTGGTTCCTGGAAGCTGTTCGTGTGGGGCGAATCAAACTTTGAGTGCCGATGATCATTCTCGCCAGCAGGTCATTTCACCATTTCTGTTCATTCACTTTTATCTCGTTCTAAACGATAACGTTTCTGATCTAATCAGAAAATGTTAGTGGACTTTCGCTGCTGCTTCTACGAATTCTACTGTGCCTTCTTCGAAGTGACACATTAGTGTTCGTTTTCTCAGAATCCTCCGGGATCTCTGTCGTGCACCTTCTTCGAAGTGTTGCATAATTTCAGTTTTCCATCGAAAAATTACGCCCCGGGACTAACAAAAATAGTTCTTGCTAATACAACCCAACCTCTAAGGTCATCCTTGTAAAAAGTATAAAAATTATAAAATTTTAGTTAATTTTGTGTAGATTGTTAGTGACTCGACATAAACCCAAGTGCCACCAGTGCCCAACTCAAATCAGCCTATACCTTTACACAAGTTAGGGTCGACTCCAAATTTTGGACTCATAGAAGTTTTGTGTGCCAGGTGTACAAATAATAATAATAATAATAATAATAATAATAGTTAATTGTCCAAATGGTGTATGAGGAATGTTGTGGTCACTATTTTTGTGATTGAATTTTTTTTGTTAATATATGGTACCTAAGTTTTTTTTTTTATTTTGGTTTAAAGAATGCATGGACTAGATTCCGTTGATACTTTTGGATGGAAACCATTAAAAATGGGCATGTGACTTATTTTTCATGGCTATTTTGTCAACTTTTTCATGTTGGACTATCATTTTCAGAAGAACAATGGTGTTCGAAAAAATTCTACATAAACAAATAGCTTTTGTCGAGTACAAAAATGACGGTTCTACAATCAATTATAGTCAACGTAGCGGATGGTCTAGAAAAAAATAATCCTAAAAATAAGACACGTGACCATCACATGTCTATTTTAACAGTTTTTATCCAAAGCACTAACGGAAACCTAGTTCATACACTCTCTAAACCAAAATATATATCAAATTAACCAAAGTTCAATCACCAAAAAGGTGACCACGACATTCCTCATGCACCGTTTGGATAATTAACTCCAATAATAATAATAGAATGTTGTTATCGACACTTCTAAAATGTCATCATGCACTCTTCTTTAAATTTTTATTACTCAAATTCCAAATCTAACCCTTAAATTAGTTTGTGCATACATGGAAAGAGGAGTGCAAGATTGTAGGAACCCTATAGAGTGGGGTGAAAAGGGTAATAAAAAATTCTAACACAATAAAGCATTGTAAATAAAATTTAACAAGATAGAAAGCAATAAATCTAACACTCGATGTATCATGCTTTCCTCCACGAGGACAGTCCCGTCCCGAAACTCTCTTCGACTTTAATCCACTATTTGAACAAATAGTACAACACGAGTTTTGATCTAAAGACTCGTCAACTTCTTACACACGATTTTTTATCCGAAGATTCGTCAACTTCAAACACACGAGTTTTAATCCGAAAGCTCATCAATTTCTTACAATAAAGGGTTTTGATCTTCGTAAGCATTTGGAAGATCTAGGTTAGAACTTTTGAGCAACTCTAACACTTTGGTGGATGACAAGTTTAAAGCTTGGTAGAGTAATGGAGAGGCTCTTTGGTAGTTGAGAAAATTTAAAGCTCAAGTGGATAGTCATTTATGAAGAAGGGGAATACTATTTATACAAATCCAAAGGCATAAAGAAGTTTCAGCAAACGATCGAAAGATCCGTTGGATTTATGCGAAAATTCGTCGGTCCTTTCGAAGCCGACAGTAACGGATATAAATGTATCCGTTGGATGCGTTAAATGCGTTTGTCAGGAGTCGTTGGATTTGAATTTCAAAATAGCCAGCAGTGCAACTCAATTTATCCATCAGTGGTCCGCAAAAATTCGACGGATTATCCGAATGGACCACAGTATACTTGTTGTTTCCATTCGGATATTTCGAAGGCATTTTACGGAAATCCGACGGATAATTCAAATGGACCACATAAAACTTTCTGTTTCCATTCGGATATTCCGGAAGTATTCCACAAAAATCTGATGGTTGATCCAAATGGAACACAACAAATTTTATGTTTCCATTCGGATCCTCCGGCGGCATTTTGCGAAAGTCCTGCGGATAATCCAGATGAACCACAAAAGCTTGCTATTTTCATTTGAATTTTCTGTCGATTTTTCGTGAAAATCCAGCGGATCTTCTGCTTCTTCACAAATACTATTTCATTATTTTTAGAAGTTAAGCTTTTTAGTTTTGTCATCCACTAAGGTGTTTACAAGGTTCCTCTACACTTACAAACACTGAGAACTGATAATAAGCGTGCTTCCAATCTTGAATATTTGAGTATTCTTTTGAGATATAGCAGTATATATTGTATGTTCTTTTGATCTTGGACGATGTCTTGAGGCTTTTTGGCTTTTTTTTGTGTTCATGCATCTGTGGAACAATATTACTAAAACAGTACAAATGTTAATTATGGTCGATTTATCAAAATCATGCATGTGCCAATAAAGATAATATTTTAGGAGTGCAAATAACGACATCCTCCTCATAATAATCTATTCTACTATATAATGTGAAAGTAGGCTTCACCGTTAAAATTTTCTTTCCAAAAATACCCTTCAATATATATCTATTATCTATACTACTATATAATGGAAAAACTTGAGTTTCACCGTGAAACATTTCTTTCCAAATATATCTTTGGATATGTTTATTAATTAAAATTATTCATTAAAGTTAATAAGAACATCTAGGTAATTATAGAAGCTGTCATTTGGTCTTCCTAAATACTCTTGCATGATATGTTAATATAATAATAAATTTAGAATAATTAAGATAATTGTCTTTTAGTCTTCATAAGTGCTCTTAATAAAGATTAGAATAACTATAATAATTTTATAATTATAATCTTTAAAATACTTGCAACACATGTGCATATATACTAGTACTATATAATGTGAAAAGTAGGCTTTACCGTATAAATTTTCTTTCCTAAAATATCCTTCAATATATATACTAACTAAAAAGAATACGTGCAATAAGGGGGCGGTTGGTACGCAGTATTTTTTTTTATTCCTGAAAAAATTTAAGATGTGAATCTATTACCACGTTTGTTTGGCTTATAAAATTTATTTCCGAGAATTATAAATACCCGGGTAAATAGTTTACCCACAAAACATGAAAATTCTATCCCTTGAGAATAGGTGGGTATTTTTATTTTGCCCGGGCAAAAAAAAAATTGTCTAAATTTTTTTTTCTTCTTTTTGATCAATTTTGATTAGTTTTGAACATTTTTTCTTTTTTGTCGTTTTTATCGCTTTTTTTGTCATTTTTTGTCGTTTTTACCAATTTTTTGTCGTTTTAAGCAATTTTTTGTCGTTTAACCCATTTTTTGTCTTTTTGTCACTTTTTGATTATTTTTTGTCGTTTTAACCCAATTTTGGTCCTTTTGTCACTTTTTTGTCATTTTTTGTCGTTTTAAGCGATTTTTGGTCGTTTTTGTAGCTTTTTTGTTGTTTTTACCGATTTTTAGTCGTTTTTTGTCGTTTTTGTCGCTTTTTGGTCATTTTTACTGATTTTATGTCGTTTTTTTGTCATTTTTGTCGCTTTTACCGATTTTTTTGTCGTTTTTGTCGCTTTTTGGTTATTTTTTGTCATTTTAACCGATTTTTTTGTCCTTTTTTGTCATTTTTATCGATTATTTTTCGTTTTTGTCGCTTTTTGATTATTTTTTTTATTGTTTTAACCGATTTTTTTGTCATTTTTTGTTGTTTTAACCGATTTTTTTTGTTGTTTTTTGTCGTTTTTGCCGCATTTTGGTTTTTTGTCCTTTTTATCGATTTTATGTCGTTTTTTGGTTATTTTTGTCGTTTTTACCCTTTTTTTGTTATTTGTTGTCGTTTATACATTTTTTGTCGCTTTTTGGTCATTTATGTCGTTTTAACCGATTTTTTGTCGTTTTTATCGCTTTTTTGTCATTTTTTGTTATTTTGTCGTTTTTACCGAATTTTGTCGTTTTTACCATTTTTTCGTTTTACCGATTTTTTGTCGTTTTTACCGATTTTTTTATATTTGTTCATTTTTTCGTTATTATTATTTTTTATTTTTTTCTCGGGAATATTTATATTGTCACCAAACATGGGAATGTAATTTTCCAGAAAATTTAATTCCTTGGAATTTGATTCCCGAAAATATAGAATTTTCGGCTATATAGTATTCCGCATACCAAACGCCCTCTAAATTCCATCGACAGCCTTTTAAAAAATATGTATTCTGAAAAAATTAATGTATTACAGAAATCGAAAAGGTAATACTTTTGTTAAATCTTCTAAGTTGTTACCTGAGTGGAATCCATAACCTATATAATTAAAAATAATATAGTTAAACTAATTCATCAAATTATCCACTCCAAGTGTATTTTAATAAGAAATACGTTGCAACAATTGTGCATATATATATATATATATATATATATATATATATATATATATTATAGTAATAATAATGGTGAAAAGAAAAGAATTGTAATCTTTTGATTGGTAGAGAAGTAGATGGGAGATTTATCAAGCAAGAAAGAAAAATAAAAGAGAAAAGAGAAGAGGAGAAGGGAGGAGAGCTCATAATCAATGGCAGTTCTCCACTTAATCTCACCACTCTCTCCCTCTTCTTTCTCCATCATTGCATTCCGTACCAAAACCCTCGCTTCCTCTCCCCGTCTCCTCCGCCGATACTCCTCTTTTTCTCCTCCTCCTTCAATTCGGTGCTGCCGAAGTAGGAGCGGGGAGAACGTGGAGGCGGAGCCTTTCGTGGTGACGACCCCTCTCTATTACGTGAACGCCCCTCCCCACATGGGAAGCGCCTACACCACCATCGCCGCCGACGCCATTGCTCGCTTCCAGGTGACTTCCTTCGGCTCCCATGGACCCTTAGGTTCAGTTTCGGACTTAAAGTTGTAAACTTTGGTCCCTACGAGCAATGACCAGGTGTAGTTTCAGCGAAAGTTGGTTGCTTTTAAATAATATATTATGATTTAGGTCTTGTTGGTTTGTAAAGGATAGGTTTTGTTCAATGCCCATTTTTGTAATTAGGGATGGGAGTTGTAGTTCTTTTGTTTTGTGGCTCTGTTAGGTCGATACAAGCAATGCCCATGTGTGTTTTCCTCGAATTGGACTGATCCTATAGTTTATTATGATTTTGGTCTTATCTTGTAAATATTGGGTTTTGCTCAATTCCCATGTTTTCTAATTTGGAGGAATAGCTCTGCTCTTGAAGATTTTAAATACCATGTTTGTAGTTTGTCATTGATTTTGCTCAATTTCAGGTGATTTTCTGGATACCCGTCTGTTCAAATTTCGTTTGGGTCACAATTTTGGACTGAAAGTTGGAAACTTTTTGTTTTGGAACTCTTTTTTGATCTATACAAGCAATGCCCAAGTGTAGTTCCAGCCGGGTTGGGTTGTGGTTAATAGCTTATTATGATTAATTTGTAACGATTAGATTTTGCTTAATGCCTGTGTTTGTAATCTGGAGGACTAGTTCTGGTCTTGAAATTACAGATACCATGTTTGTAATTTGCGACTGATTAGTGTCCTGTGTCTGTGTTAGCGTCCGTGTTCGCATTATGTTGTATTGTATTCTTTACTGTGTAACGTAATATAATGCCTGATAGCTGATGGAGCGTATGTACATTCTTATTGTATGCAATGTAAGATGTTTGATCTGTTTTCTTGCAACAGAGACTGCTAGGGAAGAAGGTTATATTGGTCACAGGCACTGACGAGCATGGGGAGAAAATTGCTGCTGCTGCAGAGGCGAACAGTACTAGCCCTAGCGAACACTGTGACACTGTATCACAAGCTTACCGGATGCTCTGGAAAGATGTATGTTCCATATAATGCAATATATAGGCTATTTGGTGTAGATTGGGTTTACTAATCTTTTGTTGTCTGTTATAGTACAAGTAAAAGTATTACCTTTAGTTTTAATGACAATTTCAGTTGGGCGTGGAATATGACAAGTTCATCCGCACTACCGATCCAAATCATGAACTGGTCGTGAAGGACTTCTACTCAAGAGTGCTTAATAATGGTGATATATATCGGGCTGACTATGAAGGACTTTATTGTATAAACTGTGAGGAGTACAAGGTTAACACTCTTATTATCTTATCCCATATCAGTAAAAAAATTGTCGATTCCTCTTTTTTAAATGTTGATTTAACTAATACCAATATCTATTAGGTTTTGGGAGTTTGCTTCAATTAAGCTGTTTGGAGGTGTTTGACCTAGGTGGGTCCTTGTATAACATGTAGAGCAATGCATACACACTGTGGGAGCCTCTTTTTCCAACCAAGAAGTTATGAATTGTTTTACTTATCCATCTAAAGGGGAAACATCAGAGAAATAGTTCAGCTCTCTGTTTTTCTGTTTTGAACAATATCTCACCCGCATTTGATCTTTTAGGAAAATAATATGATGGATAAACATAAGATTGGATCCCTCGTCTCTTTTTTCAGTGGTATGGTGGGCTGTTTTGGCCTTTCACTTATAGGGGAAGGTAATTTCCTTTTAACCTTTCCCTAGGGGTGGGCAGTATATATTTCAAACCGCAACCTGTGATAGAGATTGAGATTGTATTAGAATTTTTTCTATGTATGTCCATACAAAGGTAGCTTGGTAACTACAATAGTAGGGGTTGTTCGGTAAGTATCTATGTTGTCACAGGCGACGCATAGGCGGCCTTGGTGTGCAGGTCGGAGAGGGCTCGCCTCGACCTAGAAAAAACTTTCCTGTGTGAGACGATGCTCGCCTAGGTGCGCCTAGGCCCCCGCCTTGGGTCGACCAAAGGAAGAAAAAAAGGCGCCTAGACACCTAGCTTAATGCATATTGCTAATGTTATTATTGCTTATTAGTTATACTACATATTTACTATATACATAATTATTGTATACAATAAATATTAGTTAAACTCTGGTTTGTTTAATGCTTATTGCTTATTAGTTATATTACATATTTATTGTATACATATTTGCATAATTTTTTGCAAAAGAGCAGCCATATCCTGGGCGTGCGCCTAGGCGAGGCGGGCGGGTGTCGCCTTGCCTTGCCTAGCGCCCAATACAACATAGGTAAATATACTGAAGTCGGTGGTTGCCCTAATCTCTTGTTATAAATATGGCTTCATCTCTTGTAATTGTAACTCTTTGAAATAATACATAACTTGTGTGCGGCCATGGACGTAGGAGAACATCTCCAAACCACGTAATTGTGTCCTTGTGATTCTTATTCGCACTTCTTTGCTGTACCACGTTCATAACAGCCCGAACTGAACTGAATTTTCTTATTCGTTTCAGTCATTTAGATGATGCTTTGGTTCTCTCAGCTTTGGATTTTTTAAAATTATGGTGTTGTTCTATTTTCAGCTGTAGAATAACAAAACCGAACACAACTAAACACATCTTAGTTACAATTTCACCAGCACTTTCCTATATATATATATATATATATATATATATATATATATATAGGAAAAAGGTAAATTTTATTCCAAATCACCATGTAATCATACAGTCATACACTCAGAGTGGGGAGGCCCACTCATCAGATATCCATCAATTTTACATCAAACTCAATGTTATAGAAGATGCCAACAGGAGGGGTGATAAGCCCCTCGAAGATTCGGCGGTTTCGTTCCCTCCATACATGCCAGACAGCAGCAGCCAGCCGGACTCTTGCGGTCTTGAACCAGCCCTGCCCTCTCCCTCTACTACCCCACAGCACAGTGATAATATCACCGATCCCCCTGCCAGAGTGACATCCATCCAGCTCCCTGCACTGATCCGTCCAGATATGCCAGGATACCTCACACTCAAAGAATAAGTGCCCTAACGATTCATTCTCCAAGCCACATAATACACATTTTGGGTCAGAAACCTGAATCCCAAAGGAGATAAGGCGATCCCTCGTCAGCAAGCGGCCCAGTAGAAGACGGTAAACACAGAGCTGCATCTTCCTGACTAGGCCCTTGCACCATATGAAATCATAATTAGTGCTATGAGGGAATGTACGACGAATCAGATTATAGCAGCTGTGGAACCTGAACTTCCCAGAACCCGTAGTATCTTCCGGCGGATCCCAGATCCAACAATCAACAGGCAATGCTGAGTCAATAGCGACTGTGCTGATAACATCTCCAAGCTCCTTGGTATGGCGGTAGGACTCAGGACTCCAACATCCATTCCGGATAATACGTTGGCAAGTCAGCCCCCTCCCAACCTCCTGGTGCGTCGTGACTCCCCTGATCTCTGACAGAGATTGTCGATCTATCCACGGATCCCGCCAGAGGTCCGTTCCAGTTCAATCCTTCATGATCCTCAAGATGCTCTTGAATGTGACTGAATAGTTGTTGTCAGACGCACAAGCCCAGAAGTTGTCCCGCTTCACATATTTGTTGTGCATCCAGTCCGTCCAGAGTGACCCCCTATTGATAAACCTCCACGCCAGCTTCAGCGCAGAAGCCTTCCTGATCTCCATCAATGGTCGAAGTCCCACACCTCCCTCCTTCCTGGGCCGACAAAGCTGTTCCCAGGAGATCGCATGCATACCTCCCCTCCATATGAAGTCGGCACATATCCGCTCTACTTTTTTAATGGTGGCAACAGAGATCATGATAGACTGCAGCCAGAACTAAGCCAAAGCCGAAATAACCGATCAAACCAACTCAATGCGGCCTCCAAATGAAAGACCAGCGGCTTGCCAACCTTCGACCCTCCGCTGGGCGTACTCCACCAGGCTATGGCAGTCCTGGTCCCAAGCATAGTTGACAGTCAGAGGAACCCCTAAATATTTTACCGGGAGGTCACTCCTCTCAACTCCCAAGGCATCGGCTCGCTCGTCCTTCTGGAGACAAAGGGAACTGAAGTAAACTCTCCTCTCTCTCTCTCTCTATATATATATATATATATATATATATATATATATATACACACACACACACACACACTATCCTCTGAATTTTGTTATTTATCAAAATATAACTCATTTACATATGTTATGACAACTATGTTCTCAGCGTGATGATATTTCCCATATTCTAATTATCTGATCTAATTATTTCGAATCACTAATACCTTAGCCAGCCCAACAAAATTGACCAAACTAATCAAACCGAACTGAATTTCTAATGTGGTTCGGTTCAATTCAGTTTGGAATAATGCGGTGCGGTTCGGCTTGGTACTTTACGGTTGATGGTTAAAAGCGGGTTTCAAAATTACGTTTCGGTAGAAACAAATAGACTGCAAAAAATGGAATTTCGAAATCAGAGCAACACTTAAGTTTTTCTTTCATTAGTCCCTATCCTTTACCTTGATCGAACCTCCTTTGTCCATTTAAAAGGGTTATAATGTTTGCACTTTGCTCTCAACAATTTTTTTTAACTAAGAAATAGATTCAGGCCTCAAGACTGTTGCTGTTTCTGTAGTGCCAAAATGCGGAATCCGACACTCACAAATCTGGATTTACTGCTAAAAAAAAACGGATCTTGGAAGTTATATGGCAACTTGAGAACTTGCTTATAGTTGTAAATCAATCACACATATACAAGCAATCACTAACACAGAGAATTTACGTGGTTCACCCAAAGGCTACGTCCACGGTCGGCAGAACAATCACTATGAGTTATCAAAGAGTTTACAAAGATTCTCCGATCTTAACTCTCCCTCACTTAACAATGATTATTCTAAAAAATGGAGTACATACGCCAACACCAAAGTCTCTGATGAGAAAGACTTACAGAGAGTTTCCAATCTTCAGGGTGTCCGCCAGAAAACAATCAGGGAGCCTATCTGTTTTCTCAGTTGTGGGGTGTGGAAATGATGTTGGAGGATTATTTTTGATGATTTTATGATGGCTCTAAAAACTTATATTTATAGCCTTTAGAATCTATTTTTGGGAAGACCCAAAATAAACCTCTTCAAAGAGAAACGCTAGTTCAAAACAACTTCCCAAGGAATAGGGAAGACCCAACTGTCTTTGACTATTTCAAGCCAAGAGTGGCTCCACACATTTGCCTAACAATCTCCCACTTGGAGACATCTCTCCATCCATAAGTCCAACCGGATGCGCGGCTCACATCTGGCCCTTATCTGATATCAAGCCAATCGTCGTTATGTTTTGACAGTCTGCCAGTCTGTCCTGTCAGTCTGTCGGTCCAGTCTGCCGGCCCATCTTGGCTGCGCCTGTAAGGCTGCCTACGTACCCGGAGAGGGATCAAGCCAAACGTAGTTCATCCATTTCTACTGTCATCAATCGTGAAGTCCAGCTGCAGTTGAGCACAACTTCAGCTTCTCCAAAGGAACTCCCTTAGTAAACATGTCTGCTGGGTTTTTCATTCCGACAATCTTCACTAGCCGTAGTACCTTCTCCTCGAGCAAAGAACGGATAAAATGATACCTGATTTGGATGTGTTTGGTTCTCGAATGAAACACCGGATTATGTGCCAGATGTATCGCACTTTGGCTATCGCTGTGCAGCGTCCCCTTTCCGTATCTCACTCCTAGTTCATCCAGAAAATTCTGTAGCCATATCATTTCTTTACTCGCTTCCGTGATCGCCACGTACTCTGCTTCCGTTGTTGATAATGTAACTATTTTTTGTAACTTAGAAACCCAGCTCACAGCAGTTCCACCAAACGTGTACACATAGCCAGTGGTACTCTTCCGCCGATCCAGGTCTCCTCCCATGTCAGCATCCACATAACCATGCAGTTCCATACTGCCAAGTCCGAACACCAGGCACTTCTTTGTAGTCCCGCGTAAGTAGCGCAGAATCCACTTCACAGCTTCCCAATACATCTTTCCCGAATTGCTCATGTACCGGCTGACAACCCCAATAGCGTGGGCTATGTCAGGCCGCGTGCAAACCATTGCGTACATCAAGCTACCGATCGCTGATGCATAAGGTACACGTGCCATGTACTCACGCTCGGCTTCTGTCGTCGGTGAATGTGACTTCGAAAGTTTAAACTGTCCTCCCAAAGGTGTGGCCACCGGTTTAGCATTAGTCATCTGGAACCGGTCTAGCACCTTTTGAACGTATTCTTCTTGAGACAGCTTTAAAGTCTTCAGGTCACGGTTGCGCGTGATCCTCATCCCCAATATTTGGTTGGCAGGACCCAAGTCTTTCATCTCAAAAGCTTTGGACAGCTCTTTCTTCAGCCCGTCGATTTCATGCATATCTGAACCAGCTATCAACATATCATCAACATATAATAATAAAATAAGAAAGTCACCATCCTTCCTACGTACATAGCAGCAATGATCAGTATAGCAACGCTTAAAGTCATTGAGCGTCATGAAATTGTCAAACTTATGGTACCACTGCCTTGGTGCCTGTTTCAGTCCGTACAGGCTTTTTCTAAGCCTGCATACCATTTTCTCCTTACCCTTTACCTCATAGCCCGTAGGCTGCAGCATGTAAATGTCTTCCTCCAAGTCACCATGAAGAAAGGCTGTCTTCACATCCAGCTGCTCAAGGTGTAGGTTCTGCCCGGCTACAATGCCGAGTACTGTCCGGATCGTATGCAACTTCACCACCGGAGAAAAAACATCCGTGAAGTCGATCCCATGTCTCTGCTGAAAACCTTTCACTACCAATCTTGCCTTGTAGCGAATCTTACCATCGCTATCAGTCTTCAGCCGGTAGACCCATTTATTCTGAAGAGCCTTCTTGTTCATTGGAAGCTTGGTCAGTTCCCAAGTACCGTTACGATGAAGAGAGTTCATCTCCTCCTCCATGGCTTGCTCCCACTTGAGCGAGTCATCGGTCTTTATTGCTTCTTCAAAATGCTCGGGTTCACCTCCATCTGTCAATAACAGAAAGTTAAGGTACCTTTGGGTTCTCTTCTTGGCGCGCGCACCCTTTCTGAGTGCTATAGGTTGGTCCAGGTCATTTGTGCTTTTGTCTGCTCCTCCATCGTTATCTGAGTCGCTCCCACTGGAAGTGTCCAAATCGTCAATAATGTCTTCAGGTGTCCTGGTGTCTTCTGCAGTGACATCCGGCTCCACAGGAATAACTGTCTGCATCTCCTTATCTTCCATACCTTCCTTGCCAATCGGCCCATCTCCAGTACCCTTCTCCGCTGCTCTGTCTCCATACATCACCTTTTCATTGAAGGTAACATTGCGGCTTCTCAGGACTTTCCGGTTTTCAGGATCCCAGAACCGGTAGCCCATCTGCTCATTTCCATAGCCAATAAAAACACATTTACGAGACTTCGCCTGCAGCTTGTTCCTGTCATCTGACTCAACAAAAACGTAAGATAAACAACCGAATATACGAAGGTGAGAGAGCGTCACCTCTTTGCCCCTCCAGGCTTCCTCTGGAATAGCTAGTTGTAGTGGAACAGAGGGACATCGGTTTATCAGATAAGCGGCTGTGTTCACCGCATCAGCCCACATCATCTGTGGCAAGCCAGAATGTAGTCGCATACTCCTAGCTCTCTCGCATAGGGTCCTGTTCATTCGCTCTGCAACACCATTGAGCTGCGGTGTCGCTGGAATAGTTTTCTCGAACCGAATTCCATTCCCTGAACAGTACTGCTTGAATCCCTGCGATTCATACTCCCCGCCATTATCTGCCCTTAAGCATTTAAGCTTTAGGCCAGACTCATTTTCCACCAAAGATTTCCATACTTTAAAAGTATCAAACACCTCAGATTTGTGCTTCAGAAAGTATACCCATACCTTCCTGGTGGAGTCGTCAATGAAGGTCACATAATAGAGTGCACCTCCCATGGAAGCCACTGGTGCCGGCCCCCATACGTCGGAGTGAACTAGTTCCAGTTTCTGAGTCTTTACCAATCTTCCGCTATTCCCGAAAGAAATGCGCGACTGCTTGCCGAGTATACAACTTTCACACATTTCTGATCTAATGGACTCCAGACCTGGTAACTTTCCCTTCGACTTCATCACCCGCAGACCCTTCTCGCTGATGTGGCCAAGGCGGCAATGCCATGTCGCCGTGTCCACTGAGCTGTTTGCCACTGCGGCAACCGGTGCATCTGGCAGGTATAGCGTGCTGGTCTTGGCACCTCTAGCGACGACTAGAGCGCCCTTGCACACTTTCCATTTCCCGTCTTCAAAAGTTACACGATGCCCTTCGACATCTAGCTGATGAACAGAAATCAGATTCTTAGTCAATCCAGGTATATGACGTACCTCATTGAGCTTCCACATCGAACCATTCTGTTGTGCGCACATTACCACACCTTTCCCGACGATATCAAATGAGACTCCATTGGCGAGGTACACCTTGCCAAAGCGACCCTTGACGTAGTCTTGAATTTCTTCCCTGTTGGAAGTGCAGTGAAACGAAGCGCCAGAGTCCAATACCCAGGACTCAACAAAACTTGATACAGAAAGCAACAATACATCACCATCATATGAGGTAGCTGCATTTACCTCAGAACCTTTACCAGAACCTTTCTTGCCTTTGAGTTGATTGCACTCCGCTTTTACATGTCCTACCTTCTTGCAGTGCCAGCAAGTAGGACCCCGACCAGACCTCGACTTGCTCCTCCCCTTAGAACCAGATGTACTATGATTGGAAGATCCCTTTGCCATGGACCGCCCTCTCGAATCTACACTCAGGGCAGAATCACCAAATTTGTGCTGACCAGAAGCTTTTCTGGTTATATCCTCCTGAAGTAACTGATTTCGGACATCATTAAAAGACAACTTACTCTTACCAGCAGAGTTGCTAATAGCTGTGCGTGCAACCTGCCAACTGTCAGGCAGTGAACCCAATAAGCATAAAGCATATATTTCATCATCAAAATTTATACCCAGAGACGTCAGCTGGTTCAGGATGCGGTATATATGGTTGACATGCTCAGAGATGTTATCGGACTCTTTCATCTTCATGTTGAACAACTGACAAATTAGATGTACCTTGTTGTTCGCGCTTGGTGCCTCATACCTCATCGCCAGAGCGTTCATTAGCTCCATGGTTGTCTTCACATTGATGACAGTGTGAGCTATACTCTTTGAAAGCGTCAGCCTGACTGCTCCCAAAGCCTCACGATCTGTCGTCTTGTATTTCGCCGCATCCCCATCTTTCGGCATCTCCACCAATGCCGTGTGCAACTTTTTCATCACCAGATAATCCTCTATCTGCATTCGCCAAAAAGCGAAATCTGTGCCGTTAAATTTCTCCACGCCCATTCTTGTTGCATCCTCAGTGGCCATTACTCCCACTCAAGCAGACGTCTCCGCTTGAACCCGAATGCTCTGATACCACTTGTAGTGCCAAAATGCGGAATCCGACACTCACAAATCTGGATTTACTGCTAAAAAAAAACGGATCTTGGAAGTTATATGGCAACTTGAGAACTTGCTTATAGTTGTAAATCAATCACACATATACAAGCAATCACTAACACAGAGAATTTACGTGGTTCACCCAAAGGCTACGTCCACGGCCGGCAGAACAATCACTATGAGTTATCAAAGAGTTTACAAAGATTCTCCGATCTTAACTCTCCCTCACTTAACAATGATTATTCTAAAAAATGGAGTACATACGCCAACACCAAAGTCTCTGATGAGAAAGACTTACAGAGAGTTTCCAATCTTCAGGGTGTCCGCCAGAAAACAATCAGGGAGCCTATCTGTTTTCTCAGTTGTGGGGTGTGGAAATGATGTTGGAGGATTATTTTTGATGATTTTATGATGGCTCTAAAAACTTATATTTATAGCCTTTAGAATCTATTTTTGGGAAGACCCAAAATAAACCTCTTCAAAGAGAAACGCTAGTTCAAAACAATTTCCCAAGGAATAGGGAAGACCCAACTGTCTTTGACTATTTCAAGCCAAGAGTGGCTCCACACATTTGCCTAACAGTTTCTTGCTAGAATTTGCTGGAACAAGTTATATCTACTTTAAAGAAGAGATGTTGAAGAAGTGAAGGAAAAAAGTTAATACAAAACTAATCTACTAAACTTGGTGCAGAGTAGTTTTGTTCTAATGTTTTATGTGGCGATGTGTTTCCCCCTACAATAGTAGGGAATTAGGCTATCATAGAAAGAATCATTTAGTAATAGCTTTCAGCTAGCTCATTTAATTAAGATGAAACTGTACATCTCTAGTTATATTGAATTCTGATTTGATTTCAAGAACTATAATGTTCTAGGCCAAATGAAGGAATTTGGATTGACTAATATGCGGCTGTCAGTCACTAAATAAAGTTAGGTGGACAGTGTGAATATATTTTATGTTCAAGTTATTTTGTGATCTAGTCTCTTGCCTCAGTTTGGATATAGTCCTGTTCAAACTGATGGTTAAGGGAGAACCTTGAAGCATAAACTCGAATAGGTTGAATGAAGCTTATTGTTCACCCTCTTTGTTCTTGGAGAACAAATGCAGAAAGCTGTCATGGCTATGGTGACTAACTCCGCAAATAGGTCATAAAATTAGTTGATATTGGGATTATCTTTGATGTAAAATCACAATCTTAAAGCTAATTCTTTTTAATTATACCCCTGTATTCAACTTACTAAATCTATAGTTTAGAGCAAGGTTCGGTCTCGGATCTTTCTTATGAGTATCGGTATTGGGGGTTTTGGCATTTTCCGAGGTTTCGGATCGGAGTATTGGAATTCTTTGTTCTGGAAAGTCAAAAAAAGATGAAAATAAAAATAATTAAAAAATAGAAAATACTTCATATATTTAGGCATAATTCTATGAATTCTCTGTTAATTCTTGTTAGATTTTAATGGAATAATATTAAGATTGATAGATGTTCTGTATCTATAGATATACAACTTCAACAAATGGAATGGTTACAATGCGTCGATAAATTGTTACGTAGCATGATAATTGCAAGCTGAATCATTATGTTGACAATGTTTTCGCTATATATATATATATATATATATATATATATATATATATATATATATATATATATATATATATTGAAAAAATGGTAAATTTTATTCCAAAAGCAATGCAATAATCTTACAACATACAATCAAAGTGGGACTCCCACTCATCAATTCCCCATAGCATTTACATCAAACTCGATGTTATGGAGAATGCCAACCGGAGGGGTGACCAGCCCCTCAAATATCCGACGGTTTCGTTTTTGCCATACATGCCAAACTGAAGCAGCCAGCCGAACTCTGGCGGTCCGGAACCAGTCCTGCCCTCGACCCATGCTATCCCGGAGTACTGTGATGATGTCCCCAATACCCTTCCCGGAGTCGCACCCTCCCAGCGCTCTACTCTGCTCAGACCAGATCTGCCATGCCAAGGCACACTCGAAGAAAATGTGCCCTATAGATTCATTCTCCAGACTACAAAGCACACACTTGGGATTGGGGACCGACACTCCAAACGAACTCAGACGATCCCTAGTCAACAGACGGCCCAGTAGTAGCTTGTAGACACAAAGCTGCATCTTCCTGGCCAGACCCTTGCACCATATAAACTTGTAGTCAGAACTCTGGGGAAAAGTGCGCCGGATGAGGTTGAAGCAGCTCCGGAATTGGAACTCTTCCGTTCCCGAGGTCGCACCTGGTGGCTCCCAAATCCACCGATCCGCAGGCAAGTCCGGATCAATGGCAATAGTACTAATGATCCCACCCAGCTCCTCGGTAAACCGATAAGACTCCGGCCTCCACTCCCCGTCGCGAATGATACGACTACACGTCAGACCACGCATGTCCTCCTGATGCGTCGGGGCTCCCCTGATGTCCAATAGCGAGCGCCGATCTATCCAAGGATCCCGTCAGAGGTCCGTACCAGACCCATCCTTCATGACCTTCCGGATTGCAGATTTGAGAACCCCCTGTGTCTCAAGACAGTCTTGAACGTGACAGAGTGATTGTTGTCAGTCTCACACGTCCAAAAGTTGTCCTGCTTCACATATCCGCTGTGCATCCAGTCAGCCCAGAGAGACCCTCCGCTGATGAATCTCCATGCCAGCTTAAGCGTGGAGGCCTCCCTAATCTTCAGCAACGGCCTGAGCCCCACTCCTCCCTCATTCCTGGGTCGACAGAGCTGCTCCCAGGAGATCGCATGCATACCCCCCTCCAAATGAAATCTGCACAGATCCGCTCCACTTTTCTAACAGTGGCAACAGGAAGGAGGATGGATTGCAGCCAGAAATGAGCCACAGCTGAAATCACCGATCTGACCAGCTCGATGCGTCCTTCAAATGACAATCCAGCGGCCTGCCAACCTTCCACTCTTCTCTGGACGTACTCCACCAGACTATAGCAGTCCTGATCTCGCGCATAGTTGACTGTGAGAGGCACTCCTAAATAGCGCACCAGAAGATCACTCCTCTCAATACCCAACACATCGGCCCTTTCCTCCTTCTGGGGACATAGGGAGCTGAAGTACACCATGCTCTTTTTTCTGTTCATCTGAAGGCCCGAAAGGGAATTCAGCTCTCTCATAATCTCCGCAAGTGTCTGCATACCCTCCGTCGATGGCTGGATAAACACTAAGAGATCATCTGCATATATAAGGTGGGTAACTGGGGGGTCCACCCTCCGAAACAATAGGACCAGCCTCCCACGATGCACTGCCAGGTCCATCAAACATGTGAAGTATTCCATGACAAGCGTGAACAGGTAAGTGGACAGGAGGTCACCTTGCCTGAGTCTACGATTGCTCTGGAAGCACCCATAAGGAATACCCTGGATGAGGACAGAAAAAGTGGGGGATGTAATGCACTCCCGGATCAATGCAACCCAGTGGTCCTCAAAACCCATGGCGGTCATCAGATGACAGAGGAAGTCCCGATTGACCATGTCATACGCCTTCTTCAGATCCAGTTTCACACATGCCTTCTTCCCTCCAGGTTTGCTAAAGCCCCTCACCATCTCATAAGCCAGGAGGCTGTGCTCAACGATCGACCTCCCCTTTATGAATGCAGCCTGGTTCGGAGAAACCAAGTCCTGCATGATCCCCTCCATCCGTCGGCACATAAGGTGCGTAATTATCTTATAAAAATAATTACAGCACGCAATAGGTCTGAAATCTGCCAGTGCTGTCGCGCCCTCCTTCTTTGGAACCAAGGTTAGGAAAGTGTGGTTCAGCTCTTTCAGCAGCTTCCCTTTGGTGAAGAATTCCTGCACCACCTCCAAAACCTGATACTTCAGAGTGTCCCAGTGGCGCTTGTAGAACCCACTGCTAAAACCATCCGGTCCAGAGGCCTTGTTTGGATCCGCCAGCTTGACAATAGCTTCTACCTCCTCCAAAGTAACAGGGGCAAGAAGAATGCTATTCCCATACGGAGTCACCAATCTCTTCGTAACAATCTCTGGGAACACAGACAGGTAGTCAGTCTGGAAATATAACTCAGAGTAGTACCTGACAGCCTCGTCCTGGATCTCAGCCGGCTCCCCCACAAGATTGTCATCCACATCAAGAAGCTGGGAGATGTGATTCCTATGCTGCATGGTCCGGATGACATCATAGAAGAACTTGAAGCAAAGGTCGCCGTCCTTGAGCCAGGAGCATTTGGCACGCTGAGCCGTGCTAATCTCCTTCTGCAGTCGCAGGATGTTTACTTCATCAATCAACACCTTCTCTCTTGCCGCCAGGTCACCATTGAGCATGTCAGATTGCATGTCCTGCTGGATAGCCCGCAACTCCACCTCCTTATCCTCCAAGGTAGACTTGGGCAACCCCTTCACCCAACTCCGAAGAGCCTTCTTCGTGACCTTGAGACGACAAACCAAGCGGAACTGGGCCGTCCCCTCCTGACAGCTAGTAAGCCCCTCCGAGACAGCCTCTAGGTAGCCCTCCTAAAGATACCAACTATTGTTGTACCTGAAAGGGCGGGACTTCCCAGGGGACCGAGGAGTGAAGCCAACCCTGATGGGTGAATGATTACTCGTCCCAGCGGCCAGCCCCTCAGCAGAAGAATTGGGGAAATGCCGAAACCATTCTCCATTTCCCAGGGCTCGATCAAGCTGGCATGCAACCCTGTTCCGGATTGCTTTGTTATGCCAAGTCCAGATGAAGCCTGAGCGCGACAATCCCTGGAGTCCCGTCTGGAGGAGGCATCTTTGAAAATCATATAGGATAGAGTCTGGAACTGGGCGACCGTCCACCTTCTTCCCTCGGTGCAGAAGGACATTGAAGTCCCCGATCAGAAGAAGTGGAAGAGAAGACGAATCTGCAGCAGCAGCAACACGGGAGATGTCGCTCCACAGGGACTCCCGTCTCCTCCTGTCGTTGTGGCCGTAAACCGCCCCCAGCAAGAGCCGAAAGCCACCCTTGTTCGAGAAGGAGATGGCAATCAGCTGCTCCGTCATCAAGATCAAGTCACCATCCCAACTCTTCGAGTTCCAACGAACCCAAATCCTAGCCATGTCACACAGAGCCAGGTTGTGAAGTTGGGCCCAATGAGATGGGGTCCGCCGAGCAAGAGTCTTTTCACCCTTGATCTTAGATTCTAATAGAACAACAATGTCGCACTTCTCTCTTTGAAGAATCCCACATATCTTTCTCTACCTCCCTAGCGAACACGCCCCCCTCACATTTCAGGCAATTATAGTCATTAATTATTGAGAGGATGGGTCCCCTGAGAAACACCCGGATCGGCACCTGGGGAATGTGCCACATCCAACGCTAATAGATCCTCCTCCATCCCAGTCGGCAAGGCCTGCTGGGGAGCGACCTGAGAGAGCACCAACGCCTAGGCAGGGTTGTCCACACACACCGCCTCCTCTCTGTCAGTAGGATGCCCCCCTCCCTGGAGGGGCTGTCACTCAGCGGACCAACAGCACATCGCTTCCTACAGTAAACCTGCCCCTAAGTCGATCCGCCACCCCCTCGCTCCTCGATCCCCGACGCCACCATGCCTCTGGTAATCATACTACTTTGTCCCGGGCAAGTGGTCAACGCCCCACTCATAGAAGCTAGCTGGGTAGAGACTATGAGGCTCAACCCGCCATCACTCACTGGGTGGGAAACCCCTCCCACCAAGACCTCCTCTCCACTGTCATCTCTGGAATCCATGTCACAGGGTGAGTCAGGAGCCTCACTAAGGGGAATAGTAGGCTCCATCTGAGGGCCAGCCGCCGAACAAGCACTGGCCAGATGCCCAAAACAGGTGCAGCGTGAACAGGTAGGTGGGACCCATTCGTATTCCACCCTCTGGGTTAGCACCTCTCCAGAAGGAACCTCATACTCCACCATCTTCGGTAACTCCCCCCCAGCCCGAATCTCCACAAAAATCCTGGCGTACATCAACCTCGACTAATAAGCAGTAGCTTCATCCGTCTTGATCGGGGTGCCCACCAAGCTCGCTAGGCGCATCAGCAATGGGATACTCCAGAACCGGACAGGGAACTCAGGGAAGCGAATCCATACAGGTATGACATTCAGGACTTCCCTCTCGCATCTGAGATCCGGGGTCCATTCCTTCAGAATGATAAGCCTGTCGTCGAACGTCCAGGAGCCGCCTTGCAGGATCCTTACAACATCCTCCGCAAGTCCAAACTTCACATAGTAGAAGCCGTTCTCGCGAGCAAAGAACTCCATACTGCCCTTAGGCTGCCAGACTCGTGCTGCATAACCCCGGATCTGTCCGTAGAAAGGCTTGTTGCCCAGAACATACAGGACCATAGTATTCTTCCAGTAGGCAGTCACCTTCTCTATCTCCTTCGCAGGGAACGAGGCCCGGAAACTCCTCCCTGCCTTAATCGGCGGGACGTACTCCATCGATGTGGGACTCTTCGGTTCCACAGGTTTGCAGATATCTGTCCAGGACCTTCCAGCCGGGCGAGAGGACGCCCCCTGTGGCCTGGGGATACCCTCGGGTGGGGGAGATCCAGACCCCTGACCGCCGAGATCCACCGCCTTGCTCTTTCCCTTATTCGCCGCGGTCGCCTTGGGCCGCCAGCCTACCAATCTCCCGGCAGACTCCCACCGCCGGGGGGTGCGTCGCCGCCGCCGGGGGGTCCGCCCGACCCCCCCACAACCGATCCCCCCCCCCTCCACCGCCTAGGGGGGCGCCGCCGCCGTCAGCCGAACCGAGGGGTCCGCCCGACCCCCCCACAGAAGATCCCGTCGCTAACGTCCGCCGGTCGGAGGGGTCCGCCCGACCCTCCCACAGTAGATCCCGTCCCCCCTCCCCCCCCACCACCCGGCCTTGGGGGGCGCCGCCGCTGACCTGGGGGGGCGGCCCGGCCTCCCCCTTCTTCCCGTTCTTCCTCCCCCCGCCGGCGAGAGGATCCGGCGGCCGCGGGGGAGGAACCCTAGCCGTCAGCTCCCGAGACACGCGATCGCCCAGGCCCGACATCCCTTATATATATATATATATATATATATATATATATATATATATATATATATATATATATATATATATTTTGGAAAAGGGTAAATTTTATTCCACTATCATCGCAATAAGGTTACAGCATAGAGATACAGTCCCAACTCAGGGGGACATTACTAGTACATCCGACTCAATGTTATGAAGGATGCCCACCGGTGGGGTGGACAGTCCCTCATAAATGCGCCGGTTCCTCTCCCTCCAGACATGCCAAACTGATGCAGCAAGCCTCAATCTTGCACGTCTGGCCCAGCTCTGCTCCTGGCCCCTGCAATCTCCAATCCACTTAAGGATTTCTCTGAAGTCACGCTCCCTTCCAACCCCTCCCAAGTATCTCCGGCTCTGCTCTGCCCAGATACTCCACGCCACATGGCACTGAAAGAACAGATGTCCAATGGATTCATTCTCTGTCTCACACAAAACACACTTAGGGTCAGGGACTCGGACCCCGAACCGAAGCAGTCTGTCTCTAGTAAGCAACCGGCCCAGCACCAGTTTATATGCAGACAGTTGCATCTTCCTGGCAAAGCCCTTCCCCCAGATAAAGTCGTACTCCTCGATCTCATCGAAGTGGGGACGAACAAGATCGTAGCAACTGCTAAATCTGAACTCCCCAGCACCCTCCGTGTAGCCGGGAGGGGCCCAAACCCAGACGTCAGACAGTACAGCAGGAGTGATCTGAACCTGCCCGATCTCCCCTCCTAACTGAGCAGTGAAACGATACTCCTCTGGCCTCCATATATATATATATATATATATATATATATATATATATATATATATATATATATATATATATATTGTTTTCTTTAATTCACCGGAAAGAGAGTCCCAATGTCCACCAGTATCGACAGCAAAACACGATACGGCTGATATGTATCAGTATTGGCCGGTACTACGAACCTTGCTTTAGAGTCCATCAACTTTCTTCCTTTCCTTTTTAATCCTTTTTTGTTTTTATCATATCCTTCGTACTCGTACTCATTTTTGTGAATTTAAATTTTGCAGGATGAAAAAGAGTTGCTTGAAAATAACTGCTGCCCTATGCATCTGAAGCCTTGTTTACTACGCAAGGAGGACAACTACTTCTTTGCCCTATCAAAGTATCAAAACGTTTTGGAAGAGTTATTGGATAGCAATCCAGATTTTGTGAAGCCTTCTTATCGCTTGAACGAGGTTAGATATTAGTAGCTTCCTTGTCCTAAGACTGGTTGAGTTATATGAGGTTAACCTATTTCATATTCTATACATGTTTGTAGACAATTATTATAGCTTTTGTACAAGGTTTACTGTAAACAAGAATATTTCTTTTAGGAAGTTATAAAATATTGTTTTGCTATATCATTTAAATATTGTTTCAATTAAGTCATATCATCTTAGCTCTTTGTGTAGAGCGTTTCCTATTCTAGGAATTGGAAACTTGGAGGATGGTCCATGGTTGCATGAGCTTCTCTTGTTCCATAGCCCCCTGTTCCAATGGGAGAAGGCTTAGCCTTAGACGTTTGTGATAGTGAGTACTCTCATGCATGTCAACTTTATATTTCTTTGTTAGCATGCAAGATAGGAATTTGTGTATAGCTTGCCTCGCTACTCCTAGATCTGTTGAATTGTTATATTGCAATCATGATTCATGTGTGGTACTTTGTTCCATGTCATGCACCTCATACTATAAAGTATGAACTACATCATGCAACTTCCACTTTCTGTTCAACTAGTTCCTGTACTAAGCTTGTATTTTGTGAATTTCCTAAATTCATCTAGTCTTGTTCACTTTTTATATTATTACAATATAAATGACTGAAAGCTTCATTTGTTATATTCGTTATGACCCTCCTTTACAGCCTTTACTTTCTTGAAGCATTCATGTCTTTTGGCTTCCATTTTGCTATGGAACCTTCTCGAGATTTAACCATCACACTGATCATTCTTCATTGATTCTGTCCGTATTTTTGGGTATGCCTTATCAGTCTTTCAAATGTCTTGGTGAGGGATTATCTAATGATCTAATGGTCTAGGTGCAAAGCTGGATAAAGAGTGGCTTGAGAGATTTCTCCATATCTCGTTCATCTGTGCAGTGGGGAATACCTGTGCCAAATGACAATAAGCAAACTATTTATGTGTGGTTTGATGCTCTTTTGGGGTAAGATCCTCCTTCCAGTCTCCTCAGTGAAGTAGGACTATATGCATGTCTGGAAGCACAACATGTTTGATTTCTCTTTGCATCTTATTTTGCATCTATATGCAAACGTAATCATGCTTATCTGCCTAAATATGTGTTATTCAGATCTCATTCACAAAAGCCACTATTCAATTCCTTTTTCACATAATTAAATTTAAAGCAATATCATTGAAGCTATAAGACCAACCATGCTTTATGGATCAAAGTGTTCAACAATTTTAAAACGTTCTATAAATGAGCATAACTGAAGTGAGAATGCTAAGATGGATGAGTGACCAATACTTTGAGATAGGATAAGGAAGGGTGTATTCGTGAAAAATTGGAGGCGGCGCCAATCAAGGATAAGATTGGAGAATTTGTCTAAGGTGGTTGGACATGTGCAATGTGGACCAATTGACCCCACGGTTAGTAGGAACAAAATGATATTGGATAGAGGAGCTTATATAACTAGGGATAAGCCTAAATGGACTTGGATTGAGATTGTTTAACCAGATAGGTTTTTGCTAATGTTACAAAGCACATGGTCCTTAACTGAGCTGAATGGAAGAAAATGATTCAAATATCCGATCCCAAAAATATTTATTATTTTTGTTCTTATTGTTACAAAAGCAACTATCAAATCTTGCTGCATTTTTAATATGTAAAGATTCCAGGTACTGTTTCCTGTCGATTACATAATAACTTAAAATTTGCAAAGCTATTATTTTCTTTTAGCTTTTCCAGTCCCATGTGCCTTATCAAGCTAAAGGCCTTAGTATAAGAATATAAGTTCAACCATCTTCCCGGTCAAGTTACAAATTGACCTCATGATTGTTGTAATTGTCCGAACTGCTCTATATTCCATTATATTAGTCATTTGCTAAGTTACTATCTTGAAGTATAAGTTTGGGTAGGTGAGCGCTAATCATTATAAACAGTTTTTCTTCACTTCTTTTGTCTTTTTTCCTTTTAGATTTGTGCCCTAGTTCTCATGCCAAGTGTGGGCACGATGGCTAACCCTAATTTGGTGGGGAGAGAAAATATTGGAACTAACCGACATACTCTCCCTGGGAGTTTCTGCATATATATATATATATATATATATATATATATATATATATATATATATATATATATATATATTTTTTTTTTTTTTGGAAAATGGTAAATTTTATTCCAAATGAAAAGTCATAATCATACAACATACAGTCTGAGTGGGACTCCCACTCAGCACTCATCCATTCTCCATAGCATTTACATCAAACTCAATGTTATGAAGAATGCCAACCGGAGGTGTGACTAGTCCCTCAAAGATCCGACGGTTTCGCTCCCGCCAAACATGCCAAACCGAAGCCGCCAGTCGAACTCTAGCAGTACGGAACCAGTCCTGACCTCGACCCCTGCTATCTCGTATCACCGGAATGATGTCCCCAATGTATTTACCAGAGGCGCACACTCCCAATACCCGACTCTGCTCCGACCAAATCTGCCATGCCAGAGTGCACTCGAAAAATATGTGTCTAATAGACTCAGGCTCCAAGCAGCAAAGCACACATTTGGGATCCGGCACTGCCACTCCAAAAGAACTCAGGCGATTCCTCGTTAAGAGGCGACCCAGAAGAAGCTTATAAACACACAGCTGCATCTTTCTGGCCAGACCCTTACACCAGACGAACTCGTAATCAGAACTCAGAGGAAAAGTGTGCCGGATAAGATTGTAGCAACTACGGAACTGGAACTCCCCCGAGCCCGAAGATGCTCCAGGCGGCTCCCAGATCCATCGATCCGCAGGCAAAGCCGGATCAATGGCTGTAGACATAATGAACCCTCCCAGTTCCTCAGTGTACCGATAAGATTCCGGCCTCCACACTCCATCTCGTAAGATTCGACTGCACGTCAGACCTCGCCTGTCCTCCGTATGAGTCGGGGATCCCCTAATGTCTAGCAAAGAACGCCGATCAATCCAAGGGTCCCGCCAGAGATCCGTGCCCGACCCATCCTTCATGACCCTCCGGATAGCAGTCTTGAGCACACCCCTGTGTCTCAGGACAGTCTTGAACGTGACAGAATGGTTGTTATCATGAGAACACGTCCAAAAATTGTCCTGCTTCACGTATCTGCTGTGCATCCAGTCCGCCCAAAGAGACCCCCCGCTAATGAATCTCCAGGCCAGCTTGAGCGCCGAGGCCTCCCTGATCTCCAGCAACGGCCTGAGCCCCACACCACCCTCCTTCCTGGGACGACAGAGCTGCTCCCACGAGATCGCATGCATACCCCCCCTCCAAAGGAAATCAGCACAAAGCCTCTCCACTCGCCGAATAGTGGCCACCGGAAGGAGGATGGACTGTAGCAAAAAATGTGCCACAGCCGAGATCACAGATCTGATCAGCTCTATGCGTCCGCCAAAAGACAGACCGGCGGCTTGCCAGCCTTCTACTCTCCGCTGGACATACTCAACTAGGCCCTGGCAGTCCTGATCCCGCGCATAATTGACGGTGAGGGGTACTCCTAAATAACGCACCGGAAGCTCACTCCTCGCGATACCCAGGGCATCAGCCCGCTCCTCCTTCTGGGAACACCGGAAACTGAAGAAGACCCGACTCTTATCCCTGTTCAGCTGGAGACCCGAGAAGGACTTCAAATCTTCCATGATACCCGCAAGCGTCTGCAACCCCCTCGTCGAAGGCTGGATGAAGACCAGCAGATCATCAGCATAAATAAGGTGTGTAACTGGCGGGTCCATCCTCCGAAACAAAGGCACCAGCCGACCACGGTGCACTGCCAGGTCCATCAGACAAGTAAAGTATTCCATCACAAGCGTGAACAGGTAAGGGGACAGTGGGTCACCTTGTCTCAGCCCACGGTTGCTCTGGAAATACCCGTAAGGAACGCCCTGGATGAGGACAGAGAAAGTAGGAGTCGAGATGCACTCCCAGACCAACGCAACCCAGTGATCCGCGAATCCCATGGCAGACATCAGATGGCAAAGGAAGTCACGATTGACCATGTCATACGCCTTCCTCAGGTCCAGTTTAACACAAGCTTTCTCCCCACCCGGTCTGCTGAATCCCTCACCATCTCATGAGCCAGGAGGCTATGCTCTGCAATCGACCGCCCCTTGATGAACGCAGCCTGGTTAGGAGAAACCAAGCCCTGCATGATTCTCTCCATCCGCCGGCACATAAGATGCGTAATTATCTTGTAAAGATAATTACAACATGCAATAGGTCTGAAATCAGTCAAAACAGTAGCACCCTCCTTCTTAGGCACCAAGGTCAGGAAAGTGTGATTCAGCTCCTTCAAAAGCTTCCCCTTAGTGAAGAACTTCTGGACCACTTCCACAACCTGCATCTTCAGAGTATCCCAATGGCGTTTGAAGAAACCACTGCTGAAGCCATCTGGCCCAGGGGCCTTGTTTGGGTCCGCCCCCTTGACAATAGATTCCACCTCCTCCAAAGTGACAGGGGCAAGAAGGATGCTATTCCCAAATGGAGTCACCAAGCGCTTCGTAACAACCTCTGGGAATACGGACAGATAGTCAGTCTGGAAATATAAATCAGAATAGTACCTGACAGCCTCGCCCTGTATCTCAGCCGGCGTCCCCACCAGTGTGCCATCCGCATCGAGAAGCTGGGATATGTGATTCCGATTCTGTCTAGTCCGAATAACGTCATAGAAGAACTTGGAACACCGGTCTCCATCCTTCAGCCAGGAACATTTGGCTCGCTGGACAGAGCTAATTTCCTTCTGCAGCCTCAGGATGTTGACTTCTCCAATCAGCTACTTCTCTCTAGCCGCCAGATCTCCATTAAGCATGTCAGCTTGCATATCCTGCTGCAAAGATCTCAACTCAGCCTCCTTATCTTCTAGTGTAGACTTGGGCAACCCCCGCACCCAACTCCTGAGAGCCCTCTTCGTGGCCTTTAGTCGACGAACCAATCGGAATTGAGCCGTCCCCTCCTGACCACTAGACAAGCCCTCTGCGACAGCCTCCAGGTAGCCGTCCGAAAGATACCAACTGTTGTTATACCTGAACGGACGGGACTTCCCAAGAGAACGAGCAGAGAAACCAACCCTGATGGGGGAGTGATCACTCGTCCCAGCTGCCAGACCCTCAGCCGAAGAGTTGGGGAAGTGACGGAACCACTCCCCGTTGCCCAGAGCTCGATCAAGCTGACAAGCAACCCTGTTGTGAGTCGCTTTGTTGTGCCAAGTCCAGATGAAGCCTGATCGAGACAGCTCCCGCAGCCCCGCAAGCAGGAGGCATCTCTGAAAATCATAAAGGATAGGATCAGGGACCGACCGACCACCCAGCTTCTCCCCATGATGCAGGAGAGCGTTGAAGTCCCCGACCAAGAGCAGAAGGAGACATGACGACTCAGCAGCATCGGAAACACGAGAGATGTCCCTCCAAAGTGACTCCCTTCTCCTTCTGTCATTATGGCCGTAGACCGCCCCCAGTAAGAACCGGAAGCCACCCTTGTTCACGAAGGAAATGGCGATCAACTGCTCCGTCATCAATATCAAGTCACCATCCCAACTCTTCGAGTTCCAGCGAACCCAAATCCTGGCCATGTCACACAGGACCAGATTGTGCAGCTGGGCCCAATGAGAAGGGGCCGCCGAGTAAGGGTCTTCTTCCCTTTGATTTTGGATTCTAAAATAACAGAAATGTCACACTTCTCTCTGTAGAGCACCCCACATATCTCTCTCCACCTCCCTAGCGAACACGCCCCCCTCACATTCCAGGCGATAATGGCCATTAATTAATGAGAGGTGGGACCCCCTGAAAAACTCCCGAAACAGCACCTGGGGAAGGAGCCGCATCCGTCGCTAAAGGATCCTCATCCATACCAGTCGGAACCATCTGATGGGGAACGACCGGAGATAACACCAACGCCCAGGCAGGATTGTCAACACATACTGCCTCCTCTCTGTCTGTAGTACGTCCCTCCATCATGGAGGGGCCATCCCGCAGCAGTCCGACCGCACGTCTCTTCCTACAGTAAACCTGCCCTCCAGCCGAACCGCCCTCCCCTCGTGCCTCAGACTCCGTTGCAGCCATGCTTCTGGTAACTATACTACTCGGCTTCTGGCCAGTGGATACCACCTCTCCCGCAGGAGCTAGTTGGGTAGATACAACGAGGCTCAACCCGGCATCACTCCCCTGATTAGTAACCTCCTCCTCCACGACCACCACTCCGCTATCAACTCTGTAATCCATATCGCATGGTGCTTCGGAAACTTTACTCGGCGGGGTACAAGGCTCCACCGGGGGGCCAGCCTCTAAGCAAGCACTGGCCAGATGCCCGAAACAAGAACAACGTGAACAGGTAGGCGGAACCCATTCATACTCCACCTTCTGGGTAAGCACCTCCCCAGAAGGGAGCTCATACTCCACCATCTTCGGGAGCTCCCCCCCAGCCCGAATCTCCACAAAAATCCCGCGTACATCAACCGCGTCCGAAAGGAAGTAGCTTCATCTGCCTTGATCGGGGTGCCCACCAGACTAGCAAGACGCATCAACAGGGGAATGCTCCAGAACCCTACCGGGAACTCGGGGAATCGGATCCATACTGGGATGTCATTCAGAACTTCCCTCTCGCATCGCAGCTCTGGAGTCCACTCCTTAAGAATAATCAGTCGGCCGTCGAACGTCCAGGGGCCGCCTTGGAGGATCCTAGCGACATCCTCCGCCAGCCCGAACTTCACATAGTAGAAGCCATTCTCACGAGCATAGAACTCCATACTCCCCTTAGGCTTCCAGACTCGCGCTGCATATCCCCGGATCTGTCCGTAGAAAGGCTTGTTTCCCAAGACATACAGTACGAGGGTATTCTCCCAGTAAGCTGTCACCTTCTGTATTTCCTCCGCTGGAAACACAGCCCGGAGACCCCTCCCTGTCTTGATCGGTGGGACGTACTCCATCGATGAGGGGGATCTCGGCCCAACAGGTTTACAGATCTCCGCCCAGGACCGTCCAGCAGGTCGAGGGGCAGTGACCGGCCGGGAAGTCCCAGATCCCTGAACATCCACATCCGCCATCTTACTCTTCCCCTTGTCCGCCGCGGTCGCCTTAGGCCGCCAACCCACCGATCTCCCAGCAGGCACCTCCGGACCCCGGCTAAGCCGAGACCTTGACCCGTTCTGGCGACTCACGGGATGACGAACCCTAACCTGGCCCTGTCCACCTCCCGTCTTTCCTCCGGTCTTCGCCACGCGACGACGCGTAACCGTCGTCCATCCACCTCCCTCCGTTTGACTCCCCATGGATCCGGACCCCGCTCCGAATTCAAAATTCGGAACCACGGCGCCCGACCCCCTCCCCGTATAGCCCGAGCCCCTCCCCGTAGAGCCCGATCCCCCCTCCACCACCAGGGGGGGTCGTCGACACCCCGGGAGGGTCCGCCCGCTCCCCCTGTGCTCCCGCCCCCCCCCCCCCCCCCCCCCCCGCCCCCCCCCCCGAGCGCCTGGGGGTGCTGCCGCGCGCGCCCGCGAGTGGGGGTCCGCCCGAGCGCCTGGGGGTGCTGCCGCGCGCGCCCGCGAGTGGGGGTCCGCCCGACCCCCCCGAGTTGGCTCCTGCCCCCCCCCCCCCCCCCCCCCCCCCCCCCCCCCCCCCCACCCCCCCCACCACCCAACGCCGGAGGGGCCGCCCATCGTGGCCGAGGTCCTCCCGCCGCCGGCCAAGGGGTCCGACGGCCGTGGAGGCGGTCCGTTAGCAAACCCTAGATCGCCTAGGTTCTCCTCCCGTGCCATCGTTTCATATATATATATATATATATATATATATATATTTGGAATAAGGGTGAATTTATTCCTCGCATAAAGCGGAAAAGGTATTACAGTACATAATATCACAACTTTCCAAGCCCCAAATTATAGTATTATGGGGCCATTACTGATACATCGAATTCTATGTTATGTAGAATTCCAATAGGGGGGGTAGTCAAGCCCTCGAAAATCCGTCTGTTCCGTCTGTTCCGCTCCTTCCAGATGGGGCCATTACTGATATATATTTCTACATATATATATATATATATATATATATATATATATATATATATATATATATATAACTCAAGCATACAAATGCAGACTCGGACTCTTGACTCAATCTGTAAATAAAGACTAATCCATTTACTAAATCTAATAGACCCAAATAACCTAGTAATGCTACATTAAGCGCAAATATACGATGTTCTTTGACACTAATACCTGAGGCGCTTTTAAGAGATGTCAGTTTTTTCTTCTTCTTATATTGGATGTTATTACTTAACGTCAGCCAATCTTCCAGTCAGTTTTTACCATTTTAAGGAATTCCTTCAATAAATTGAAGCATACAGTTCTGTTTTAGGGTATTCAGCATTGATATGTTGGGTTCTGATCTGAATAAAGTTGAAGCATGCTGTTTTTGTTTTACGATATTCAAACATTGATTTGTTAGGCTCTCATCTAAATATATTAAAGTATGTGGTTTTGTTTATGATAAACTGGTGGTCCTACTTGCATGCATCCTAGACAGTATGCTCAAATTATTAATTTCCCATGTCTGTGTTTCCTCTGCCGTAGAATTATGACCTATAGTGTTATATACATGCACTTGGTCATGTATATTTTCCTTAGCTCTATCTCATATTTGAAAATCATTTTCTGTCATAGTGCTACTGAAACTTATTTTATCACTTCGATCATTTTCTTCTTCTTGTTTTTCTCTCCTCTTCGACCTTCTTAACCAAGTTTTGAGTACTTCTGCTCACTAGAAGAGTCTCCTTTGTGAGAAGTTAAACCATCTCATCTGTTTTCTGTCACTTTATAGCCTTCGTGGCCTAAATACTTTAGTTATCTGGATTATTTAATCTCCTTTTGATTTTTCCGTGCAGATATATTTCAGCATTATTGCAGGATGGGGAACAACCTAATTTACAAAAAGCAGTTGGTTCTGGTTGGCCCGCTTCATTGCACTTAATAGGAAAGGTGTGTGATCAGTGTTCCTTTTCTATCAGCATAACATCCTTGTTCATTTACTTCTGTGGAAAATCTAGTGTATTGCAGTATAGATCAATATCTTCAATGCATGCCACATGTACTCTTCCGTTGGAATGCCTGATACCTACATGAACCATATGCTCTAGCTTACACATGCCTTATCCACTTCACTCGCCCCTCCAAATGATCCCTTCATTGCTATATAAGTTTGACACTATGTTAGAACCATGAATTTATTCCAACACTCCCACCTCAAGTTTAGACACAGTAATGGCAGGCACTATGATCCATTCAAAGACTTATTACCCATATATTAGACAGTAGAGATACTTCACTTGGTCATACGTTGATTGTAATTAGATTATTTCAGATCAATGTTATAGTAAGCAGTTTCCATACACCTCAGTCCTGGGCTGGTTAGCGATTGAGAGGATCAGGCGGCCAATTAATCTCAATAACTTGCCACTTTAAGCAGTTCTCACTAAATGAAATTATTTGCCGACTAATCCAATTACTTACCCAACTAATCACATTTCCTTGGAATTTTTTACAACTGGCCATGCAAGAAGTTTGACTAAAGCTTGGTTTGGGATTTCTGCTGCTTTTCAAAAAGCCACAGCAGAAGCAGCTTTTGACAGCAGGCCAGGACTGCTGTCCAAAACTGCCCTAAAATTGAACCGACTTTTCAAAAGTTTTTGATAATCTGTTGTTACCAAAGTAACCAACAGCCTTGGACCGTTTTCCAAGAAAAAGAAAACAGAAGCAGCCCCTGATGAGCCCAAAACCCAGCCTAAGCGGCCGGTTACTCAACCGCTTAATCCTTTTAATAGATCACAGATTTACTCAGCCACCAGATTAAGTAGTTAACTGGCCAGTTGCTCGGTCTATTAATCATTGCTTAATCTAACTTCAGAACACTGTTTCAGATTTTATCAAAGAGAAATGCAAATTACTATGCATAACAGAACAATAGAAAGCCCAAGTTTTATGATGTTCATTCACCAGGAAATGGGCTTTTTATGGACTTTCAGCCTCCTAAGTATATTTGATATATAAACAGCTGCTGCAAGCATATTAGAGGCTTAAATCCTCTTTCTTCACCGGACCTAAAGTTGAAATGTTATCCTTTATTCTTTAGTTGTCCCACAATAAAGTCCAGATTTAATTGGGATTTATAGTACTCCATATTATCTGGAAAGTTTTTATTCTTGCTATTGATAGAGAGGGAACATATGGTAACTTCCCCTGCTTTTGTGCTTTTCTCATACTGTCTCTTCATTGTTTCCTAATCTGTGCTAGTCTCCCTTACATGAATTCCTACTGCTTGTAAACCCTTATGGAAAGAAACAAAATCCTATAATGGAACTAGAATAGAGTGAAAATTGAATCCGCTAGCTAACTAAACCAAAATCTAGGACCCAGTGGTGCTAAACTATATGATTCATACAGACCTATGTTGCATGAATACGGACAGGGATGCAATACAGACACGATATTTGATACGGTATACAAACAATTTCAAATAGGTAGAAAACTAGTAACTTGTGTTGCATGAATACTGAAACAGACACCGGTACGAACACATCACGGATATGGACATCGTTTTGCCACAGACACGGACTATCTACTTCAAAAATGATTAAGGCCTGACAAACTAAAATCAAAATTTATCCACCAAATTAAAAGAATAATTATAAATCTACTAATGATATAACAGCTTCAAATTAGTTGAATATATGTAATCCCTAATCCTAAGTGCTCCTGCGTCATGCTAAAGATTGGACTTATATCTTGCAGTTTGTTTTGCATTTAATATAACTACTTTGCAACTTGCATGCTATGTGAGGACATCGCTGCTTGTTATTTTAAGACTTGGGGGTGGTATCCAGGAGGATGCGGTAGCGGTTTCAAGTTGTGGAAACATCCTCTCCATAAAATGGGGGTAACACTGTGTACTTGTTGTTTGAGAGAATCGAGACCTCGCCATTAGCTAGAGCCTTGTGGCACTAGGAAAACATTTAAGTAGTAAACTCCGGCTAGCCAATAAACTGCTCATGACCCTCCAATGCTATATGTGTAATCATCAACTAATATGCTTGCAGGTGCTAAACTTCCATTTGGAGAATATTTGAAGTTTCATAGTTCCTTGCTACTTGATTCTGTCTAAGGAAGTATGTACTCGCCCTAACCTTTTCATGCTATACTTCTGCAGGATATTTTGCGGTTTCATGCAGTTTATTGGCCGGCGATGTTAATGTCAGCAGGAATAAGTCTTCCAAAGATGGTGTTTGGCCATGGATTTTTAACAAAGGTAATATGTTCCATCCATGTAACCCAATTGACTTGGTTGCTAACTTGGTCACTTTTTTAGCACTTCAAGTTGGTTGTTATCAAAATCAGGGGTTTGAGAACTATCTTAGTTATGTTTCTTCTAACAAAATCATCATCATCCAAGCCTTCTCCAATTAGAATGAGGTCGGCTATGGAGCATAAGAAAGCTCCATAAACGAATTGACAGATTTATGTCCGGCTGTCAACCTAATGTCAGTTTCTTCTAACAAAATAAACTTAATAAATTATTGTTGGAATAATATAAAATTTTAACCCTTAACCGTCACCAAGCTCTTAGAGTTTTAGATAGTGTCATCCTGTCAGGGTCTTTAACGTGGTGTCTGAGCAACCTTGGTCCAAATCCCTCTAGCAAGCATTTTAAGAAGATTTTATCATTTATGAGAAATTTATACCGTTCCAGAATCCAGCTCTTAGCCCATAAAATGGAGATTCGACTTGTGGGGCTTGTTGGAAGAGCATAAAAAAAACCTGGTTAACCCTCACCACAAATTATGGTGTAGTGGTAGGATCTATAAAGCAAGTTTTAGGGCCATATTAGTTAAGTTTCTTTTAGCACAATGTTGGTCAGACATCATTACGTATTCTGTGAGGAACTCCTCTTTAAAATTCTCTTTTTTTACCAACTCATCTACAATCTCTACTCTACTAATGTCTTTCAATAATCACCTTCTTGTAACAGCAGTTCCCATGTTATATTGATTTGTCATTTTTGTAGGTTACATAAGAAAACCACCTTGTGTTGCCTTGCCTTTGCCGACTGACACAAAATTTTCTCGAGTCCACACATATATGTTTTTATTGCATAATGACTTGTCAATGTGGTCCTCATTTTACGTCAAAATTTTTCTTAAAAAAAAGAATAACCAGGTTTTTGGTACTTGTTAGGCCATAAGCATGCTTTAATGAGCTACAACATTCTCATGTACTTGTATTTATTTCATGCGGTTTGTTTTGAACATTTTAGGATGGCATGAAGATGGGGAAGTCACTGGGAAATACACTTGAACCAAAGGACCTGGTAGATAGATTTGGACCTGATGCTGTTAGGTACTTCTTCTTGAGGGAAGTGGAATTCGGGAATGATGGAGATTATTCAGAAGAGCGGTTTGTCAACATAGTAAATGCACATCTTGCCAATACCATTGGTATGTTTACATGGGACTCAAAATATTTCTGCATTTTTTTTGCTAGACCTTTAGAACTTCTATAACTGTACTTTTCTGTGCAGGGAATCTTCTCAATCGCACACTTGGACTTCTAAAAAAGAATTGCAATTCCACAGTAGCCGTTGATTCCACTGTTGCAGCAGAAGGAAATTCGTTCAAGGATACTGTTGCGAAATTGGTAAAAGCTATATTCTCCATGTTGGTGCTAGAACAGTAAATATGGACTGTTATGAATTTGTTATCGGTGTGGAATGCTTAAATATGGCACTGAATTCACTAATATAAGTGCCTTGTGAACTCTTCCTCTTCAACTTTAAAGAGAATATTGATATTCATGATTGTATTCCCATCCTTGGTCTTCTTTGCTGGCAGGTTATTCGCATCCTTGCTTTTCCTTCCTGCCATCTCAGTTGCCTAGTTTGCTCCACATGGCATCCGGCCATCAATGAATCATAGACATTGTAACTACTAAAATAAGGAGATGATCAATCAACTTTGTATAGTTTGCATGTTAGGTAAATTGTATCATTTTGATGAGCCAACTATTACGTCATAGACATGTTGAAGTGTAAAATAATATTAGCTTCATATGTCAAAGAACAAATGCAAATTCTGCATCTTGTTTCTCCAAGAATCCACTTGTGGCCCATTTCACCAATCCTGGGAGAGAACATTTTCAGAGAAGTAAAAAAAGAGGACATTTTCTATTTTTAGTCTACATTAGCATGTATGTTTGAACAGACCAATACATTTCTACTGGACTGATCACAAACAAGTTGTGAACTTAGAGTTTGAATTGGTTTAGCTGCTTGAGCAAGAACTTGAAGAGCGAGAGGGTGAGGGAGAGCAAGGAACCTATGGAGAGGACTGGTGTGATAAATGTGGTGACGTGTAAATTGTTAAAACTGTTGATCACTTAGATTTGAATGCTTACTACCATGATATTGTGATACATGTACCTTTTCATACTTTTCATTTTGTAATCAGCCGATCCTGAGATAAATACCCTTGCAAACATTTACCTTTTGTTTAGGCACTTTAAATGGCTAAAACTGGTTGCTTCAGTATGTTAGATGAATTAACTTTATTTTTTAATTTGCCCCTGCAATTATAAAAGTTCAACAGGAGGATTCTCCATGTTAAGTACCTGTGTACTGTAAAACTTGTATTTCAGATTGGAAGGTGGTTCTCTTTTACATATTATGCTGCATAGACCTATAAAAATAACAAAAATCATTCACTAAAATTTATAACTTTTGCTTCATCATCCAACAGCAAAATCCATATTTCAGTGACCATATTAAAGATATCTGAGTAAGGCAACAACTGAATGAGAAATAAGAAATTTTGGTTAAAATGTTTCTGAATCTGACTTCCACAATGTCTAGACTCTAGGTGGTATCTCCAGAATGTTTCTGAATCCGACTTCTCCATTAATGTCCATACTAGGAAAGATGGGACCCTTTTTCAGCTCTAGACACACTTGAAAAATAAGGTACACATAATTAGCTTTATGTATAGCCTATATACATCTGATTCGTGAAACACATCTTGGAAGGGTAACTAGATAGATTTGTTACATTCATGCATTTACACCACTTTTCCAAATAAGGCGCTCGAATTTAGACTTGGTGCATATGCTCCTGATGGCATGCATTTTAGAAGGACAACTATGTGCTTACAATTCATGCCTTCACTAGCAGCTTCTGGCATATTCTTTTGCAACTAGAATACCTTCAATATTTATGGTGTGGGTTTCTACTTTCTAGTTATGAATCTGATTCAAGTTCTCCTTGGTTTGAACTTATAGTTATGTTTGCTCCATCTCTTATTTGTTTTCACATTCTGCTAATATAGGTGGAGAAGGCAATGAATCATTACAAAGACCTTGCATTGTCAACAGCTTGTGAATCAGTGCTAGAGATTGGTAATGCTGGTAACCTGTACATCGATGAACGTGCTCCATGGTCCCGCTTTAAACATGGAGGTGATATTGCAGAATCAGCTGCAAAGGTGATTAATAGAGCTGACCGAAACTGAATTTTGGTTGATTCTTTAATTGCTCAGTTCTTAATTACGTTCCTCAATTTTCTAACTATTTTCTTGCATGATGTATCTTCTTCTTCTCTTTTTTTCATTACGAGTAGTAGATTTATTGGGAAGACTAAAGAAATCAAATAGGTTCTCAACTTCTCATAGGTTTATGACCTATGGTTCTCATAGCAAGACCAATGGCTATTGGTGGTTAATACTTGTCTGCTCACCAGGTTCACTTTGTTCGGTTTCCAGGACCTTGTAATTATATTGGAAGCAATGAGGATCATAGCAGCTGCTTTATCTCCAGTCACTCCAAATCTTTGTTTGAGAATTTACACACAGCTCGGTTTTTCAAAGGAACAATTTGAAGCAGTGAGATGGGTAATTTCTGATCCTAATACATTTTGCACCTCTTGGTAGTATCCTTCTTGCATATATTTGGAAAGCATATCGAAACACAGCTCCCAGTACACTGCCACTACTCATGGGCGCACAAAATATGTGCACATGGTTGACGATATACATGATGAGGGTTTAGGTAATTAGATATAATTCTTCGGGAGCCATCTCCTGGATGAATCTGGCAAAATGGTTTTGGATGGTCTTAGCATCAATCACAGTAATAAAGTAAAATGGATCAAACTCATTTTGAAAACTGTAGACATATCATGCTTGGAGATAACACCATGGGGCTAAGGACTTTGGTTGTGGTGGTTTATGTATTCTTGAGATTCTTTTCGGGGATTGTTCTCTGTTTGTGAATATGTGACTTCTTGCAACTAGTTCTGCTTACCAATGATGGGTTTGTGAGTTAAGGCTCTGTGATCTTGACGCTGGCATTTTGAGGTTTAGTTTATGAGCCAAGGTGGTCAGTTTATGAACAATTGTAATATTTTTCTCCTTATATGTATAATATAGTAACACCCACCTATAAAATGCACGTACACCCAAATTCAAGATATGTGCCATTTAAAGTGATTCCTTTAATAAAATATAAAAAAAAAATAATTTGGATTGAACAATTTTGGCTCATGCATCAACTAATCTGTTTCTATTCTTGAAAATTTTGTTCATTTTGTGATTACTTGAAGCATGAGTTCAAAGGCTTCAAATTATGAGATCTTTCCTTCATCGAGGGTCTAAGATAAATAGATTGACTTTGAATGGTAGACATAATCCTTGGCGGCCAAGCATTCATTTTGGTAGAGGTATAAACAAGTTAGTTACACACCGGGAGTATCAAAGCAATTTCCTGTATATATAGCACCTCCATTTGGAGCTCAGTTATTTTAACACTTTTGCCTTCTTCTTGCAGAAGGACACCGAATGGGGAGGGCTTAAAGCAGGTCAAGTAATGGCAGAGCCGAAGCCAGTCTTTTCAAAAGTCGAAATAATAAAGGAAGGAGAAGGTGATCTCACTGGCAAGCCTGTGAAAAGCAAGAAAAAGAAATCTCAGAGTCAAGGGCTAGTTGAGGTTTAGGTGTTCAGGTTATGTGGCTTAACCACTCGGATATTCTGCATATATGTGAACCACAGTTTGTTAGAGAAATCGCCGAGTTCAGTCTAACATCTGAGTTCTTGATATACTTACTGATCATACACAATATAGAGTTCTTCAGTGTGTACATTTGTAGTCCTAAATATGCAAATACATGCTGATTCGATTCTTTGATATTGCCTTCTACGAGCACTATCCCAATTGTGAAAAGAAATGTACTTTTAGCATTATGTTTATGTTGAGGAGACCTCTAGATGTTGAAGAAATTAGTTTCATATCTTGTTATTTTCGTCGCTTAAAGCTCCCTGGTGATTTTGCTTGACAGATTATGAAGCTTCCTGATGATTTTGCGGCTTCTTGATGTACTACTACTTATCAGTAGGAGATAAAAATGCCGGTGTTACTTACTGACCATTTATTTCCAAAATTTGGAGTATTGCATTAGGGATTATTTTGCTTTTCCCAACTAAGTTAGCTACTCAGATGACAAGGAGAGTGTTTTTGTAGCAGATAATCTTGTGAGGAGGCCTCGTTTGGTTCGCAAAAAGGAAGGAAAGAAGAGAAAATTTAATTCTTTGTTCTTTCATTTCCTTTGAAAACTTGTAATTTTTATCAAAAATAAATTCGGTGTTTGGAAAAGGCTTGAATATAGTCCGAATACATCTTTGAGCAATGGATAGTTTAGTCCTAAATTTTTGGGAATCCGCAGAATCGTTTGAATTTGGGTGGAAAAATTTTGTGGATGGAGTTAACAATTTCGATAATATATCAAAATCTAGTTCTCCTTGATCAAAATGAATATTTCTTTCCTTTGCCTTTTCTTTGGCATCCAAACACAAGAAATTTCATTGTTTTCAGGATTGTCTAAATTTTGATAGTCTTGAATATACACGGGACTACCAAAATTTTGAAGGTCCAGTTTTTTTTTTGGCATTCCTGCACCTTTTTTTTGGCATCTAACGACAAAAAAAATTGAATAATCTGTCTGTTTCCAAGACTGCTTAAATTTTGGTAGTACACGGGAATACCAAAAGTTTGACATTCCAAAATTTTAACCGTCCTAGAACTGTCAAAAGTGTGATGTCATCTAATCTAAAATAAAATAAAATAAAATAAAAAATGTAGTGCTCCTCGTAATCCCCTACTGCAAATGCTCCAAGAACCATATTGAAATACTTGATTGACACTTAAACTCCACAACTGCAAAAGAAACTGTGAACCATGCAAGATTATGACCAGCAAAGGTTAAAAAACAGGTGAACAACCATATTTGAATCCATCTACAGAACCTTGAAGATCGTTAAAAAAAAAAAAAAAAAAAATCCTTTCGGATGTTTCATAACTTCCAAGAAACCTAATGATACTGCCTTGGGTTTTATCATCTTTGAGGGTTTGCTTGGATTGAGAAAAAAGTTGAGTTAGAAAAAAAAAAATCATGCTTAAATTGAGGGGGATTGAGGAATTTTGTTTAAAAAGTCATAAATATCTCTTATTTCTCCTATAAAATATTATATTCCTCCATTTCTTTTGCTTTCAACATGCTGCCCCATTGTTTTCTCATTTATGAATTTTTTTTGACAAGTTCTAGTTAAAATTCTAATCAAATTTAATTATATGACATGTATAATAATGATATTTTGGTAACTATTATATTTTTATTAATTCTTACTTTACTCAAAATCTTTAATCCAAGAAAGAGTTATTAAACATATCCCACTTAACTCTCCCGTTATTAAAGGAGGCTTCATTTCTTACCCAATCTGACTTTTGCTGCTTCTTGGTAGATGGTATTCAAAAGCCAGTTCTGGCCAATGTTTGACAAACCAACATATGCAAAATCCAAAAATATTGCTTTTGTAAAGCGTAAGTAGGTGTAAATTTGAGTACATCTCGTAAATATGTAATTGTACATCCCAAGGTTTCAGGTCTTACCTTGCTGATCTAGCACTACCGCAAGTTCAAGAACATCTCATAAACGAACATACTAGTAAGGCATAACGCTACGAACCCAGTTCTTCTTCTCCATTGTCACGACCCGCACCCTAGAGTAAGGGCACGAGAAGTGGGTACGTCCAGCCTACGCCGCAGTGTCGGCGGTAGAACGCTGTCTTAGGTCAATCATCTAACAATATAAAGGTACCTGTACAGTATATACTCTCCGAATGGAGGTGACATAACGAATATACATCTCAATCACATCTAGGATAGAAGAATGAAAGATAGATAGATAGTAACTCAAGGAGAACAGTAGCATAGATGAAATAAGTCTAAGTGTCTAGGATACATAACATCCAGAATGTCAACTCATAATACAATAAGTCTAAGGGTCTATACATCTCCACATCTCAAAATACAACTCAGAATGTGAGACGAATAATAAAGTAGAAAGACTGTCTAGCTAACTGGTCTAGACTACTGGAGCAACATCCTCAGCTGCAAGTGGATCCTGCTGAGGGTCCTCAACACAAGTGTCATCTAGTCCTGCTCCATAATATGTAGTCACCAGGGCCTCATCCTCTGTAATATTTTCAACAGGTCCAGTCAGGACAGGAACGAGCACAATACATCTCACGCAGTGCATAGTATGATAGGAAATATAAAGCATGCAATAGAATAAAGTACAAGAAACGCTAAAGGAAGATACATGTAGTAAAAGAGATAACTGTAATGAAATATCTACTATAATAGAGAACTAGCAGTGACTAGTGAGTCAGAGTAAAATATAGACATGTGAATGGCATAGGAGATTCATGACTACAGCTAAGAGTGATTCATGACTACAGCTACTGGGGTAATATCCACATGACTATTTCCACTCCCCCATCCCCAATCAATACACAAGGATCGGTTCAAGTTATGTTAAGATTCGTAATAAGCCCATAATTGGGTGATACGTGAGTGATTCATGAAGATTCATGAAGGCTCGGTGATCATGAGAGTACATGAGTCACTAGCTGATACATGAAGATACATGATAATAGAAGCATGAGATACATGATATAAGTGAAACATACGTGACAAAAGTATCTGATGCTCCCGAGGGGGATAACATCTCATGAAAAGATCCATATAGTACCAATCGGTGATAACAATCGTGTCAGCATCAAGTAAAGTAATCTAGAGCAAGAATATAAATCCTGGCAAGTATGAAACGGTCAGAGAATGTACTCGCCTGCTGTATGAATGTCTGTAGAGAATATGCTATCTGAGGAGAGGTGTATGGTTCCTAATCAGAGCAATACAAGTCACAATGTATCCATAATGGTAAAAATAGAGTATACAATGCATACTACATAATTCTAGGTCAATCTGGTCAAAAGTCAACTCTTGGTCAACTCAACAGTCAAACTAGGTCACAGGAAGTCATACTAGGTCACAGGAAATCAAACTAAGTCAAATAAAGTCAAACAAGGTCAAACAAGTCAAGGTTAGTCAAATCTAGGTTAAAGTCAACTCTTGGTCAATATTCTAGTCAAACTAGTCAAGTTATCTAGGGTTTAGTCAATCAATGGTCAGACTAGTCAAATACTAGTCAATATGGTCAAGCTAGGTCAATCTAGACTATCTAAGGTACTACACCACAAGGTTAAGGTATAACCAATACCTATACAAGTATACCACATATAAATACATATATATATAATACCAACCTTAATCCTATATTCAAGCTAATCCCATATTCCAATCTCAAGTCATGACTCAACTCTAAGTATCTAACTTAACCCCATACATATCTTAATCTACATAGGTCTTTCCACAAAACCCAAGTCACAATAATATACTTATATATAGGTCAAACCTAAACCAACTAGTTAATAGCCTAGGGTTTAGTCAAATCTTAGTCAACAAGTCCTTCTATGTTCATCCAAGCCATCTCTAGGTCAATTAGGTCATGGTTGACCTATAGTTGACCTTGGTCAACAATGGTCAATTATCTAGTCAACTAGGTCTACTAGTCAAGTTAGGTCAAACATGGCCAAATAGTTAAACTAGTCATTTTAGGTCAATCCTAGTCAATTCTAGGTTAACTAGGTCAAATTTGACCTAAGGTTGACTTTGGTCAACCCTTAGTCAACAAGGGTCAACTAGTTAGGGTTTAAGTCATTAGGTCAATTAGGGTTAGCCCCTAATGCCATAGGCTAGTAACTTAGGCCATAGGCTAGTTGTCATAGGTTTCCATATAACCTATATTTAGAAGTCATATATATATACACATCTATATATATAGATATACCCAAGTTAATCTACTACATATATATATATCAATATATGTATACACTATATTTATTACAAATTCACATAACATATATATATATAATATAATGACACTATGTATAATCTAATACAATATATATATATATATATATATATATATATATATATATATATATATATATATATATATATATATATATACAAACATATATATGATTCATATATATAGAGAGGGAAGTGAGATAGACTGGTGAGATAGAGTGAGAGAGAGAGTGAGCTGGACTCACTGTCACAGGGGGGGGGGGTGTGTTCCAGTTTCTGGAAACTGAAAATAGTCCCCACAACACACAAATGCACACACACACCTACATATGTACATACATGTATATACACATGTATATACATGTATACACCCTAAAATCTCACCTACACACACACATACATATATATTACGTATACGTACACTGAAAACATACAAATATATGTATAAAACATAACAAAAATAGTTTTGAAATTCAAATTTGAAAACTGGGAATATCCCTAATCTGGAAATGTGCACTGTGCACAGGAAAATGGGTAAACCCAAATTCACGACCCAAACTGAGCTAAGGCTCGAAACCAAGGGTTGGTAACACTAGCCCCTAGTGTCCTCTAGTGTCCTAGGTGTCTGAGTCGTGTCCACGAAGTCGCGTGTCCACGCACGGAGCACGTATCAGTAGGGAAAAATTCGTGCGCACAGTACAGTTCAAAATCAGTGCGTGCCAAATTCCGTGTCCGACACGACACTAGGAGTCTTGAAACTTGGGGAGTGACTTGTCAGTCACTGCCCCGAGTCCCACACCAAATTTGGTGATTTCTAACGGCCTGTGCAGTGAGCACTACACGCGTGGCAGCAGGGCACTGCCACCGTGTCTGCACGTGTATGTGCGTGTCCGTTTTGGACACGAGGACACCAAATCTTCGACTCAGTCCTCAGGATTCCTGATCTACAATACAAGACCTAATTTTCCTTTCAATTAGTTTTTGAAATTAAAAACATTTTATTCACACAGGCATTTCATTAAACAAGGTTTAATAGCCTAGGATACGTGTCCGATACGGACACCAAACCAACCCTAAATTTCACCAAACTTGACCTACAGTTGGGGTATACCTATATGCATGCATTTATGAAGAAAAATCAGAATATTAACTAGGTTTGAGGACATTTACCTATGAGTGCAAAATCAATGAAAAAGCCTAGAATAGGGGGGGTGTCCACTTCTCTTGGTGATGCCCAAAGCTCCACAAATCTTTGATAGCAGGCCCTAACTAGTATCCTCTAGTGTAGGGGAGTCCAATGCAAAAAACTAGAGGTGATTTGGCTCAAGAATGATCAAGTTATGGTCTTGTGAAGGAAATAGAATTTCTAGGTTTAAAATTCATGTAAATTGATCATGAATGAAATGATAGGTTAATATAGGAAGGGGGGTAGTGTAGGGGGGTGCCCTTGGCCGGCCATGGCAGGGGGGGGGTGCCCTTGGGTTTCTTCCAAGCTAAGGGAAGGACTTTGGTGCCAAAAGCATGGATATTTTGAGGGTTTTGTGGAAAATATCTACTAAGGTAAATATCAAGATATTTTCCCTACTTTAACCAATGTAAATATCTATCCCCTTAGCATTCTAGGTTAGTAACTAATCTCTAGATTAGGCTAAACTTGGTTAGGGGCTCTCATGACACTTAACAATAATTAAACAATAATAAAAACACATAAATACAATAATTCCAAATAAATCCTAGAAAATTACCAAAATACCCTTTAGGCTAAAAGCCCTAATTTGATGTTCTAAGCCTATGGCTAGGCTCACATGGTCATGGCAACCTTCTAGGTCAAGAAATAACTAGGGTTTACACTAGGGTTATACTAGTAGAATCACAAAGTCATAAGTCATGACTTAGAAAATGGTTTTAATTACACTAAAAATCACCATAATTCATATTATGCCTAAAACACAATTAATAAATAATAAAAATAATAAATTTTCAAAAATACTCTAATTTCAGAAAACTGGGTGTTACATCTATTCCCTAATGTCAGCCATTGCTTGACCGGAGCACCATGAGCTCAACATTCAGTATCAGAGCTTGAATTGGATTTTAGGTAGATTCAGACCGAGTCAGAGGAGTAGTCAGCAAAGAGCAGCTAGCCTGGCAAGTATAGAGCCTACTCAGCATGTTTTCGCTCAGCATTTTCTGTTAGAGTCATTTGCTCTTTTAGTATCAATTGCAGTAGCAAATGGGATGAGTCTATAAATACACATAGAGCAGTAGTGAGAAGGAGAAGAATTGTTTTGATGTAATTTTCTTTTTCTTTAGATTATAATTGTCTCCTTATTCGTCCTCAAATTTTCAATAAAACCCTAAAATTCTCAGATCCCCAAATCTACTTCTCTTTTATCTGAATTTTCTTCATTTTTATGGCTAACATAAGCTTTTTCTCCATAGGTATTCAGTCTTTTAGAAACAGGACCCTATCAATTGGTATCAGAGCTGAAGATTTCTTGGAGCCATGGCGACTAGCGAGATGTTAGCCCAATGATTACATTGTGTTTTTGAATATGGCTAATCAATTAAGTTTAACATAATGATGTCACTAATGTTCATATACTCATTATCATGTTGCTACTTAAACATAGCATTATCCTAATTATCCTATATCATATTGCTATGCTTGTATCGTACTGCAACATATTTTGCTTGCCTAACATGTATTTGTAGACATGCAGTAAGCATGATCAAACATGATCAAACTAGGACATATGCAATGATGGACCAAAGACGGCGTCATACAAAAAGATTTTTCCGAACCGCCTAGCGACCTATCCGAGGCCTCGCATCGGGGGTTCCGCTGCCCGGTCAGCGGACAGAGGTCGAGGGGGCAGCACCCTCCGTCGGGGGTTCGAGGGCGAAGCCCCCGAAAGGTATTCAGATTTCCAGATCTGCTTATCTTTGGACGACTGTTGTCAAGGAAAAAGACATCTTCAGATCTGCTCAAATATTAGAAGAAAGGCGTCATCAAAGGGCTCTTGGTTTTTCTACTTGTTCCAAGTCTGTAATCTTCAAGTTATTGAGTCTAGGAGAATGTGTACGTTGAGTCGCACTGAGTCATCTCAACCCCTAGACATATCTTTCCAAGCTCTACCATACAAACCGACCAATTCCTGAACCAAGCCCAAGCTCCACCAAGCTAAATAAAGTCCAAAAGCCCAAAGGCCATTCTGCCACCTAGGAGGCAGATTTCGGGCCGAACTCTGCCCCCACACAGAGTTCGGGCCGAACTCTGTCTCCTGATTTTTAGTACCCTGATTTTTAGGGCCTGCTTGGTACAAGCTGTCCAACGTTCAAAAATTTGAATTCTTGGGGCAAAATTCGGGCCGAACTCTGCCTCCCCAGAGTAGTATAAATAGAGCTTGAATTCTTCCATTTCAAATCATCTCTTACCTTCAAATATTCAAGCCTTCTAAACTCTACTACTCTAAGCCTTATTCTTCCATATCTCCTAAGCCACAATTCTTCTTAGCCCAAGGTGCTCAGTGCGATATCAGCTAGAAGTTGTGTGCAAGAGTGAAAGAAAAGTTACTTGGACAATTTCAAGTTTCGCCACCTGCGAATCTGTAAGAAGTTGGCATGCTCTTCTGAGTAAAGGCACGTGGTTGTACACTATTTCACAAATAGTGGATTTCAATCCTGAGCTAGATTTCTCAGGCCTGGACTAGTCCTCCACGAGAGAAACCAGGTTAAAACTGCTGTGTCTGCGAATGCTCTTCTGATCTTTATTTACTTCCGTATTTTTTTCTGATTTATTTACTATCTTGATAGTTGTTTTGTAGAGGTAATATGGAGTTAATTTTTATTTGGTGATTATTAACACAAACTCTATTCACCCCCTTCTAGAGTTGCCTATACGTTATTTCAATTGGTATCAGAGCAAGGACTCTATTGTTAGGCTTAACATCCTTAGAGTAGATCCTTATTAATTTCTCTATGGCATTGTATTCCTCCTCCTCCGATAAAGAGGGTTTTACTTCTAGTAGCATGGACAATCATGTTTCTTCTAAATGCAAGAAATGTTCGAAGTGGAAAGCCATGGCTAACCAATCCTTAAAGATTGTTAAGACTTTTCATTCTACAAATGAAGAACTTTCAGAAAAGGTTATTCATTTAGAAGAATCTAATGAGTTTTTGAGAACTGAAAACAATAATTTATTATGTAGACTTGACTCTCAAAACTCATCTTGTGTTTCTTTAAAGAGTTTGAATGATTCTTTAATTTTGAAAATCAAATCTCTTTCCTCATCAATAGAAGATCTTAAGAAGCAAGCACATGAGCTAAATCACTTGCATGATTCTTCTATTGACTCTTTAAAGAAACAAAATGATGATTTTATTTCTAGAATTACTTTATTTGAAAAAGAGAATTATACTTTAAATGCTAAATTTGATTCTCTTACTTGTTTGCATAATGATTTGCTATTAGAACATGATATTCTTAAGACCAAATCCATGCATGCTCACTTTAGAGATATTCATCATTCTAGTATGTCACATATTCATAATTATGCTCATTCCGATACATGTGCACACACTAGTATTAGGTGCTTCTATTGCTCTCGCATTGGACACATGAGTGTAACTTGTCATATTCGTAGGAGTCCTTCTACCAATGCTAGAGTAAATAGTATATGAGTTCCTAAAGCTAACAATTGTGGATCCAAGTTTATTTGGATACCAAAGTCTTCGCCTAATGTTGTAGGTGGAGCTTCTTGTATCGGAATATAGCACCGAGGAGCGTATTGGTGGTTGCAAAGCTCAAAGATCATTTTCCAAGCAATTGCACCAACACAAGTGTGACCACTAGAGCCACTTTGGTAACATGCTAAACGATTCTCTTTGAATGGTTTATATTTGTAGAATCTAGCTTATTTCTCTTGATGTCTTGCTACTAGCTCACATTGATATCCTTAGTTGCTTATTATATAAATCAATGTGAGATATAATACTAGCATGCTTAGTTAATTTTCTTATTATTTCTTTTATCTAGCATGATTAATTACTTAGCTTAAATGATTAGTTCACACTATGTAGTTTATCACTCATTTTCTAGTAGTGTGACACATTTATATATGCATGCTCATTATTCTTAATCCTTATTTATAAAGCATGCATATCACTCTAGTCCATAGGATCTTGGTTTTGATTTGAGTTAATATGATTTTAACTCTTCGTCTTTAAAGGTTTTGAGATAGTTACTTCTTGTCGATTTGTATTTAATATGTCATATTTATCTTAATCGGTATTTGTGAATATATGTATTTAGCACAAGCTTCTTATCACTTGACAAGTATACACTTATACTTCCATTTTAACCTTGTGCTTACCTAATATATTCATTATTGATTTTCATGTTTTATTTTGATTAAACCTCTTATGAATCAATTGTTTATCTGCCTAATAAAGCCTATTTATACGTGCTTTTGAATTTATGATAGTTTTTCAATATTCATTAATGATACATGAATATATTTATTTTTATATGTAGTTCATGTATTTCCTATATTGATATCTATTTTTGTATAAATATTTTTATGTTAGCATATGAGTTAAGCTCAAGTTTCATATTATTTTGAAGAGTATCTATTCATACTTGTGCTTACCTCATACTTTAGCTATTGATTCTTTTGACCAAATTTGTGTTATCTTTTTTTTGAATCAATTAGCTTCCTCCTTAAAGCTTTCTTTTGATAATATCTTCCTACCACTTGGGTGACTTTATGGATACATGTCTTTTACTTGATTCTTGTATATTTTCATGTATGCCTATTTGATATATATATATATATATATATATATATATATATATATATATATATATATATATATATATATATATATATATATATATATATATTGATGATTCCTAACTTTTGATATTTATTTGTTTTACTTTTTCAAGTTAGAATGTTGAGAGAAAATGTCTATTAGTGTCTTGTTCATGACTTTTATGGAAGTTTTTTTTTGAATTGCTTGGTTTTGTACTTTACCTTACTTGTTAAAATCATCGTACTAATTAGTGCACATTTTGAGTATGTATCTTCTATCTCCATAAGTGCCTTATGAAAATGTTTGTTTTGAAAATATTCTTAGCAAATTTTGATGATAATTCTTTATTATTATTTGGGTATTTACCTTTTTTATACTTAGGAATTTTGGATTTTGATGTTGTTTGATGATACTGCATATATTCCTTTAAATCTAAGTTCTTAAAAGTAAAGAACATTTTGGGAATAAGTCGAAAGGGTCCTTCTGTCATACAAGTGTAAATAGCCTGAAGCGATACGGTGTACTAGTTTTCGGACTACCGCTAGCTGGGAATCGGCCCCTACAACTAACCCAAAGTGATCAATACTTTATAGACTTAAGATTTATTAAGGTATACTTACAACCATTATTTAGTTCTGGATCCACCCCTAAGTTCCAGAATACATCATCATATCTACCCTATATTTTGAGCTATAAATATTTTATTATTATTGCCCAATAATATTTTTGTAGCACATGAGAATACATGTAATTGATATATCATAGTTCTCATGTCTTTAGCTACCATGGGTTGAGCTTTTGTGTTGAGATTTTTCATTTCTAGAGAATACACTTATTTCATAATGGCTATAATATTTTGCATTCTCTAGATCAATATATTATTTTATTATCTTGGGTCAATCTCAATACTTGGCAAAAAGATTTGTTCTATTATATTTTCATGAACATCTCTTTTGTCCTTTACTTGATGAGAGTCTAATTCATTTACTTGCTATCTTATACTCTTATCCTTGCTTAATAAAGAGTATATAAATCAATTTTCTAAATGTATTACCCTTATTGTGAACTCTATGCTTAAGCATGTATTTTTTAGTGTTAGTGACTTAAGATTTAATGAGCACATTTATCCTGTTAATGGCCTACCTCATTAATTTTAATTAGTTATGTAGCTTGCTTATTTGTGATGTATTGTTAAGCTACATAATTTTTGTTCACTTTCACTCATCTAGCTATCTTCTTGAATTTCAATTTATATGTGATATGCTAGTTTACAAAAATAAGATTTATGAATTTTCTTGATGAGATTTGTATTCTATTTTAGATACATATATTTGGTCTCTAAAATTAGTTTGACAAATTTTTTTTGTTTCCATTGAGGTTTGTGATTCATCGCTTTAACTTTCTTCCATACTAGTCATTGGTAAGCATCTCTTAAAATTTTCTAATCTTTTGAGTCATAATTTTATCATATTATCATTTCTTTGGAATAAATTTCAATCATTTAAATAAGATTGACTCTTTTCTATATTTTCATTAGTTTGTTTATATGGTTTTTAGATGAGATTTATGACGGATCATAATTATTTATTGGTTTACTTTATGAATGATCCTAATGATTGAGTAGTCCTATATTATCTAATTATGTGGTTATCAAGTTAATTTATTACTCTACTTTGACTATTCATGGATTATCACATATTCTCTTTGCTATTTGAACTTCATTGGTTTCTCATCTAGTATTAGCAAGATTGGATTATTACCCGTTGATGGGTACATATGTGGTAAAACATACATAGTCCATGCAAAGCAATAAATTGGTTGATAATTTCTTAATTAGATAATCATGGATATGATATTTGAGTTTTATTTTTTTTATTCTTGAGCTATATTTTAACTTTCATCATGATTGTTTTAATTGACTTTCTTCCTCTTCATGATGATATTTTTCTCAAAAGGTAACATATATTGATCTATTATATTTAAATATGAGATTCTTCTATATAGGTTAGTGTATGTCATCTTTTGATTACATGTGCTAAAATGGAATATTCTTTTGATTTCTCATCTTTAATAGCTATAAAGTGGATATCTTTTCTTGACTACAGATGACATTATTCGTTCTGTGACATTTTTATAGCCTTATATGCATTAAGCAAGGGGGAGGAATCAATAGTTGATTTACCCCTAGATCTTGAACTTATCATTTTTTTTATGCTATAAGTGTTTTGGAACTAGATACACATATTTTAAGGGGGAGCAAATAAATTGGTTCAATTCATTTATACCCTTTAATATGTCGTATACGTAGTTCATCATTGACCCATATTTTTAGTGATTGAGGTTATGATACTGTTATTTTGTGAAAGGTTTATGGGAGTATATGCAATTATTTTCATAATATTATCTCTCTCTTTTTTATAAGTCATCTCGTTAATATTTACTTTCGTATTTTATCTTGATAACTATTGTGCTTTCTTTAATTTGGCTTTCTTTGTATGTTTAATTGATTTGGCTTTCCATGTTGAGGACTTACCCAAAATATATGATTTTATCTATATTGGTCATAGTTTGAGGGGAAGCATTCAAGTCGACTGAATTTCTCTTTCTCAAACATTTTTCTTCTTTACCTTCATGTTTATCTAAAGGGTATTCATATAGCATGATAAGGTAATTGAGTTCAAATGCATGAATTTTGGATAAGCAAATATATTTGCAAATAATGAGATCATTTTATATCAATTGCTCTATTTTATATTGATCATTCCTTTATTTTGTTTCACTGTTTATCTGTGGACAATTGTGACTATCATTGTTTCATTGATCAATGTTTCAAGTTTATTTATTTTAATTGATATATATTTTAATATCTCAATTGGTATCTTTCTTCTTTGATATCTATTATTTACAATTATCTAATCCCATGGTTTTTGACTGAAATCCTTTATTTCATAATTTTCTTCCAAAACTATTGCAATATTTCATATCGTACTATATTTTTGGATGTCTTTCTTGGATTTCATGTTGGAAAACTATCTATTGATTATTTTCAAATTCTTTTAGTTTTACCAACTATTTTTGTTTTGACAAGCTATTTTCTATTTGGCACTCTACATTTTGTACACTTGTCTTTACATAATTCTTCCATTGTTCCTCATTTAGTATATCTTGATCATGATTGTCTATGCCTTTCTCCTTTACTTATGCTTGAGTTCGTTTTATCTCTTAATACGGGGGAGCTTATCACTACCAAAATTTTTTGATTTAGCGACGGCCAGATCCGTCGCCCATCCGATGGGAATTTCTATTAGTGACCGATCACTGACGGGTTTTGGCCAAAAAAATCCGTCGACAATCAGCTCGTCGCTAATAACGGTCCGTCGCTACGTAGTCGTCAAGCGACGGAATAGCGACGGCATGTCGACTTCACAATACGAAGCATTAGCGACTACTTTCCGACGGACTGTCGTCCATTTCAAGTATTAAATACTGAACTGTGTAGACAATAGCGACGTAAAGGTCCGTCGGTAAATCGTCGTAATAGCGTATCAGAGTGTATCGTTCCGTCGCGAATCCGTCGATCGCCGTCGATAACAAAGGACGGATTAGCGACGGTATGCTGACGGAATATCCGTCGATCAGGTTCTGGAAATGTTTGGCATTTCCAGCACCATGGCGACGAAATAGTCGTTGCGAATCCGTCGCTACGCCGTCGACAGAGCGACTGATTAGTGGCTGATTATCCGTCGCCATGGTTCTGGAAATGTCAAGCATTTCCAGAACCTTGTCGACGGATTGTCCGTCGCTACGCCGTCGCGAGAGCGACTGATTAGTGGCTGATTATCCGTCGCCGTGGCGACGGATGTTCCGTCGCTATTCCGTCGAATTATATACCACCAGAACCTTGCCGACGGATATTCCGTCGACCACCCGTCGCTACCTGGAAACAGTTTCAAATCTCCAGTTAGCGACGGCAGATCCGTCGAAAATCAGTCGGAAACTGGGAATATCCGTCGCTAACCGGTCACTAGTCCGTCGCTAACTGAGATTTTTTGGAAAAAAATTGCAGCACTTTCCCTGTTCACAAAAATATGCATAAACCAAACCAATATATAATGCACACCAATTATCCAACAATCACATAGACCAAATACATAATGCACACCAATTATCCAAGAATCACATAGACCAAATATGCACATATGAATTTAATGCACACCAATTATCCAAGAATCACAGACCAAACCAAATTAATAGAAAATGTATCCTGAAGAGTAACATAATATCCGTCGCTATAATCCGATTATAGCACAATTAATCCAAAAATGCCATAAATATTCCAAATTTTCTTAATACAATATTTTAAGAAGAAGGAGTAGGTCGATTGTCCGGTGGTGGTAATCCCAGCTGCGACCGACGAATATACTCCTCCACTAGGTACGGCGGCAAGCCGTTGTAGACACTGCTCGGAAGTCGGCGTAGCTGCTCTGGCGATATGAGATCCAGGAGTGACGTCACAGTCGTAGGCGGTACCACAGGGGCATCAGGGTTGAAAGAAAGATAACCCACGGAAGAAGGACCGACACCAGCAGTCGACGGACCAGTAGAAGACGGACCAACACCATCAGCAGACGGAGGTGGAAAGTATGTGGCAAATTACTCCTGCATGGACGACACCGCCTCGTGCAGCTGCGTAAGCTGCGACTTAACATCATCGTCTGCCGGGGCCACGGGAGGAGGCGGTGTCGGTGGAAATCTCTGCGTCACCATGTGCAACGGCCCTAGGGAGCCGAGTCCGTACAGGAGCCCTTTTTTAAAGCCGCCGATGGTATCTACGAACAAGTCGTTGCGAGCGGCCAAAGAAGAGGACGTCCGGACAGGCGTCGTTTCACCGACATCCTCGGTGTCAGTTAACTGAGCCCGAATAAGGGCCTCACGATACGCATCCTATCAAATTAATGTGTTTATATTATAAGATTTACCTAAGTTGTAATCTAAATCCTATGTTTCACTAAGTTAAGTGTGAATCCTAAGTTTACCTAAGTTATAGTCCGAATACTTTTAATTCTAACGTAAATCTCATAAACATAAGTACTTACATCAGTCTCCTTGGCCCTTTCGTCGACGAAGCTCCCGTCCTTCCGTCTTTTGTGCGTATGCTGGAACATGTCGTGCATGGTGATCGATTCTGGCGCCCTTTCCTCCTTCACCGCCCGTTGGGCCTGCATACGAAATTTTCGTAGAACCTAATTAACTCCTTTAATTAATAATACCTAATTCGATAGTGAAATAAATTTACGGTATCTCACCAGATCTGCAAGCGTCGCTGCGTGGGGCCTTGATCCCCCCGTATGAAGGCCCGCGGCCTGTCGGTTCGCCTTCGCCTTCTCCGATTTCTCCTTGTACGTAGGGGTATCCATCATACCTAAGAGGTCCTCATAATACTCCTGCTGGATCCAATTCGGCCTCGTATGCCCCATTTTTAGGTCATAAATCATATCCCGTATCTTCTTCGAGGCAGCGCTTCTGTAGGTCCTGCGGATCGTGTCCTCGCGATGGGGGGGGCCACCAGTACGTCGTCTAACATAGAAATTCAATTATCACGTAATTTAAAAAATGGTTGATTAAAGAGTAACTAATAATTAACCAGAAGATATAGATATATACCCTCAACTCGTCGAGCCAGACGTACTTCACGTTTAGGGGCACCGACGAAAAGTTGAGGTAGGGACCATGGAAGTTAGCCCTGATAATTTCTCCAAGAGCCCTGCCAACATTAAACGAAAAAAACCTACAAAGAAGAAACGACTGGATTATTAACTTGAATAAATGAAAGAAATTTAATAAATTATCTTAAATTTACTTACGAGGTCCCCGTGGGCCATAGCTCTCGTCGGAACTCGCCTCTCGGCCTCTCTGGTGCCGTCGGAGAATCCGCGGGTCCGTGCATGTACTCCCCAGTAACCGGATGGAACCGAGTATGGGGATACTCTGGGGCCCACTGTGCAGTAACTGGGGCATCCACTGGTGGATCCGCTGCTGGTGGTTCCGATAGCGGAACGGATCCGCTAGCAGATCCGGACTCATGCCTCGATGAAGTGGTCGATCGAGGGCGGGATGCGTCTGTGCCCGGGGTACTCTCCGGGTCGGGGTCGCTCGATGGGGTCACATCCCAAGAATTTTGAATGCGACCACGACCACCAGTACCACTACGACCACGACCATGACCCGTACCACCACCACCACCACCACCACCACCACCAGCACCACGACCACGACCAGCCATCATGACCTGTAAATAGAACACATAAACATAATTAACAATATAAAAGTGTAAATGAATATAAAAACTAAACTAAAATATACATAACACCAGTAGGGAGACGAGTGCCACCGCGACGAAAAAGACTAGGAGTTCCATCTGCAATAAGTAAATAATCGAATGAAAAAAACATGAATTCACAAAATTGCTTTTATGAGGTAAAACTTAATTCACGTAATTGGAAGTGCTTTTAATATACAATAATATTTAACCTAATCATCGTCTTCGTTCTCATCCTCGGCCTCGTCTTCATCATCATCCTCCTCATCCTCATCCTTATCTTCATCGTCGATTTCATCTGTATCCTCATCTCCATCAAATTCTTCTTCTTCTTCTTCTTCTTCTTCTTCTTCTTCTTCTGTCTCAATATTTGGGACAAGACGTCTCTTTCTCTCCTGGTTGACAGCTAAGTCTTGTGTGTCAACCTCTTCCTTTCCTCTATTTTTCTCAACAATATCTTCAACATCCATTGTATCTGAGTGTTGTCCCAAGTATTGGGACTTTTCGATCTGGTCCTCTTGGTATGCTGGGCCTCCAACGTTGAATGTATTTCTAGATTTAATCTTGCATACTGCCTACCAGTCAAATCGATCTCTACGACACCTTGGGTAGCTTGTATAGTAGACTTGAACAGCCTGATTTGCTATCGCAAATGTATCGGACCCTCTATACCTCATGCGATGATTTATATCGACGAATCCAAATTGTTTATCGATTCTCCAACCGATATTTGGTGTCGTATCGAACCACTCACATTTGAACATCATAATATGCATATCATATGGGCTAGTATATTGTAAATCTACAATATCCCGAAGCACTCCATAATAGTCAAAGTCCGGCTCGTCGTCATTGATGGTGCCTCTTATACAAATACCGGAATCCTTGGTACTGATGCCGTCATTGATAAATTTGACATTTATAGCATTCTGAGTTGACTTAAACCTGAAGCCATTAACGACATAGCCTGGCCAAGTCTTTATTTGCTTCTTCGGTCCCAATGCCAGATAACGAACACTCTCATGAGTGAGTGTTGTTTCAGACAATAAAACCTGTAAACAAATATTTATAATTTAAATGTTTCAGATTATATATTTATAATCTCAATTATAATCACAGTTACTTACGTATTTGCGAAACCATGACGAAAATGTACAATCAACCTCTCTTTGAAGTCCCTCATCGGTAATATCGGGTGTCCTTATTTTGACTTCATCTCTAAATACACTATTAGAGAAAATAAGAATATATAAGTGTAGTCACTTACTTCATCAAATTCGAGATTATAACGAGTGCAAGTGTACTGACTTACTTCTCCAAATCTCTCACTTCTTGTATGTCACAGTTTAACAAGACATATCGGTAAGCGGCATCATACTCGTCGTCTGTCAACCACCGTCTTTTACTAGTCCCAACAGGCTTGCCCCTTACATTGAATATTCCTCCATCCTCAATGTCCTCGTCATTCCTTTGAGGTCTATTTTGATTTGTCTTAACATGAGTATCGAAATAAATGGAGCAGAAGTTTGACACCTCTTCGATAAGATATGCTTCGCATATCGAAGCCTCTATATGAGCTTTGTTGCCAACTTTCTTCTTTAGATGGTGTAGGTATCTAGAGAGACAAATTATCTTGAGAATTAAGAAAGAATTTTAAAACCCACTGAAATTTAACTTAAATTATATCGATTTTTATGTACCTTTCAAATGGGTACATCCATCGATAATGAACAGATGCACCGACACGGGCTTCATATGCTAGATGAATCGATAGATGCTCCATGCTGTCGAAGAAGCCAGGAGAAAATATTTTCTCCAACTTACAAATTGTTAAGATAATCTTCTCCTCAAGTTCAACCATGTGTTGAACAGTCAACTTAGTTGAACAAATATCCCTAAAAAATATTGATAGTTCAGCCAACGGAACCCATACAACAGAAGGCAACAACTCTTTCAAAGCAATGGGCAGTAATCTTTTCATAAACACGTGGCAGTCATGACTCTTCATTCCCGTTAGCTTGCGTTCATTGAGATCAACGCATCTAGACAAATTCGACACATAGCCGTCGGAAAATCTTAAAGTAGATACCCACTTGCAGATTATTAATCTATCTTCCTTGCTCAATGTGTATTGTGCTATTGGCTTACTTAATTGTCCAGCAGCTCCCCTTTGTATCAAGTTTAGATAAGGACGCTTGCATATCTCGGCAATGTCTTGTCTTACTTTTGGATTGTCCTTCGTCTTTCTTTTAATATCCATGACGGTATTGAAGACATTATCGAACACATTCTTTTCGATATGCATAACATCAAGATTATGCCTTATAAGATTATCTTTCCAATAAGGCAAGTCCTAGAAGATACTCCGTTTGGTCCAGTTATGGGTTTGTCCGAACCCATCGACACGATTGTTCGATGGATCTTCCATTACAGTGGACAAGTCCTTTACATCTTCCCAAATATCGTATCCCGACAATCTGGCAGGCGGATGAGAAAATTCTTGTTTTCCAGCTCTGAACGCGGCCTTGTTCTTTCTCCAAGGATGACTCGCGGGCAGAAATTGACGATGACAATCAAAGAAAGAAGTTTTTTCTCCATGCTTAAGGCGGAACGCCTTACTATTTTGCATGTATATCGGACAAGACAGGGTGCCGTGAGTACTCCATCCCGACAGCATACCATATGTGAGAAAATCATTGATTGTCCACATCAGTGAAGCTCTCATCTGAAAGTTATGTTTCCTAGAAATATCATAGGTCGTGACATCGATCTCCCACAGCTATTTTAGCTCATCCACCAACGGCTGTAAATATATATCGATATTCTTCGTCGAATTTTTGGGACCCGGTATAATAGCTGTCAAGAATATATAAGGAGTCTTCATACACATCCATGGTGGCAGATTGTAAGGGGTCAGAATGATCGGCCAGCAGGAGTATTGAGATCCCGACTGCCCGAAAGGGGCGAATCCATCAGAACATAGCCCCATGCGTACATTTTTAGGCTCTGCAGCAAAATCTGGATGGCGAAAATCGAAATATTTCTACGCCTCTCCATCCGAAGGATGTGACAATTCTCCATCGTTCTTTGTGCGTTCTTCGTTGTGCCACATCATGTGTTCTGCTGTATTCTGAGACATATACATCCTCTGCAAGCACTTCGTGATCGACAAGTAATGCATATACTTGTAAGAACGTCGTTTTCTAGTTGACTTTCCTTTTCTCCTGACTTGCTTGTAACGATCCGCATTACAGAAGCTACAACTTTCTACATCCTCGTTCTCCTTGTAGTACAACATGCATCCGTTGCGACAATAATCTATCTTGTCGTACCCCAGACCAGTTATCGGACCATCATCTTCGACTTGTAGAAGTTTTTTGGAAGCTCTTTTGATTCCTTCGGTAACACCTCCTTCATTAGTTGTGTAATCCGATCATAGCAAGTTTGTGGCAAGTTAAAATTGGACTTTATGTTCAACAACCGCATCGTCACTGACAGTACAGAATATGGCTCACAACTAGGATATAAAGAAGTTTCAGCATCCTAAAACATATCATAGAACTCCTTCGCCTCGGGATTAGGATCCTCCGGATCAAAATTAGGCCCTGCCGCATCGTACACCATATCTCGTACAAGGTTCTGCACGTCTCCATAATCAACGGAGCATTCGTCGTCATCGACGACAAAATCTGCTGCAGCATTATCATCAAAAGCATAAGTAGCAGCATTCGCAACCTGTCTTTCCGCATATACTTCACCTTGCGATGACCACAGGCCATAATCATGTACGAAACCCTTACGGGTCAAATGATCTCTTACACTCACCACTTCTTCGTAACGTCTATTGCGACAATTACGACATGGACACTTGATTTTGTTACCGTTCATAAACTGAGCTTTGCTCATGGCATACTTAAGAAACACTTCCACGCCTGCCTGAAAATCGTCACCACACTTATTCTGCTCTCGTGTTGTCGTTTATACATCTATGTACAATCGAAAAAATAATGATCCATCACAGATTAGATGTAAAAATCTGTATAGTAAGACAAACTAAACAGAATTAGTATATAATCATGTAACTGGTGGATCCGCTGGTATTCTAGCTCGAGAAGAGAAAAATCTAAGTACAGTTGTTACTAATAGTTCGATACCGATAGCTTGATACCGATACCGATAGTTCGATACCGATACCGATAGTACGATACCGATACTGATAGTCCGATACCGATAGTGCGATACCGATACTGATAGTGCGATAGTATGATGGTCCGCTAGCAATACCGATAGTTCGATACCGATACCGATAGTCCGATAGTTCGATACCGATACCGATAGTCCGATACCGATTCTTCGATAGTCCACTAAGTCGAAATGATTCCTCTTAAGCGTCGAGCATATTATACACGGTTCAACTTGACGAGTTCTTAAATATTTTTGTGGTGTTGTATGCTTGCAGCAGCAAATCAAGTTTTAGAGTCATTATAGGTTAATTAATCAAACTGAGTCAATCTATCTATTTCTAAATTATAAGAGTCCACTTCTAGGATATGGGAGCTATATCCTAAATATCTAGGCTAAAATTAACTTGGTTAAGATACTAGAGTGTCCTTACTATCTAGCAAGCACTACCTTAGTCTAGTTACACTAGCATTAATTACCTATAATTCCTACCATGTCTACACTCACACATTACACCCCAAGCCGTCCTGCATGCTAATAGGCATGGTAGGCCTGCCTTCATTCCTCACTCTCTAAAGCACACATACACATATATATGTATATCACAGTTAGATGTATAAATATATACATCTATATAGAAGCACACAACCGATACACTCTAAGGGTCGGTTTTCCAGGAAAAAAATTCACTTATTCAGTGACTTATGCAGATGAAGAACTCGCACTGTCCTTGACACAGTGAACATATACACCATGAACCCAAACTCCATATTCATATTTACTAATCCAAACACCACCAAACTATTGGATAACACCCAATATGGATAACACATTATTTAGCCAATATATAAACTCAGATGAATTTGAGAAGCAAAGCCCCCCGCCGCCCCCGACCAAAGCCCGCCGCCCCAAGCCCGCCGCCCAGCCCCCGACGCCCCCACCCCAAGCCCACCGCCCAGCCCCCGCCGCCCCTGCCCCAAGCCCGCCGCCCAGCCCCCGACGCCCCCGCCCCAAACCCGCCGCCCAGTCCCCGACGCCCCCGCCCCAAGCCAGCCGCCCAGCCCCCGACGCCCCCGCCCCAAGCCCGTCGCCCAGCCCCCGCCGCCCCTGCCCCAAGCCAGCCGCCTAGCCCCCGAATGTCCCCAAGCCCGCCGCCCCCGCTGCCCCTACGTCGACACCGCGAGAGAGAGAGAGAGAGAGAGAGAGAGAGAGAGAGAGAGAGAGAAAGAGAGAGAGGGGATTACCTTCGGGAGAGAGAGAGGATATGACGCCAACGCCGATCACCGAAGCCGCGGGAGAGAGAGGGAGAGAGAGAGAGAGAGAGAGAGAGAGAGAGGAGAGAGAGTAAATTTGGGGAGAATGCGAAAAGTTCCCCCCGTCGTTTCAATTTAAGTCTGGAACGTATATTTAGCGATGGAATAGCGACGGCTAATAATCCGTCGTCGGGTAGTCGCTATTTTTGACACTTGCTGACTGACTATCCGTCGCTACGTAGTCGAAGAAATGTCCCGCTAATTCTCTACACAATTTCCGCCAAATAATCGACTGCGTAGCGACGACTGGCGATCCGTCACTATATCTCCGACACCCTAGTGACGGATGTGCAACCTTTCCTCCCCTTAAAATTAAAATAAAAATGTAACGACGTGTGGTCGGTAATCCGTCGGCGAGCGGCCACGAAGCCGTCGCTAACGCCGACTAAAAATTTTCGTCGCTAATGTTCCGTCGCTAATTTACTGTATTTTGGTAGTGTATTTTTTGATCATGTCAAAGGAGAAGAAATAAGTTTAAGTTAGCACACAATCTTCAAGTTATGTGTTTATTAGTGATACATGCATCTATTGTATCTGTCTTAAACTTAATCGATTTACCATAATCAAAAAGGGGGAGATTGTTAGCCCAATGATTACATTATGTTTTTAAATATGGCTAATCAATTAAGTTTAACATAATGATGTCACTAATGTTCATATACTCATTATCATGTTGCTACTTAAACTTAGCATTATCCTAATTGTCCTATATCATATTGCTATGCTTGTATCGTACTGCAATATATTTTGCTCGCCTAACATGTATTTGTAGACATGCAGTAAGCATGATCAAACATGATCAAACCAGGACATAGGCAATGATGGACCAAAGACGACGTCATACAAAAAGATTTTTCTGAACCGCCTAGCGACCTATCCGGGGCCTCGCATCGGGGTTCCGCTGCCCGGTCAGCGGACAGGGGTCGAAGGGGCAGCGCTTCAGATTTCCAGATCTGCTTATCTTTGGACGACTGCTGTCAAGGAAAAAGACGTCTTCAGATCCGCTCAAATATCAGAAGAAAGGCGCATCAAAGGGCTCTTGGTTTTTCTACTTGTTACAAGTATGTAATCTTCAATTTATTGAGTCTAAAAGAATGTGTACGTTGAGTCACACTGAGTCATCTCAACCCCTAGACATCTCTCTCCAAGCTCTACCATACAAACAGACTAATTTCTGAACCAAGCCCAAGCTCCACCAAGCTAAACAAAGCCCAAAGGCCATTCTGCCACCTAGGAGGCAGAGTTCGGGCCGAACTCTGCCCCCACACAGAGTTCGGGCCGAACTATGTCTCCTGATTTTCAGTACCCTAATTTTTTGGGCCTGTTTGGTACAAGCTGTCCAACGTTCAAAAATTTGAATTCTTGGGACAGAATTCGGGCCGAACTCTGCCTCCCCAGAGTAGTATAAATAGAGCTTGAATTTTTCCATTTCAAATCATCTCTTACCTTCAAATATTCAAGCCTTCTAAGCTCTACTACTCTAAGCCTTATTCTTCCATATCTCCTAAGCCACAACTCTCCTTAGCCCAAGTTGCTCAGTGCGATATCAGCTAAAAGTTGTGTGCAAGAGTGAAAGAAAAGTTACTTGGACAATTCCAAGTTTCACCACCAGCGAATCTGTAAGAAGTTGGCGTGCTCTTCTGAGTAAAGGCACGTGGTTGTACACTATTTCACAAATAGTGGATTTCAATCCTGAGCTATAGTTCTCAGGCCTGGACTAGTCCTCCACGAGGAAAACCAGGTTAAAACTGCTATGTCTGTGAATGCTCTTCTGATCTTTATTTACTTCCGCATTTCTCTCTGATTTATTTACTATCTTGATAGTTGTTTTGTGGAGGTGATATAGAGTTAATTTTTATTTGGTGATTATTGACACAAACTCTATTCACCCCCCTCTAGAGTTGCCTATATGTTATTTCACGAGGCTCGTCGGAGGAGCGACGATGTTCGGCGGAGGAACTTTCATATGGTTGGGGATCTCAACCACGATCCTACTCCGACCATGGAGTCGCCGCCTCCGCCACCACAGCCACCAATTACGAGTTTAAGGTCCCAATTAGGATTATCGGAGGATCCTCACGAGCGGATCATGGAGGAGAGTCTTCGATCGGTCGAAGGTATGCTACTGAACTTAGACAAACAATTTGAGACGTTGGATTGGTGGATAAAGCATTGGAAGGAGGTCTATCCATCCTATTTTTCGGTCGAATTACCTCCTTCGCCACCATCGGCACCGCAGCAGCAGTACGAAGCTCCACCGTCCCTTCTTCAACCACTGCAACAACAATGTCAGAGTCTACAGCAGCAGGAAGAGACTGAACCGAAGATGTTGATGAAATGCCCGTGAAGAAGCTTGGAAGCATGAGTTGGTATCGCAGGTACAAAATTCAGTGTGTAACCATGGAGGGATTGGTCCTCCACTTATTGACAAGCGAGCATCAAAACAGGACCATGGTTTTGGTTTGAAGCATCAAGCAAAACATTTAATCAAGACTGGAGTCAGAAGATTCTGGAATGATATTGCCATCTAAAGGAAAGGGTTTTTTGAATGATTGCCCAGAAAGGACTTTATCGGAACTGGCTCAAACATCAAAGTCTATTGAGTTTCAGACTTCAATTGATGCAAAGCAACAGTGCACGAGTACTGATGCATATGATTCTTCATCTTCTGGTCTTAAAAGCAAACCTTCTATTATTGAATCTTCTGAAGTTGTACTATTTGTTTATGCTGTTACTACTAGTAAATCTGTAGATCCTGTTTCACGCACTAAAAATTATGGTCCAACCCTTTCAACTGATTTATCTATTGCTGGGGAGACTGATGATGCAGGAGGAACTGGTCACCCACTGTCTCTTCTAATCAAGATGAAGCCACTTGTCTCAGCCTTGAACCTTTATGATATTGCTAATGTAAAAGGAATTGCTGATGATTTTAACTACTGCAATATCTCCTCTCAGGTTTTGGAGTTCACTGGCCGAGATCAGTTGGCTAATTGCTTGAAGGGTGTAGATGTGGTTGTCATCCTAACAACAGTTCCAAGGAAGCCAAATATGGAGTTCGATGAGGCAATCATGACCTTTCTACAAGACTTTCAGTTACCTAGTGAAGCTATCATAAAGCAAATTGTTGAACGTCTAGTTGAATGGGATCCATGAATTTTAGTCAAGCATACAACTGGAGTAATTGGATTGCTTACTACCTTTACCTTTATCATGTTCAACAATTGCTATCACTTGTTCTAAAGATGGCTCAACACTACTAAAAAACATCGAATTAGCGACTGCCATATCCGTCGCTAATCCGTCGATAAATCAACTTAACGACGGCTAACCGACAGAATTTGTCTAAAATATCCGTCGAGAAATAGCCCATCGCTGAACAAAGTCTGTCGTTATTCTGTCGCCACTCGACTGCTTAGCAACGGATTGCCGTCATTAAGGATCGAACATTTAGCGACGGCTAGCCGACGGATTGCTGTCAAATCAATTATCGGAAAGTTTTTTATCCTACTTTTTTGTGACGGACAGGTCCGTCGATAATATATCGGTAACTGCGTATCATAGAGTTTCTGATACGGAAAATCTGACGCAAATTCATCGCTAGCCATCGCTAATACTCGACAGAAGGACGACGGTTTAGCGACGGAATATCCGTCGCTTAGGTTCTGGAAATCTTTATATTTCTAGAACCTTGTCGACGGATAATCCGTCGCGCATCCGCCGACATCCGTCGCTAACTGAAAATTCTCCACTTAGTAAGGGAATATTCTGTCGCTCAGCCGTCACCCTCCGTCGCAAGTCCGTCGCTAACTGGAAAATTTTTGAATTTTTTTTACATAAAACAGATCATTCCCTGTTCGTACAACGTCCGAAACATCAAACATCACAATATGCATCACACCTCACACAAACCAATATACCTCACACACCAATATACAAATATCTATCACAAATATATCACACAAACCAACATACATGAATGAACCAACAAACCAATATACATCACACATCAATATACAAATATCTATAAAAAATTCATCACAGAAACCAACATACATCAATGAGACCCGGAGCAACCCTCTGTTGAATTTCTATATAATAAAATTCTAGGTAATAGCATCCAAAAACATCCAAGTCTATGAAATAACCATGTCTAGAAAATAAAAATCCGCCAAGAGTTGTAAAATCATCCAAGTAAAATCCATAAATAAGTCTACCGGAAACAAATTCGGTCAAAAATCATATATATATAGTCCTCGACGCCACTTCGCATAATGAGGATCCACGCCAAGAGTTGTAAAATCATCCAAGTAAAATCAGCCACTTCGCATAATGAGGATCCACGCCAGCAAGCTCAATATCCATAGGAGATGGATGACTGGAACTCCCGGTGCAACTGCCCTCTGGTGCCACCTCCTCCATCATAGCAGGAGGTGGTGGCACTACCGACTCAGCAGCAGGTACCACTACCGATGTAGCAGTAGGTACCACTACCGACTCAGCAGCAGGAGGTGGCACTACCTCCTCAGCAGCATGAGGTGCCACTACCTCCTCAGCAGCCTTCTGTGCCTCTCTCAAGCGACGTCCTCGGGTCTTGGGTGCCATCTGGTATGATTGATGGAAACATGGAGATTAATTAGGGATTAAACAAAATAACAATATTAGTCCGATACCGACCCCCTATACTTCGTAACGTCTATTGCGACAAGGATCGGTATCGGAAGACAAAGTAAACAGAATTACAATTAAAAATATATAGTCCGATACCGACCCCCTATAATTTGTCGCTCTACTTCTCCTGCTTCTCAAGAAGTCCCCCTCTCTGACCCCCCTCTACTTCCCTGGTTCTCATTCGACTCTCTCAGCCTCCTTTTCGCATCATATGATATCCATCTCAACCAAAGAGTAGAGAAGTGTAAAAATATTAATATTAACCAAGGATCGATATTGGAATCAGTATCACCATGAATCTTATGGCTTGTTCTACCAGAGCATAATATAAAAACAAGCGTGTGAAGCAGAGCTTCACATTCAAAACATTAGAAGGAAAAAATTTGCGATTGGTGGTAGGGCGAGCCAGAATCCTTTGAAAGTATTTTGGCTCGCCCTACCACCAATCGAATTTTTTTTTCTTCTAATATTGTGAATGCGAAGCTCTGCTTCACGTTTTGTTTTATATTATGCTCTGTTAGAATAAGCTATGAGATTCATGGTGATACTGATTTCGATACTGATCCTTGGTTAATATTAATATTTTCACACATCTCCATGCTTTGGTTGAGTTGTATATCATATGATGCAGAATAGCATGCCTCATGACCCGAATGAGAAGAAGGGGAGTAGGGAGGCTCACTCTATACACTCATCCGCCTACGATATACACTCTATACACTCTTACTTATGCAAGCCTTTTGAGGTAATCAGCGTTATATTAGACTTCCGAAAAAAACTATAACTCTGTTAGGCCCAAGAGACTTGGCATAAGTAAATTTAATTTTCAACACTTACCTAGCTATATCGCCAAAACCGTCGATACTACCGATATCGCCGATACTAATACTCATAGGAATAGTCCGATACCGATTTCGATACCGATACTTTGAACCTTGAAACTAAGTTTATATATAAATACTAATTTATATACTATTCTACGATACTCCGATCAGAAACCGCATATACTACCGATATCGCCGATATCAATACTCATAGGAATAGTCCGATACCGAGTCCGATACCGATACTTTGAACCTTGATACTAAGTTTATATAAATATACTAATTTATATACTATTCTACGATATTTCGATCCGAAACCGCCGATACTACCGATATCGCCGATACCAATACTCATAGGAATAGTCCGATACCAATTCCGATACCGATACTTTGAACCTTGATACTAAGTTTATATATATATACTAATTTATATACTATTCTATGATACTCCGACCCGAAACCGCCGATACTACCGATATTGCCGATACTACCGATATCGCCGATACCAATACTCATAGGAATAGTCCGATACCGATTCCGATACCGATACTGATACCAATACTCATAGGAATATTCCGATACCGATACTAAGTTTCAAATTCAATGATACTTTGAACCTTGATACTAAGTTTTTATATATACTAATTTATATACTAAGTTTATATTCCGATACCGATACTTTGTGTGTGTGTGTGTGTGTGTGTGTGTGTGTGTGTGTGTGTGTTACTACCGGCCCCGGCCCCCAACCCCCACCCCCACCCCCACCACCGCCGACCGTCGTCCTCACCACAGCGACCCCACCCCCACCCCCACCCCTGCCTCCGCCCACCGCCATCCCCACAGCCAACCCGAAACCCGCCGCCCCAACCCGAACACCCCCAGCGAACCCCACCCCCACCACCGCGACCCCCACCCCAACCACCACCGGCCCCCGCCTCCCCCCGCCCCGAAGCGAACTCCCCCAGCGACCCCCACCCCCGCCACCGTGACCCACACCCCCACCACCATCGGACCCCGCCTCCCCCCGCCGCCCCGACCTGAACCCCCCCAGCGACCCCCACCCCCACCATCGCGACCCCCACCACCACCGGCCCCCGCCTCCCCCCGCCGCCCCGACCCGAACCCCCTACCACCGTGACCCCCACCCCCACCACCACCGACACCCGCCTCTCCCTGCCGTCCCGACCCAAACCCCCCCAGCGAGAGTGAGACCTCCACCACCGCGGCCCCCACCCCCACCCCCACCGGCCCTCGCCGTCCCCCGTCGCCCGACCACCGAGAGTAAGAGAGAGAGAGGGAGTGAGAAGATTACCTGGAGAGAGAGAGAAAGTGTGCGGCCGGAGAGAGAGAGAGAGAGAGAGAGAGAGAAAATTTGGAGGGAAATGAAAAGCTTTCCCCCGTCGGCTAAATTTAAATTAGGGCTGGATATTTAGCGACGGATTTGTGGCAGATATATTCCGTCGCTACGTGGTCGCTATACCACCCTAGCTGGCCGACGGAATATCCGTCGCTATGTGGTCGTTAAATTTTGCGATAATTTGTTTCAACATTCCCCGCCAACTTTTGCCAACTAAGAAAAATCATAGCGACGGAATCTTCATCCGTCGCGATAACTCCGTCGACTTAACGACGGATTGACGACCTTTGCTCGCCCTTAAAATAAAATAAAAAATTATCGACTTTTCGACGGCAATCAGCCGAAACATTGTCGGTAGTCGGTCGCTAATAGCGACGGACAGAATCCGTCGCTATATGTCCGTCGCCAAATGGCTGTATTTTGGTAGTACAATTCATATGGTGAACATAATGACTGGGAAGGTTGTCAGCTCTTTAAATGCTCACTGAAATTCCATTGAGTTCATTGGACTTTCAATGCGTCTAACACAACGTAAGGTCCTGCTCAGAGGCCTCCTCCTGCACCAAGGCCAAAGGTGGTCTACTCCTTCAACGATGAAGATACCTTACAACTCTTCGAGATGCTGAAGCAGGGCGACAAAATCAAGTTGCCTGACCCAAGCGTCCTGACAAAGTAGGCAGAGTTGGCGACCCGAGGTATTGTCACTACCATCGGTTCATCGGACATCCAACTAAAGATTGCTACATCCTCAAAAACTACATACAACGCATGATCAATACGAACGTCATCTCAGTCTATTACGAAGAGAAGACTGTCTCGGCCAACATGGTGTCGCTCCAGTTCGGCACCTTACCGCCTACCACAGCTCAAGATGGCGTCGTCCCCATCCCAAAGGTGACAATGGAAGTAGTCAACCTTCCTCCAACCTGTGACAACGTGGGTGGGCTCACACCCCTCACAACATCCAAGGGAGATCATGTGGGTTCACCCGGATCTCGTTTCGGAGTTGACTCAACCGGGGGTACCCTCTACCTCCAAAAACAAAGGCAAGAAGACCAAGTCTTGCCGAATGGTAACTTCCTTCCTTGAGGAAGCAATGTCAGTACAAACGCATTCGTAGAAGAACGCCCAACCAGAAGAGGCTCCTGCCGAAGTGATGCCTCCCATCATCACTACAGCTGTCCAAGGTGAAGGTTCATCCCAACCTCCTGCAGCTGATAAACAAAAGTAGAAGGAGGCCCGCTTCAACAGGCCTTTTCGAAAAGACAACACTCCAGGGTTAGCTAACCCCCACAACTTCGACATACTGGCACAACTGGCCAGTACTCCAGCACGGCTCTTCCTATTCGAACTTCTCCGCCTATCCAAAGATACTCGGAAGGCTCTCTGCGAAGCCCTGAAGGACGCCGAGTCTTTCATCAGTCAGGTCAAGCAGCCTGATGACGATCCTACAGCATGTCCGTACTGTCATAATGTAGGGGAGGTCATCCCCAACATCACATTCACTTAACAAGATATGCTGCTCTAGAACAACATACACAACAGACCCCTGTATTACACAGGGTATGTCGGTACCATCAAGGTGGATCGAATGCAGATCGACCGTGGGTCCTCTCTCAGCATCATCCCCCGAACTCTACTTCAGATACTGGGGATCCTAATGCATCGCCTGTCAGCGTCTTATACTACCATCAGTGGCTTCAATGCCAGTAAGAGTGAGCCACTGGGGAAGATTTGCATGAAGTGTCACATCGGCGATCTCCAGACCGAGGTGACTTGCTATGTTGTGGATGCAGACGTCAACTACAACATCCTGTTGGGACGACCGTGGATACATGAATACATGGTGGTGCCATCTACCCTCCACCAATGTATGAAATACACATCCACCAGCGGCATCATCCGAACAGAGTTTGCTGATGTCGATCCCTTCAGAGAGATTGAAGCCTTCTTCACCGATGTCGATTTGTATAAATCAATTCATCTCGAAGATGAAGCCAATGACGCTGATGACGAGGTAGAAGCTGAGGTCGAAGCTGACTCAGATGCGAACATAATAATCAATGCTCCCTTAAAAGTGCGACTCAAAGGGAGACCGCCTCAAACACCGGCCCCTATGGTAGTCAAACTCCGCGGGAAGGCGCTAGCTTCTCCAGGCACTACACCCAATGAAGCTACATTGAAGATACGCCTCAAAGGTAATCCCCCTCAAGTGGCGGCTCCCCTCGTAGCTAAGCTACGGGGAAAGGCTCCAGCTCTCGGCATACCAACCGAGGCTCCCCTCAAGGTGCGGCTCAAAGGCAAGCCTCCTCAGTTGTCAGCGCCTGTCAGGCTACAAGTGAAGACCTCGACGTCCTTTTCAGCACAGTCCCAGGAGCCAGCACGGGCCAAGCTCCTGAAAAACTCTCCTTAACCTCCCAAGGCTGCTCTAGTTCTTACTGATGAATATTTTGGAGGGTACATATCGGCTAATGTCGATGCCCCATCCCTCGATGATGTAATCCTTCAGGACAAGATCCCATATTTTATCAATAATAGAGTGTCTTTCAATTATTCTGGTCTTCCATATTGGAATACCATAATGCTCTACAGTCGTTGCAAACACAAATAACGACTGTGAGTCATGCAAATCGAGTCATCCTGTACCAAGGAGTCTGTTACATAGTCCCACCTCAGAACAAGGACGAGAAGCCCATTATCTTTGGCAAAGTCGAGCATCACCAAGACCTCCACCGACAGAGCCAGAACCCAACACCGGCAGAATGTAAATCTATCGGTACAACGATCGAACCAAGTATCTCATCCAAAAGATGGGTTACAACTTGAAGGGCGGCCAAGGTATGAACTACGGCAAATGTCGATGCCTTCCCTTATGACTTCCAGTGCCAAAAGAGAAACCACAAGACTACTATCACTGTACCCGACGGGGGATATGCTACATCACGCCTCCAATAACTCCAAAAGAATCAGAAGTAAAGAATGTCATACATTCTTACTCATCTGAAACTTCAACTTGGGACTTCGACACCAGCGTCGGTTCAGTCTTCAAGAGGGTGCTGTCAGCCAACATGACATTCGTACATCCTTTAGAAGATATATATGATGATTAAACATGAGAGTTCTTCGAAGAAGAACCCTGGGCTTAACGCCTAGGCGTACAATGGAAGTCTCGCCTTGAATTGCGAGAACCCCCTACGGAAGACGAAGTCGAGCAGATCGACCTTGGGGAGGGATCTTCATCTAAACCCATCTTCATCAGCAAGAGTTTGGTAGGAGAGGACCGAGAATCCTTGATCCACCTGGTCAAAGATATATCGACGTCTTCGCCTGTAGCTACAAAGACATGCCAGGACTCGACCCACAAGTCGTAATGTACAAGCTTAACATCTTGCCTGACGCTAAGCCGGTTAAGCAGCAACATCGACGCTTCCGTCCTAACATCATGGACGTCATTGACAAAGAGATCGACAAGCTCTTGGACAGCGGGTTCATTCGTAAAGAGCAACACCCCGACTGGGTAGATAACATCATCCCCATCACCAAGAAGAACGGGAAGATCCGAGTCTGTATCGATTTTTGGGATCTCAACTCTGCATGCCCAAAGGATTAGTTCTCACTCCCAATCACTGACGTAATGATCGACAACACATGTGGCTTCGAGCGTATGTCCTTCATGGATGGATACTCATGCTACAATCAGATTAAAATATTCCCTGACAACGAGAAACATACGTCGTTTAGAATACGAAAGGGGGTTTACTGTTACACAGTAATGCCCTTTGGCTTGAAGAATGCTGGTGACACATACCAACGAGCTATGAGCATTATCTTCCATCAACACCTTCGCAAGACAGTCGAGTACTATGTTGACGATATCGCCGTCAAGAGCCCTCTTAAGGGTGATCACCTACAAGACCTGAAGACAGTCTTCGACCTTATGCGGGCGCATCAGCTTAAAATGAACCCCGCTAAATCCTTCCTTAGGGCCTCTAGTGGAAAGTTCTTGGGCTTCATCATCACTGCGAAAGGCATTCATGTCGACCCCGAGAAGACTAAAGCCGTCCTTGACATGGACCCTCCGAAGAACCTCAGAGAACTTCGAGGCCTACAAGGGCAACTCGCCTACATTCGGAGGTTTATTGCGAACCTTTCTGAAAAATGTCAACCCTTCACCAAGCTTATGAAGAAGGGAGTGTCTTACGTCTGGACAGAAGAATGTCAGAAAGCTTTCGACATCAAAGCTTATCTGACAAGTCCTTCAATCCTGGTGGCACCCGTCGCAAACAAACCATTCTTGCTTTATATCCGAGCAATGAACCATTCCCTTGGCGCTTTATTGGCCCAGAACAATGAAGCAGGTCATGAGCAAGCCATTTACTACCTCCGTAGGATAATGGTTGGGACCGAACACCGGTACAACCCTGTGAAAAAAGAGTGTCTAGCCTTGGTGTTCTCTATCTAGAAGATTCGCCACTATGTCTCGGGACAAACGATCCATGCCATCTCCCGAGTCAACCCCCTCATAATTCTCATGACAAAACAAGGAGTGCTAAACTCTCGGTTGGCTACGTAGGCGATATTATTCACACCATATGACATGGTATTCGTAGCAAAAAAGGCTGTCAAGGGCCAAGCATTGGCCAACTTCCTAGCCGCACACCCAATCTCGGAATCATCCAGACTTTACGAAGATATCCCCGATGAGGTACAAGAAGCAAACATTATCGAAGAAAGCCCAGTCTGGCAGATGTTCTTCAATGGTGCTTCCAGAATAGGCCCCAAAGGCCAGATTATCACAGGAGTGGGGGTGGTCTTAGTCTCTCTCGACAAACTGGTCATTCAGCACGGTTATTCTCTTTTAGAGCCGTGCTCCAACAATGTTGCGGAGTACAACGCTCTCATCATGGGGCTTCAGTTAGCAAGACAGCTGGGGGTGGACTACCTCGAATCTTACGACGACTCAAAGCTTATCATCAATCAAATTCGGGAATAGTATGAGGTCCGCCATGAAGACCTCATCCCCTATCACAAAGCGGCGTTGCACATCATCTCAAGCTTTGCAGAATTCTTTATAGAGCATATGCCTTGGCTGCAAAACTTGGAAGCTGATGCTCTGGCCGGCCTCGCAGCCTTATTGGCTGCACCCGTCGGGACTCAACACTTCGTTATGGTGACGGATCGGGACTTGGCTTACCCCAGAAATAATCTGTGCATACGAACAACTCATGCCATAGCCACGGACCCTGGAATCAATGTCAGAGACTGGAAATTTTTATTTATCGACTTTGCCATCTACGGAATCCTTCCGGAAGACCCGAAGGAGGCAGTCTTAGTCAGAAGGCGCTCCCTCCATTTTTATTACGATACAGCCTCCAAAATGCTGTACCGGCGCTCCTACGATGGACTTCTCCTCCAATTTCTATCTAATGAAGAAGCCGCCGAAGCTCTTCAAGAAGCTCATGATAGAAGATGCGGAGCTCATCAACCAGGTCCTAGGCTACAAGACCGACTTCGACGCATGGGCTATTACTTGCCCATCATGATGGTCGACGCTGTCGAGTATACAAAGAAGTGTCGTGCCTGTCAGTTGCACACCGACTTCATCTACAGACCGTCAGAGCCTCTACACCCGACGGTTGCCTCTTGGCCATTTAAAGCCTGGGACATGGATATAGTGGGGCCTATCACCCCTCCTTCGTTAAGGGGATACCGCTTTATCTTGGCAATCACCGACTATTTTTCTAAATGGGTGGAAGCAGAACCTCTCACAGAGGTGAAAAGCTCAAGAGTAATCAACTTCATCAAGCATCACATCATCTACCGTTTCGGGTTACCTCGAAGGATTATCCACGAAAATGGCCCATAATTTATCAGCCATACGTTCAGTAGATTATGCGATAAGAACCATATTCAGAACATGGCATCAACCGCTTACAATCCCGCAGCAAACAGATTGGCTGAAGCTTTTAATATGACCATCGTCAAGCTACTCAAAAAGGTCGTATCATCCAATAAGTGCGACTGAGACGAGAAGCTCGACGAATGCCTTTGGACCTATCGTACAACTGTACGGACCCCGACGGGCAACACACCATTCTTTATGGTTTACGGGAGCGAAGTAGTGCTACCGCTGGAGATCCAAATCCCCTCACTCCGAGTGGCGATCACAAATCAGTTGACGGAAAAGGACAATCAACGTCGCCGTCTGCAAGAGTTGGAAGCGCTGGACGAAAAATACCTCTTGGCTCAACATTGCATCAAACTTTATCAAGCCCGCATGTCACAGACTTTCAACAAAAGAATCCGACAGAGGAGTTTCCAAGTGGACGACCTGGTTCTGGCAGTCAGGAGACCGATGGTGATGACTCACAAAACACCGAGAAAGTTCGAACCCAAATGGTAATGACCCTTCATCATAGAGACGGTATACTCAAACGGTGCTTATCATCTCGCTCAAGCTAATGGAGACTTGTTTATGATTCCCATCAACGACAAGTTCCTGAAAAATTACTATTCTTGACCTCCATTGAGAACGTACTACCTTTCCCCAGAGAAAGGACTGGTGAACTTGACCGAACCAGGTTCACGCCCCTTTTTTTGACAAATCATATGCTTCTGGAACCCAGATGTTTCGTTGCATTCTATCTCCAGTAGAAGAACAAGCATGTCCACATCACCTCTGAGTTGCCTCTCTACACCTCATCAAGCAGGATCCTGTACCGTGTAAGATCATGCTTAAGGCAATGTTTACCACGTCCACATCACCTGAGTAAACAATCCATACAACAATTCTTGTTGTTGCACCATAGAATATCCATGTCCATATCACCTCTGAGTTGTTCTATAAAACCTTACAGAGTTCACCCCTACCATGTCCATATTACCTCTGAATAGGAAAACTCCACCATTTTAGCCCATATTTACCATGTTCACCTTACCATTGAGTAAGTATGTCAGTCCTCTCTCTCAACTTATTATCCGTACCTAACACCAAGGTACGCCAAGGGTGATAAGTCTACACAAAAATTATCCAGTATTCACCACATCCATATTACCTCTGAGTGAATGTGTCAGTTTCCTCCGTGAGTAACTTATTATCTGCACCTAGAAACCAAGGTGCATAATAGATAATGGGTCCACAAAAATCACAGGAAATGAACAAAGCAGAAAGTTCTTTCATTTTCTTTAGCTAAACAGAAAACAAAAAATTACATCGATATTTGAAAAGAAATAAACTGTATCTTCAGGTTTCTTCAGATCTCAGAAACACTAAGACAAAATAGGGACATTGACTTTATTCATATTCCCGAAAACGGCGATTGTAAGGCAACCTACGAATCCTCACAACCAGGGATCGTAGTTGTGTTGAGGCATGTACCACTCCCTCAGCCACTTTGCATATGAAGGCTCAATCTGGTTGAGGTCTTCTGCAGGGATAGGAGGGTCAGTCCCGATGCTGCTACTCTCTGACGGTGGCTCCTTCTTAACTTCAACCTTGGGAGCAATCTCTACCTTTGGTGATGCCTCCTTCTTAACGGTCACCGGCTCTTGTTTGACGAGAGGAGGAGATATCTCTTCCTTCACAAAAGCCTCCATCTTTGGCATGGATACTACAACAGAGTCAAAAAGAAGTTAGCAAAAAGACTTAGAAGCTCAAAACAAGTATCTGAGGCACATTAACAAATCTGGAACATCAAACTGGGTCGAAATCCATGCGCGCAGATAGAACCTCATCTTCAGTGCATCATCAGGACCTAAGTCCATATGCGTCAGCAATTGAAGCTTCGGTGCATCATCAGGACCTAAGTTCATGTGTGTCAGCAAGTGAAGCTTCGGCGCATCATCAGGACTTAAGTCTATGCGCGTCAGCAAGTGAAGCTTCGGTGCATCATCAGGACTTAAGTCCATAAGCGTCAGCTGAAAGATCTTCGACGCATCATCAGGACAAAAGTCCATATGTGTCAGCCTAAGCACGTACATATAATACGGCTTATCTACAGTTGGGACACCCCAACATCACTGAAATAAAGACCAAGGCAAAAGAATACCCATCGAGCACTTCCGGGTGAACGTCGGCGTGGGTCGCCCTGACGACGGGGACTTCCTCCGTGTTGACCTCCAAAGGTTCCTTGCCTCGGCCCTTTCCTCGGCTAGCAACACCGCCTCGGGGAGTCTTGGGAGCCATCTCTCTGACAAAGGAAAGAAGGGAGAAAAGAGTTCTGAGGAAGAAGAAAACTTTTGCAGAAAAGTAGAAGACTCTCTCTCCTTACAAGCCGCCTATTTATAGGCTTGGCCTCGTGCGTAAACCGATGAGGCATGACATCAGTAATCAGTTGCTTCGAGTCTCGAGAAATCGATGGCTGCTTATCTTCAAAAGCTCATCATTAATCTTTCCTAAGATCGAGGTGTTATCTCTTCAGAAGAAGCATGCACCCCAGCAGTATGTGCCTTAGCAACAAGCGTTTCCTACAGCAACGCGCAGAACGACTATACGCCAAAAAGAGCCATGAGCCTAGGCGAGGGGCATACGCCCAGAGTCGTTAATCCCCATGCTTCTTATTCAAAGTATTCCAAAACTTGTCCATAAAGTTTTGAAAATTTTGAAAGGGGTCTTATAGAAGCATAGAATTTTAGGCGCATCTATAGGCCATAATTCCTATGCGCTCAACCCAACCATGCGATTGACTCAAATGCGCAATGAAGCTCAAACAGATACTTGGCACAACAAAGAAAAGTACAAATTTAAAGACATTCAAAAGAAGATTTTTATTATGAAAGTTTATTACATGTCTAAAAAAAGGTTTTACAAAGGAGAACTTCTACAAAAAAGAAGATCCTAAAGCTACAGCCAGGCGCAGCAACTGCCATGCCCCCCTGCCAGGCGCATCAACTGCCAGGCACATCATCTGTCAGGAGCATCACTCTTATGTCTCATCTAGGCGCATCATTCTAGCATTTCAACGTATGCGCATCTCCGTGCATAGTCAGAGCGAATCACTCTCTCTCATCAGCACCAATCAGCCCTTGAGTAGCAGGAGGAGGACCTTTCCAAGCTCAACAAAGATCGCGGCACGATGCCTCAGTCTTCGGAAGCAACAGGTACACTCGATAACCTATGACTCTGCCATCATAACGAAAGACGGAGCGTGGCCGCCCTGATCTTTGGATGCAATAGGCACCATCGGCCTGTGTCGGGACTCGATAATCCCGATATTTGGATGCAACAGATACTATCACAGAAGCTCAGAGCGACAGGAAGACTGGGGCAGCGCATCTTCACCCTCAAAAAGAGCTCGAGTTCGGCAGTTCGCCAAGGGAGAGCTCCGACTAAGTTCATCTTTACATCAAAACGAAGAATGAAAGCAAAGCTCATGCGGCTATTTATAAGCACGGGCAGCCTACACCCGAGTGCCAAATGGCCAACGTTCCAAATTCTATGTAATAAATTTGTATTAAATAGAAAATGCATCTGTCACCTCGTATTCGGCTAAGTCAAAGCAACCATTAACGCCTCGAAGAACTCAACAGGTAGGCCAAAGAGGATGCTACACATTGGTAGATGCGCCGTCGATATCATGCGCTCCCATGGATGCACCCAGCAGGCCATAGCTATGCGCCTAGATTGGCACTAACCAATACAACTCTCTCCATCAAACATTTAATGCTGAATGACAAAGGCGGCAACCAGGAGCCGTCTAATTACCTGTACAGAAAATGAAGTGCTGCTGATGTCAGTACCATCATTACACCTAGGGTCGACAACGTAGTAGACCGATCATTCGTATGCGCCTCGTGGCCATGCGTTCAGAAGACTGCGTGTGCCCCAGTGGTCATGCGCCCCCGGCTTACTTCTGACCCCAAGCAACAGAAGATAAAGCTCTGCATGCGCCTCAAAAGCCATGTGCTGGACTTGCTCATGGCTCCTAAAGATCATGAGACCAAGTCGCCTCTCCTGCACCTGATCCTAGGCGTACCCTGTTGCGAAGCTCTGCATGCATCTCAAAAGCCATGTGCCTAGACTCGTCTATGATGCCTAAAACTCATAGACTAAGTTTCCTCCATGCGCCCGATCCTAGGCACACCCCGACAGATCACTCTCCACCAAAACCAAGATCTCTGAGCTACAGACATATGCCATGCGTCCCTTGGCTCAGTTCTATTCAAAGAATGGGTACTAACCACCCAAGATCTTAGCAACAACCAAATCTTCGCGACTACCATGTGTCAGCTCCATCGCAGCCCAGCCCAGCAGTCCAGCAGATTCAACTTCAATCCAGGGCGCATCAACCATGTGCCCCCGCCAGCAACAGCCACGTGGCGTTTCTATGTCCAGGCGCATCCGACATATACGTACATGAGCAGCCAGCCTGCAACCTATAAATAGAAGGATCATTCCTTCACCATACACACAGATAATGACGGACATACATACACGGAGAAAAGCACATCCGCAGAGGCCAGAAGAGACACTTAACGTCCGCTTCTCCTCGCAACGCTCCGGCATCCAGAGCAACCCAGACCTTCAGAGAGTTCAAGATCGTCGTCAGATTGTCAACGGAGTCAACGCATTACCACTTGCTCCACCGATACAGTTCTGAGATAAAACAAAAGTGTACTTCTAGGACTACGTCTAAGTCCTATATTGTATATTGTTCTGTTTGTAATTGAAATACCAAAGTTTTAATCAACAAAATCTTGTCGCATTTTCGATGGCAAACAAATAGCAATAGCAAATAGGATGAGTCTATAAATACACATAGAGCAGTAGTGAGAAGGAGAATAATTATTTTGATGTAATTTCTTTCTTTTTTTTCTTTAAATTGTAATTGTCTCCTTCTTCGTCCTTAAATCTTTAATAAAACCCTAAAATTCTCATATCCCCAAATCCTCTTCTCTTCTATCTGAATTTTTTTTCATTTTCATGGCTAATGCAAGCTTTTCTCCATCAATATTTAGTCTTTTAGAAATAGGACCCTACATATAAGTGGGTAGTTGCAACATAATCATCCCACTAAGTGGACGGTTGCCAAAATAATCTCCTACTAAGTGGAGATTATAAAAGTAATCCTCCACTAAGTGGACGATTAAAATATTCTCTTCCCCTAAGTGAAGCAAACAACAAAAAGTCCAAGCTCGCAGAGTTGCAGCTCGCATAATTGCAAAGCTCGTATAACTACAAAACTGCATATCTTGTATAACTGCAGAACTGCATAGCTCACATAAATACACAGCTCGTATAAATGCATAACTGCATAGCTTGCATTAATGTATAGCTCGCATAAATGCTTAACTACATAGCTCGCGTAAATGCATTACTTGCATAGCTCTCGCATAAATGCGTAGCTCAAGTCTAAGTCGTTAGGTAAAGTTTCCAAAGAAATTGTGACAAAATATAATTGTTTCTTGGAGAATTTGGATATTGCCCTATAGTAAAAACCTCTACCATACAAACTATATGGGCTACCATTCTCTATGTGTGCAAGACAATAAATGATGAAATATATAATGAAATAGACACTTGGGATTTGGTACATCATGTGGAATGCGGAACTGGGTTCGTAGTGAACAATTTTCAAATAAACCCCAACATATATATAAGAAGTACATTGCGCCATAACTGTAACACCCACTTTTCTGAAATGAGGATAATTTTAAACTTTTGTAAAAATTTATTATTTAATAATATGATTTATGGTTTATGGTAATTTTTAATTAATTTAATACTATTTAAGATTTGGTGAATTGTGATTTTGATGTGTTAGCTAGTGAACCCTAGAACTGTTGAGCCTAGAGACTAATCATGACCATGGAGACCTAACCATGTGATTAGAATGACTAATTACCACTTTTTAGCCTAAGGGTATTTTGGTTATTTTGTGACTTTTGAATTAATTAGGATTTTGATTAAGTGATAATGTGCTAAGTGTTTTGTTAGAGATTAACCTAGAATTATCCTAATCTAGATATTATCCATGAGCCTAGATATTAGATTAGAAGCTTCCATTATGACAAGGTTAGGAATATTTAGATATTTGTTAAAGGTTAGATATTTCCTATAGGCCTTTACTAGAAAGGCTAAAATTACACTAGCTAGAGGCCTTTAAACCCTATGAAACTAAACCCTAACCCTAGAAATGATTCTTGGCAGCCAAGGGGCTGCCTTTTGCCTATATAAACAACATGTTAGACCCCTTGTCTCCTTTCATTAAACCTACAAACTCTAGTTTAGTGTTCTTCCCCAAATCACCCCCAGTTCTTCATTTCTCCTCCAATTTGAGCCTAATCTTTTGCATTGAGTCCCTTACAGTAAAGGATACCATTGGTGGGTAGCTAGCAAAGATTTGGAGGCTTGGGATCATTGAAAATTGGAGAAGGACCCTCATTCATTAAGCTTTTTATTGAGATTCACTCTCAATAGGTAAAACCTATCAAACTCATTCAAATTCTTAATTTATTTCCATAGTTGCATTCATTTAGGTGTCCCATAGCTATAGACCAAGTTTGGTAGAAATTGGTATCCATTTGATATGTGTATCGGACACGTATCAGAGTGTGTATGCAAGTGTTTGGTAAAATGTCACAAAGAAATCGATTTCATTAAATTCTAAAACTAATTTCACAAATTTGTAGATCTATATATTTAAAATGACTTTTGTCAAGACTGAGTTGATTTTGACACGTTCTTCGTGTCCAAAATGGACACGGACACGCAGCACGATCCCTCGTGCACTGTCCTGCTGTTTGAGTCCTATTTCTCGATGGATACGACACCAAATCACATAAAACTTGGTGGACACGTCGGGGCAAACACTGTCGACATGCTTCTGAAGTTTTACGCAATTTGGTGGAGTATCGAGGGAGAAATCGAGGCTGCACTGTTTCGTGCTCACTGTGCACACGCATAAATTTGTGCGCTGATACGCACTTCGTGTGTGGACACGTGGACACATGGACACTGTGCAGGGTGATGAAACCCTAGCCCTAGATCCCCTCTAGGACTGTGCACGAGCACATGGCCTCTCGAGCTCTGTGCCGAGTCCAAATCGACTCGACACGCATGCACGAGGATTGTTTTTACTAATTTCTGATACTTCAGTTTTTATAGTTTTTGGACACTTTGTGTCCTGTAAATTAGACATGATTGGCTCCCTAGACACATGGGATATGTCCCTAATCTCCATACACAAGTTCCCCCATTGAATTTCAAGTTTTTATTTCAAAATTAGGGTTTCTGTGAGTCCCTCACCTAAAATTTTATTGGTATTACTATTTTTATGATAATTGTCCATAACTGTACGAATGTTCTTCTAACCTAACCCTAGAAAATGTTGAACTGATTTTTGTATTGAATGTCACTCAATACTTGGGAAACCATGCAAGTGCAGGTCCATAGAGGGGGGTAACCAAGATTTGTATACCCTCATAACCAAGATTTGATTAGCAATAGTAATTAAATGCATCCTTGCCATTTTTATATGTGTAATTATATAACATGTGGTAATTGCACAAACAGAGAACTCTTTTGCAAAAACCAATTAAAAAGGAGGGGTCAGGTGCAAAATCCCCAATTCAAATTCATTCCACCCAGATCCCCTGATCTAGCCGACTACAAAGGTTCAACTCTATCCAAGAAATTCAAATCCAAATTCGAATTGGATTTCCTCTGATCCTTATAAAGAAATACATCAATCCATAAGCTTATATATATATATATATATATATATATATATATATATATATATATATATATATATATATATATATATATAGCATAGCCGGTCCTCCCTCCCCATAAACCCTAATCCCTTTTTGTGTTCCAAGTCTGTGAAACCTGCTGTCGAAGGATTTCCCTAACAGAGCCTTCGAATCGCTCAATCAGGTAACCCCCTCTCCTTTTTCATCTACCATACCATCTCAGACCCTAAATCTGATACATTAATTTAGGCATTAATTTCATATCAGATGTAGTAGTCTTAGTCTGATGAGTCTAATCTGCTACCTTCACTTCACATCATCTAAGTTTGAACTAGAGGGCATCAACCTATATATTAATGCCTAATAAGAGGTTAATGTTAGTAACTCATGCTTTGTCCATTAGAATAACTTATGATTAATGCTCTATAATTACAATGAAAAATCCGAGTAGCTGTCCTTGGCTAGAGTATCGGGGGTGCAAGGGGTGAAGATAGGGTAGGGTCGAGTACTGACACGGGTTATGACACGGGTTAAAGCCTACAATTTTAACCAGAGTTGTGACTCTGGAAGTTTTGCTTGTATCTATTGTTTCAGTAAAGCACTAGAACATGTAGAGTGCTGCATATTGTTCAATCCAGAGATATGTTATTAAGGGTTGAAATCATATAAGGTACAATACAAACTCAGCAACAATTTAGGCATCTATGAGTATAGGTATAGCTACAATATGACAACAGGTATGTGGAGCATGGGAATGGTGCAGACATAGGGTTATAGGATGAGTAATGGTGTTGCAAATATTTAATATCTGTGGCAAGTCTAGGTATCCCAAACTCAAAGACTATAGATGTAACTATAGGTCCAGTGATGGCATGGGAGTAAGGGCACGAGCCACAGCCATGAACCTTGTGTGTGTGTGTGTGCGTGTGTCAAGAGTGTCGTTATTAGTATCCAAGTATGTGTGGGTATAAGCCTAGGTGTCAATCCCTGCCTAGGTATAGATATCCCAAAGTACAGGTCAATGTCAGACTTTTCCCTAATAGGTAAACAGAGTTCAGGATACACTAGGACAATGAGACTAGGTACATGTATCAAACCATGTAGAGTACCTATGAGGACCAGTAAGGTATAGGTATTCACCAGTCGAGCAAGATTGCAACCATCTGTTAGATTAGATACTGTAACTGCCTATTTTCAAAAATGAGGATAATTTTAAACTTTTGTAAAATTGATTATTTAATAATAGGTTTAAATCATGTTATTAATTTATTGGTGATTTTAATTATTTTAATTAAATTAAATTAGTGTTTTATGATTTTGTTCTTTGGCTAGTGTAACTTTAGAGGTGCTTATCCTAGAGACTAACCATGACCATGGAGGCCTAATCCATGTGACTAGATTAGCTAATTACCACTTTTTAGTCTAAGGATATTTTGGTCATTTTGTGACTTTTGAATTATTTAGGATTTTGATTAATTGGTGAATTTTATATTATTTTTATAATATTTAAATTGATGTATTGTAATTTTGGTCATTTCTCATATTTTAATATTTTAGCAATTTTTATATTTTAATATTGTATTTTCGGGTTTAGTTTGATCGGGTTTGAGTTTTGGCTAATTTCGACCTGTGTTAGTGACCCGGATAGCTTAGACTCTAGTTGAGACCCAGAGTTTAGCTAGACATAGCCCGTAAATTCCACTAATTGGTATAGTATATTTAGACTAATCCCACATGACTTAATTGGTCCATTTGGTTATTTAAACTTGACCCTTTTAGCCCCAAACTTCCACATAAGACAAAATTGACTCAAAGGGGCCTTGGAGGACATTTTGGACATTTGTCAAATGCCCCCAAACCCCTTAAATCTGGCCGACAGCAAGGAGACCCCCTCTCCACTTTATTTTCTTCACATCTTGCTCTTCTTTTCCTCCTTTGAGAGTTCATTCCCAAACCAAGCCAAAACTTTTGATTTTAAGCCCAAAGTAAGTCAAATCTCTTCCATTTCTCTAGATCTCTCTAATCTTCGTGCTAACCCTTTTTCATCTCTCATGTGTGAATTTTATCTAAGTAGAACCTAGCATGAAGGGGTTGGAAGCATAGATTTAGCTCTTGACCCAAAAAGAACCAATTTTAGGGCTTTTCCTTGGGATTCCAACTCCCAAAAGGTAAACCCTAACTCTAACTCTTGTAATTGCTCCTAATTAGTGTCATTTGCATATTAGAGGATGCCCAAGGGATAGGATAATCCGTTAGAAGTGGTCTGTAACCTATTGGACTCAATTTGGGACTTTTGACCTAGATTTAATGCTAATTTTAGGGAAAACCCAAAATTGACCTGTTTGGATGTTGCCCTAGCCTAATTAGACCAAATTAGGTTAGTTTGGGTGAGATGAGGCTAGTTACGTATCCATATTTGGATATGTGGGATCGTTTTGCGAGAAATCATAAAAATAGGCTTTTTTGGGATTTTCGGGTTCCAACACACGGGTGACTTTTTGTACCAACACTAGAATCAGCAAGTTAGTACTTAGAATAGGTTCTAAGCATTATTTAGAACTCGTGGGTAGAGTTTGGGTCGAATCCGGATAGGTTTGTTGTCCGTATCACGCGGTATCGCTAATCGGACACCCCAGAGTCGCCAGAATGGCCATTTGGCCATTTGTGTCTCGTTTCTCGTTTCTGCTCGCGTACGCGAGTTTGATTTCTTGTGTGGGACACGTGTCTAGGTCCTAGAGGGTAGAATTGCAAGGATTGGGTATTCGGATAAGTTTTTGGGTCATTTAAGAGTATATGTATATGTGTATGTGTATGTGTGTATATTTATATAGGGAGTGTGTTAGTGTGTGGTAGTAGTGGTGGTACTGGTAGTGTGTGTGGTGGTAGTGGTGGTATTAGTATATATATATGTATGTATGGTGGTGGTTGTTATGTGTGTGGGAGTGATGGAGTTCATTAGTTGTGTCTTGGTGGAGGCTGAGTGAGTTGTGGTGTGTTAGAGTGGGTTTTGAGTGTTGTGAGAAGTGGTTTTAGAGTAGAATTATGGAGTGTTTGAGTGTGTTCTTGGAGTGATTTTATAGAGAGTGTATGAGTGGTTTTGGAGAGGGTTTGATAGTGTGTTAGAGGGGTTTGTGATGTGAGTTGAGAGGGGAGTTGAGAGGGGAGAAAGGGGGCAGCAGCAGCTGCAGTGGACAGCACTGTTGCCCCAAATAGCAGCAGTAGCAGCAGCTTAAATGCTGCTTTAAGCAGCATTATTAGCAGCAACGTGGCTGCACTAGGCAGCCACCAAATCCCCCTTCCCATATGTGTGTGTGTGTGTGTGTTATTGGTGAGTGTTTAGAGGGTTAATTAGTGGTGTATATATATGTATATATATAGTAGGTTAGATAAGTTAATAGATAGATGTTGGTATCTTGAAGTTAGATGGTATGTTAATAAGTTAGGATATGTTATGAGTTTATATAATTATTAGTAGGTAATAGATGTGAGTATCCTATATAGTTAGTGTATGGTGTTAGAGTCTTGGTTTTAGGATACCAAGTTAGTATTAGAGATAGGATACTAGTTAGCTATATGTTAGTGTGGTATCTTAGGAATACTAATGATGGTATCTTAGGATTTACCTTTACCTTCAAGGTAATAGATATTTACCTTTTTAGCAAGTAAGGTATCAAGATACCGTGGTATGGTATAGAGATACTAGCGTAAGAGTTAGAATACCTTGGTAGGGTATTGGGGGTCTCGTAGAGTGAGGGTAAAGTAGGTTAGGATATTGGTTAGAGGCTAAGGCGAAGAGTTTATGTCATGACCCGCACCCGCTTTTCGGACGCGAGCTCATGAATAAGCCAGCTACGTATCAAGCGGACTCCAGCCCAACTCGAATACGTAAACGCTGTCACGGCTAGGGTAAACTGCCAAATCATGGCAAACAAATCTATATCTCAATCCATAATAAGTGTACGAACATGAATAAACAAATATGGGTCATGGTCTGCAGCCCATTAGCATATTGTCCGATTAGACTCCAGAATGATATGAGTCTATAAAATAAGCAGAATATGTCATGGTATGGAATATAAAGTATGAGAGGATAATAAAAAATATCACAAGCAAATACCTGTATCCCTGCAGGTGTAATCACTATCATCATGAGCCGCTAATTAACTCCATGCAATCAGCTACCTGAAGAGATCATCATGTCCTCAGAGGAGCAAGATACATAATATACATGCCTATCTAGCAGTTTATCATGCAATAAAGAAAATACAGAAAATAAACGAAAAAAGTCCAATCAACACGAAAATACGACTATACACGACTGGAAGAACCACTATGCATAAACGAACTGCTGGAGGAGAACAAGAGAACATGATGTCACGATGTCAATAGATAACCAATCGAATACTCAAACCCTCGCCTCTAGTGTGGACTCGCAGGTTTGAACAACTACTAACCCTTGCCCCTAATGTGGACTCGCAGGTTAGCTTCAAGAAAACACCCTCGCCCCTAATGTGGACTCGCAGGTGCGGAACAGATAACTACTAACCCTCGTCCCTAGTGTGGACTCGCATGTTAGCTTCAAGAAATCACCCTTGTCCCAAGTGTGGACTTGCAGGTGCGGACAGATATCTACTAACCCTCGCCCTAGTGTGGACTCGCAGGTTAGCTTCAAGAATCAAGATACAGATAACTACTAACCCTCGCCCCTAGTGTGGACTCGCAGGTTAGCTTCAAGAATTTAAGGTACAGCAGTTCTGTTATGACTTATTCATCCTATGACACGATGCGACTCAGTCCAAGTACAGGTGATGACACGACACGACCCAATCACGATACACGAAAAAAACTAATCCAATATGAACTACAAAATTAACTATGAACAAGAACTATATCTATACTAGCATGCACAATATACAAATCTCATGTAAATAATCAACTAGTAAAACTATATAATAATAGAAATATGCATGTAAATAAATTATAGAGGGAGGCAATGTATACTTGCCTGGTGGTTGCACGGAGAACCACAAAATGTTATCAACTGATAAGCCATAAAATCCACATCATCACAACTATCTCCGAAAGCTAAAACAGATATTGCCAACATTTTCAGAATAGTCAAATTAGCTAGGGTTGCCTGTCCTTAAGTCTAATTCTGGACACAGGAGCAAAACGATAATTTTGGACCAAAACGATGTCCGCCGTTCGACCCGCTTTGTACCGAAAAGCATGCCAGCAGTGGTCTCTAAAGTCGTCAAACTACATGTCTACGGATTCGTTTTGATGATATAAATCCAAAGGTATGTCCAATTGTGGATTTTGGTGGACCGTGCACAAAATCGCCCGTTGAATCGGATCGTAGGGCCTGCAAAACGATGATCCGATCAACTGTCTCAGAATTGGACCAAACTTGGCATACAGGACCAGAAAAATGATACGGTCCTGTTGGCGTAAGTTTCGTCTCGATCTGACGAACGTGCATAAAGTAATTAAGAAATTTGCATAGAGGCCGATACGGTAAATTTTGACGGATACGCATCAAATTCGTCGCGCACACGCGACCAATTCAAATTCTGTCAAAGCCCACACGTCCACGAAGCCGATACGTACCTTTCAATACTTTCAGTTCGCAACCACGTCACACGGATTGGCAGAACGTACGTCGTATTGAAGAGTTTTTTTAATATTTTTAATATTTTAAAACAGATTTTTCCTAATCTTTGGAGACTGTTTATTCGGCACATATTACATGAATACAGAAATGAAAAGAAGGGTTTCCATATCCTATATATTGTCTATAAGTTTCTTCAAATAGATTTTCGAAATCGTGCATGGTTTGGGAGAAAACTGACCGTGAACTAGAGTAGTTGGACTGGTTCATGTATCCTGTTTTGGACTGTTTTTCGACAACTTCGTGTCGGATTATCCAACAACCTAGGACTTTCGAATAAAAACTAATTGAAGGGATATAGACTCGTATAGGTTGACTACATACCAGAGGTGACGGTTCAAAAAAACGGTCGATGAAGGAAGTGGATAGCACGCCACGAAGTATTGCTGTCGGCTGCCATTGCTGCTGCTTATTCTGTCCGCGCGCATGCGTCCTTGGCCGACCCTGGCCGCGCACGACGGCGCTGTGGTGGCCGACGCTGCGCGCAGAGGTCGGGGTAATAGAGAAGAAGGCGTTAGAGTTAGGGTTTTGTCAACTCCTTTCGATTTATTA